>CM062805.1:429009688-429492188 GCA_031772625.1 Pinus tabuliformis
CTTCAACAAGAAGTGAGCTATTCTAGAATACCATTCACAAGAAGCCATATTTTCAGCTAATGACTGGCTCTGCCTTCATTCTTTTGTTGCCTCCTCTGCTTGTTCAACCTCTGAATCTGCACCCATACAATTTATGTCCAGCAGACTGCAATTTTCCTTAGCCATAAGCTTAGCGAGGCCTTGGCCTTTGACAAGTTTGGTGGGCTTCAATTCTAGCTGTGTTAAGATATCCTTAGCCCTTCTTCCATCAACATCTAGCTGTGTTAAGATATCCTTTACTGAAGTTGAAGGTACATAGGCAATCACCTTGGAGTGCAGAATGTAGATTCAGAATGCCTTCAAAGACTTAATAAGAGCATAAGCCTATTTGTCAATAATGTCATATCTTAATTCAACATCTCTTAAAGTTTTGCTGAAAAAGGCCACTGGGTGTTCTATACCTTCATCATTTCTCTGCAATAAGACTGCTGCAAGTGTATCATAAGAAGCAAAAGAGAAAATATAAAAGTCCTTGGTGTAGTCTGGGCTGACTAAAGTGGGAGCTTCCATGATAGCTCTTTTGATGGCTTCAAAAGATCTTCTTGCAGCCTCTGTCCATTTTATCTCTGACCCCTTCTTTAACATGGAGGTGATGTGCTTCACTAGTTCTGCAAAATTGGGAATAAACCTCCTTACAAAATTGATCTTACCCAAAAAGGATTGAATGTCCTTCTTTGACCTTGGGATAGACAATGTCTGGATTGCTTTAACTCTTTCTAGGTCGATCCTGACACCTGCAGCAGAAACGACATGTCCTAAAAGCTTGCCTTCTTCTAGAGAAAACTGTGACTTCTTGGGATTTACTGAAATCCCAAACTTTCTACACTTCAAAAACACCTTCTTTAGATGCTGCAAGTGATCCTGATGACTGCTGGAGTAAACTGTTATATCATCAAGGTAAATCAGGACAAACTTGTCCTTTTCTCCCACAAAAGCTATATCCATGGCCCTCTGAAAGGTGGCCCCAGCATTCATCAATCCAAAAGGCATCTTGGAGTACATGAAAGTGCCCCAAGGAGTAGTGAAGGCAGTCTTCTCTTGATCTTCTGGGTGTACAACAACTTGATTGTAGCCTGAAAATCCATCCAAGAAAGACATAACTCTAGCCCCTGAAACTTTTTGGAGCAAATGTTCCATTTTGGGCAGGGGGTAGTTGTCTTTCTTAGAGCATTTGTTCAGGTTCCTGAAGTCAACACACAGCCTGATTTCTCCACTTTTCTTCCTTACTACCACCAGGTTAGCCACCCACTTTGAGTATCTTAGGGGAACTATGATCTTGGCAGCCAACAATTTCTTAATTTCTTTTTCGATCAAAGGTAGTAATAGAGGGCTGATAGGCCTTAGCTTCTGCTTAAAAGGGATGGTGTCTTTCTCCAATGGAATCTTATGCTGGATGATGTTTTTGTCATAAGTCTTAAGGTCACTGTACTCCCAGGCAAAGACATCAACAAATTGCTTCATTAGGGTGCAATATTCAGAACTTTGGGCAGCAGACAAGTGGGTGGACAGGTTTATGTACTTTGGATGATCTGGACTCCCTATATTCTGTCCATGGACCACAAACTCATTTTCTTACTGGGCAGGCTTATAAGGTACATCATTATGGTCAAACAACTTCTCTAGAGGTATTAGCCCTTTAGATATATGGTTACTAGGCAATTGTACAATGCTGTCTTGGCCAATTTTGTTTCTTAGCTGAAACTGGTGACATTCCTCCATGGCTTCATTCTCTTGATCAATTTGCATTTCAAAGAATTCATCAATGACTTATAGAAACCTATTGACTTCATCATCATCCTCAAAAACTTTCCAGTACTTGACATTGTCGGGCAAGGATGGTCTATATTTCACTTGGACTTCATAAGTCAATCTAGGGGTAAAGGAGGAAAAAACATACCAGCAGCCACAACAAGGCAGTCAACAAGCTGATTCTTAACTCTGGGAATATATGAGATACAAAATCTACTGAAAGAATCCTTGAGCTTCCATACCTCATCTGTGTATGTTTTCAAACTTGGGTGCTTTGCTTGGAAAGTCTGGTTCACTTGTTGAATAATAAGGTCTGCATCTCCAAACACCTTCAGATGTTTGATGCCCATTTCTTTAGCAGCGTTCAAGCCTAAGATCAAAGCCTCATACTCTGCTATATTGTTGGTGACCTGAAAAGTCAGCTTGAAAGACAGATGTATGCATTCTTGTGTTGGGGATACTAGCACTACACCTGCTCCTGCAGTTTCCCTAGAGCAAGCTCCATCAAAGAACATATCCCAAATCTGTGGCCCTTCCTTCTCCATGATTTGGCATACTGGTTTCTTGAGCTGCACTGAGGCCAGCTGGGATTCTTCAATTTGGAGAATACATGCTCCAAAATCAGTGTCCACAGCATAAATGGGATGATTAGTGGGATTCTTTTCATCACTAATGATATAGGCCAATTGAGCTTCTCTGTATAATCTCCTGCTTTCTCCTCCAAAAACCGGGACAGTGGCATATGACAGGTCATTCTGCAATGTCCCACCCAATCTTTTAATCCATCCTCTGGAAAGAAGCATGCCAAACTTTGGGGGCACATTTGCTACCACAATATCCATCATCATGTTCTTCATGGGCAACTGAGATAGGGTGATGGCTAGATCTTTGATTAACCCCAAACATTTCACCTTTCTGGAATCAAAAGAAAACAAGTCATGATAAGGCCTAGTGATATCAAGGCCTAACTCATCCATGACAGCCTTTGGCATTAGATTATGGCTGGCACCTGTGTCCAACAGACAGTTGTGAAGGGTTTTGTCATGAATGGTCAAGGAGACATAAAATAATGGGGAATTGTCATCAGCAGGTTCAGTCATTTGGTTTAGCACAACTGTAGGTTTGTCATCTTGTAAATTGACACAGTCATTTGATGCTTTTGTGGCTTTGAGCTCAAGGGCATCAAGGATGGGCTTCTTAAAGGCCTCATTCTTTACTAGTTCTATCATAGGTACATATATTTTCAACTTCTGGACTTCTGATTCAAAACTGAAAGGGGAAGGGGACTTGTCAGGACCTCTTACCTCTTGAGCTGGTGCTTTGAGGATGTTGGGATCAGCTGCTGGTCGCTTCTGCTTGCTAATTTGCTGCTCTGTGGGGACAACAGCTCTTTGGACAGGGCTTTCTTTGCCATTACTCATCCTTGACCTCAGGTTATATCTCTGTTGATCTTCAGTTTGTAGAACAGCTTCTCTGTCCCACTCTTGGCTGGGCTGGTCCCTGAGTAATGACTCTCCATAGGTAGCCAAGGTAAAAAAGGAAGCACTGCCTTTGTATTCCATGCAATGGATCTCATCATCTTCTTCAAACTACTCTTCTTCCATGACTACATTCTGGAAAGGGGTCTTCACTCTTTGGTCTTCATTAACATCTTTGCCCCTTTGCATGATCTGCAACTGTTCATTTGCTCTCCTATATGGATTTGGATTTCTAGGAGCAAATATATTAGGAACCATTCCTTTCCGTGAATGCTGCTCAGCTTTTAATTTGGAGATTTCAGAGGCTAGTGACTCTATCATCTTGGTCATTTTGTCTATCTTGGGGTCTGAGGATGAAGAAGATTCACCCCTCTGTCTCCTTCTGTCAACATGTCCCTTGAGTTTCTCTGCAACCATGATGTTGGATTCTACCTCCAAGGCTGCATCCTGCATTTCAGCCAGAGAAGCACATCTTCTTTCTCTCAATAGCAGGCAGAAGTCAGAATCAAAGGCATTGGCATAGGTGAGCTTGGCAGAGGTGGGAGTAGGTTTCACTTCAGCTGGTATCTTGCTGTACATGCGGTTAAACCTTTTATTGAAATCAGAAAGTGACTCCCCATTTTCCCTTTTTAGGTTCCCAAACTTAGTATGATAGTAGAGCAGATCTTTCTTATCCCCCCAATGCTTTAGGAATACATCATCTAAGGCCTCAATATCTGTTATAGATCTAGGGGTCAATTCTCTGAACCATTTTCTTGCCTCTCCATCTAGGCTTTGGACAAAAACTCTCATCCACACATCATCTTCACTAATGTCTAGATTATCTGCATAGCTATAAAAGGACTCAAGATGTTCTTCAGCTGTAACCCCTTCAATCCCAGTGAACTTAGGCATGTATTTCTGATATTCTCTAGTAGGCATTGCATTCAAAGGAGTGGGCAGTACTAGAGGTCCATACCTAGCAGCTATGATTCTTTCCATTTTGGTGGGTGCTTGTGGACCTGCCATGGCTGTGGTGGATGGAAGAGTGCTGGCAGTCTGGATGATAGAGAGCTGAGGAGTGACTGACAAGACTAAAGGAATATGAGGGATAGGAGGTGAGGTTTCCTTTGGGATTAAAGCAAGAGGAGAACCTAAAGAATAAGGAGCTTTATGAATCTCTGAAATTTTTTCTTCACTGCTAGTGCTAGAGGCTATATTCTCAACATGTATTTGTTCTATTACAAGCCTTTCTTTCAGAGATATGGAGGATTGTTTAGGTTTACCTGATCCTGATGCTCCTTTTTGTGATATCTTTCTTCCTTTGATGATCTTTTCAGGGTCAGGTACTGGGTCAGCTGGTGACTTCTGAGGATTTCTCCGAGTATGCCTCACAAACTGAGCCAAAACTATGATGTGGAGTCGCCAAAAGGTTCGGCCTCCAGTAGAGTCGCCAGATAGATGATTACAACCAAAAATGTGTCCAGACTTTGTCTATCATCAAAGCTGGATCTGTGTTGTTCTCCCAAGGAAGCTGAGCTTCAATCTCCTCTCCCCGGCAACGACGCCAATTATGTTAGGACTCCAGGAAACTCTCCTAGGTTGTAGCTCGGAGATGCTTGGTAACATATAATCTTCAATATGGTTCTAGGAACTTATTGGGATGGGTGATGGTTTGGTTCAAGCTAGATAACCACTTCTACTCTGTTTTCACTCCAGACATGCATGAACACCCTCAGACTACAAGGCTTTAAACCACCAATGCTAAAAAAATTGGGAATTAGGTGAATAGACGAAGAATACTAACCACACCAGTAGATGCATACGAAATGTATGATGTCCAGCTGCAACTAGTAAAGAAACTTGCAAATCTAATCTATCAATGCAGAGATAAGATGACAATTATCTTGCATTAGATACAGAAGAAACTTGAGTGACCTACTCATTGATACATTCAATTGCCCAATCCAGAGATAAGATGACAGTTATCTAGCTTTAGAAGTAGAAGAAATCACGAATACAACACTTCAGGCACAAGCTTAGAATAGAGGAGAAATGGAAATTGGGCAATTAACAACAAAAGAAGCTTGCATTGCTGAAAATGAAGATGAGACGCTGCAAGTTACAGAATATCTACAGTCTCCAGAAGTTGAACTAAAACACAATTGCCAACCCTGATTACATCTTGCTTTTGGCTACTTAGAGTTTACTTTTACAATGCCATTTAGGGATGGAGGGGTCTTAATTGACCACCCCTATCATTAATTGTCTGATAGCATCTTTGAACATAGCTACTTTCTCCACTATGGAAACCTGATCAGTTCTGGTACCGTGCTGTCCTCCAGGTGGTCGGATTGATCATGGCAGTGGAGTTCCATGACTGTTTAATTCGGTTGCTGAGTCATGCTGTGTCCTTTTCTCTTCCGGCCATGCTCTTCTTTTAATTCGGTTTCATGGTCAGACTGTCGCCAGACTGACAGAGTCGGCCATCTTCTTCTTTGGGTAACAGACAGGACATGGGGGTATGGAGTGCATGGGCGGATGGACGGTCGTGAATAATCACGAATGGTGGTCGTCAGATCAAGGGAGATGTGTGGTGGAGATCGTTTTTGGAGGCTAGCGGTCATGATGGGAGCGAAATATGTCCGGGCCGTTAGATCTTCAGGTAGGTGGATCGGATGGTTATCGGGTGGAAGAGGCACGTGGGTGATATCACCCAGGGGTGGTTTGATTTGAGAGGAAAACACTTTTATTGGGCGGTAAGCGGTAAGTGTCAGAAATCACCCGATGCCATTCAGTGGATGACACGTAGCGGCGGAGGAGAAACCGCCCTCATCGGGTAGGTACTTTTCGTGCTAGTTGCCCGTGCGATATGGGAACTGACCGTTAGATCTGGCGGGGTTGATCTAACGATGGAGAACAATCGGGCATGTTGTGTTGATCAGGTGAAATGTGGGCCATTGGATTAGCGGGGTAGGTCGACGACAGAGATGTGGTGAAGGTACGAGATGTCTTTTGGGAATGTGCTATAAGCGTGTAAGACATATGGGTAAGGTTTTATGGGTATTTTGGCTTTCGCGCTTGGGGCTAAGGCCAAAGGGGTGTTTTGTCAGGATTAGAAGGTTAATAGAGGAAGCGGGAAAGGTAAACTGTGAGCGGGATAAAATAAGAAGGGAGTGATGGCCCGAGTGGGACCCTTTTAAGAACAGAAAAGCAGCCTGAATCCTTGTTTGACCTTCAAAATGTCAGCACTGCACTTCAGGGCTAACATGACCATGGAAATATATTAATCTAAGAGGTAGCACTGATTTAATTTTCTTGATTAGAAACCATGGAAATATCCCCTCGGAAATTCTAGCAGAGAAGGAGTGGTCAAGGATGAGGGTGAGGGGTAACAAGTAGTGGTTTAAGCTAATTTGTAGATAATTTAGGGAGAGTAATGAGGCATGGAGGGATCTGAAACTTCCACAGTCACTCCAAGAATTACATATAGCAAAAATTACTAGTGCTATTAAAAACCTATGCAATTTGGAAGTTTTGGAATTAGAAAACTCCTCGTTGGAAGACTTGCTGCCTACACTCAATGACCTAACGAATTTGAAGGAATTAAGTCTGGGGTATTGCCATAGATTGAAATGTTTGCCTGATTCCTTGAGAATGTTAACTGAGTTGGAAGTCAAGTATTGTAATCATCTAAATATGTGGATCTTCAGAATATATGGATGTTTGATATTAATACATGGCTTTTTTGATATGATATTGTCATCGATGCTTATTCTTACAGAACAATGTCAACTTCCCTCAATCCTTATCTCTACTAGACAATTAGATCGATGATAAATAACCGACTATACCCTAATATTTGAAATATGAAATTAGACTAGACAATAAAAATGTAGTTATTTTATTTACAAAGCATATATGTAGGCCGATACATCATTATTGGTCACTGTGTAAGCAAGGTAAGGAATTAACGTAGTTATTCACAAATCAAATATGTAGGTTTATATTTGGTGTTGTTTAAGGTAGGGTATTAATTATTCTTTGAGTATATAAATAATTTGAAGACTACCGAGGTTCTGTGTCGAGGTCACTTATTGTTAAAACAACACAATGCATAACACTGTTTGTAAAATGTCAACTTTTTTTAGGGTTTTGTATCATACAAAATATCCCATTACTTCAACGTTGGCTGACACAAAATTTGTAAGAAATGGCATGACGAACATATCAAGAAAATAATTGCATCTCTAGGATGATGAATCCTCTGATATTATTTTTGGTTTTACATTCTTCAAAAGAGATTCAAGTACAATAGATAGAACCAAACAATGCACCATCAAATTAAACGATGTGATTGGCATAGGAAAGATGTGTGATGGAAAAAGAAAAGAAACATGGAGAAGGATGAAACTATGTGAGTAGATTTTCCATAATGAAACATATAAACATAAATTCCCTATTTTGGTGAAAATGAACATTTTAAAGGTTTCGTTAAATTCTTTATCTACATATGCCTATATATATATATATTCCCCTTTCTTTTATACATATAGTCACAATCGAAAACCTATTTATGCCTCACCTTTCGTCTCATTCTACAGTGTCCATAATTTACGTATTTGCACCAGATTGTGAGTTTTTTTATGATTGAACAATAAGATTAATTTGTTTTATTTAGATATATAAAATCTAATGGGAATATGAAAATCTATGTCCGAATATATATAAACTATTTTTAAGATTAATTTTTTATACATGGTCAATGTGATTAATTAAACATGGTTAATAACACTTGACATTCTAAATTGTAATTTAATAGTAATTTATATTTGATTGTAATATATAATAAATAAATATTTTGTAATTTTCCTTTCCTGGAGTATGCCGTAAAACTGCTTCTGCTTGGCTAAGAGCTCGTCTTCCTCGGACGTAAGGAAACAGGTTAACGGCCCAAGACCCAGAGGCATCTGGCAGGAGTGAAAGCCTGCTCCCTTACGGACCACCAGCGGGTTATTACAGGTGGCGTGGTTTTCCTTGATAACGGTGATGAGTCAAACCGACATTCGCGGATAGCAGCCAGAGATGGCTGTCCTCACTGTTGGTTTGACACCTGAGTTTGATAGGTTTTGCCACCTTCGGAAAAAAAAAAAAAAAAAAAAAAAAAAAAAAAAAAAAAAAAAAAAAAAAAAAAAAAAAAAAAAGAGTAGCTATGGTAAAACCTATTTATACCTCACCATTTCATCTCATTGGACAGGGTGTCCATAATTTACATAAGTGCACCAAATTTTGAGTTTTTTGTTTTTTGTTTTGTTTTGTTTTGTTTTTGTTTATTTATTTATTTATTATTATGATTGAAGAATAAGATTAATTTCTTTTATTTAGATATATAAGCTCTAATGGGAATATGAATATCTATGTCTGAAAATATATAGATATTTAGATTTGTAATTATTTTTAAGATTAGTACATGGTCATTGTGATTAATCAAACATGGTTAATAATGCTTAACATTCTAAATTATAATTTAATTGTAATTTATTAAAATTTTGTTTTTGTGATATATCTATATATATATATATATATATATATATATATAAAATTCATGAATCCTGGAGATCGATGACCGTTACGTCCACATAATATTTGTACTAGGCAGATCCACCCAAAGTTATCACTTCCTACCATCTCAACCACGAAGCCTGATCCCGAAGGTGTTGAGAGAATTGAACCCTGACCTCTCAAGAGCAAAAGTGCTTTAACGACATATTATAATATATATTAATATATATTAATATCATAAAATTAATATCCATATATATTATATATGAATATATTAGGATAAAGAGTTTCAATATAATATAATATAATATAATGCATGAATATTAAGTTTAAAAATTAGGGATATTAATATTATATTATGTAATAAAGAGACAGAGAGAAGGAGAGGTGGAGGGAGATATAGATATAGACAATGGGGGAGAGAGAGGGAAGAAGAGAGAGACAAAGAGAGGGAGGGAGACATGTTCTTTCATATTACGAGTATTTTAGTTTTTCACCGAAATAGATGCATCAATTTTAGTGTATATGTTGATTCCTATTCCTATTTGATCGATTGCACATGATACATTGATTTTAATGTAGTTGCTGATTATAATCCTATTTGATTTCTTGCATTAGATGCAATGATTCAGTGTAGATGTTGATTTCTAATCCTATTTGATTGCTTGTACTAGATGCATTGATTTCTATTCCTATTTGATTGCTTGCACTAGGTGCATTGATTTCTAATCCTATTCAATTACTTACACTAGAGGGAGAGAGACAAACTCTTTCATCTTATGAATATTTTGGTTTTTCACTTAAATAGATGCATTGATTTCAATGTAGATGTTGATTCCTAATCCTATTTGATTGATTGCACATGATGCATTGATTTCAATGTAGATGTTGATTCCTAATCCTATTTGATTTCTTGCACTAAATTCATTGATTTCAATGTAGATGTTGATTTATAATCCTATTTGATTGCTTGCACTAGATGCATTGATTTTAGTGTAGATGTTGATTTCTAATCCTATTTGATTGCTTGCACTAGATGCATTGATTTCAATATAGATGTTGATTTCTGATTTGATGTAACTAGATGTATGATGTACATTAATTTCAAAGTAATTAGATTAATAGTGTGCATTGATTTCAATGTAAGCACAAAAAAATTATTGACGACGTGCATTGATTTCTGTGTTATAGTAATTCAACCATAAATAAAATACTTGAATTTTCATCTTAAATAAAATGTTCACTTACCTGAAATGTTTGCTTCTTGAAACTATAAACTATTTGTAATTGACTACATTCTTATTATTCCCATTTTCCATCATTCAACATTGTTAGTCACTTTGCATTCAAATGAGGTAATAGAAAACAACTACCATTGAAAATTACTTGGAGTTTAACACTCCATAAGTCACAATGATTGACATTGGAGAAAACTACTATTAATATTGGAGAACAAGAGAGACAAGCTATGTTGTTAGCTACAATAACTCGAGTTAAAGATTTGAATGGTTTACGATTTCAACCGCTCGATCGATATGAAAAGATGACAAGACTAATAGGTGTGATAATAAGAACAATAAAAGAAAATAATTTGAGATTGATCACAATGAAGATTATTTGTAATGACTACATTCTTATTATTCACATTTTCTATCATTCAACACTGTTATATTGTCACTTTGCATTCAAATTTTTTATTTCATCATTTTTCATCATTCAAGTTATTAATAGTCTCTGTCATCTCAACAAACTGAGGTAACTAAGCAAATTTAAAATTAAAATAAAATGACCAGATTAATCTTAGACAAATTTAGCATATTTAAAATGATCAAAATAATTTGATGTTCAACAAATTTTGTGTGACTGCACACGACTGAAACCAACGTAGATCCATCTTAACTTTAGATCTATGAAGTGTCGAGAGGGATCAAATCTCTCGAGGTGCAAATCTTTCCTCAAGTTTTTCAATCAAAAAAGAGGTTTGCATCTCAAGAGATTTGACCCCTCTCGAGGCTTGATAGATCTAGAATTAATATGTATATAGGCTAGTTTATGTAAAGTTTCTCCATTACATCTTTCCCTAATATGACCGTTCTAGTTTGTCATGTTTTGAATTTATTCACTGTGATTATGTTTTTCTAATCCTTTATTTATGATTCTTATATTTTATGTTTCTTAAATGTAAACTATTAACTTATATTAAAAGATAATAAAATAAATTATATTTTATATTTTTCAAAATAAAATAATTATTTAAAAAATTAATACAACCATATAAATTAAAGTGGATAAATACATATGTTTTATATTAAAATTAATGTAAAAATTTAAAAGTCAATAACAAGCGTAATATGCAACGTTGCGGCTTAGTACCTGCCTCTTATGCAAAAAGTAATCGATAGCAATTACTGAATGTTTGAACAAATTCATAAATCTAATAATAAAACACATTTGAATATGATGAAGGGAAGTGACATAAGTAATTGGTGGACTAGATACCCTTGGAGCAAAATAGAGATAGGTGCATACATAATTTTGGATGAAACATTGGTGCCAACATTATTGTTTATTACAAAATTGAGGAGTTTATTAAAATGTGTTTGTGCACATTTTATTCCATCTTTGGCTTATGAGACTGAATAAGGAGGATAAATTACAATGTCTAATATACTTATATTAAATAATGTATAGATATGATATAAATAAAATAAATAAATTTTTAAAAAACTAATTATTGTAACAAATTATTTATTTAACTTTAAATTTATATTCATCCTAATTTAGTAGCAAATAAATAATCTATGGTAGAATTTATATGTCGAAAAAATCAAATTAACATGAAGTATCTCGTGTGGTCTTAATCACATGGCAAATAATTCATATGTAATAAAATATCTAATATAAAAATTTACGATGTCTAGTATATTAAAATTTAAAAAATTAGTTACACAAAAACTTAAGTATGAGTGCAAAAGATTCCTAGAAATTATTTTTATATTTTATATTTTTAAGTTATGATTAAATTTGTAAAGACAAAAGAGAAAATCTCTGGCTCCGTATTAGTTTGTCTTTGACCAAAACTTTGTGCGGCTTATCGATAATTTAACATTGGGAATTCAATTTTTTATTATTATTGAAATTTATTTATTTGTAAGGTGATTGGTTGAGGCCTTATTATGGGCTCTTTAGTGACTTCCATTTTTGTTAGTTACTATTTTTTTTGTTTTATTTCCTTTTTATTTAACTTTTTGATTTTGATTTTTTTTTTCATTTTCTATTATTTCCATTTTCATGAATTATAATTTTTTCTCCATATGTTTGACTTATATATATATATATATATATATATATATATATATATTAAAGTGTATATATGTTAATATAAACAATATTAGTTAATCATATATCTTAATTTTTGATAATGACATTAATACAACATTTTATTAGTTTTATTTTTGTGATGAAATCTTTGTCTTTATTATTTTTTAGTTTAATTAAACTATATTTAAGCTAAGTGAGCGAATACTAGCTACTATGTAGCCGTGATTAATTGTAGTGTTGACTTAAATTTATTTTTTATATTGCATCATGATTTAAAATTGAATTGTGAAAATATATAATATAGGTAAGGTTTATTGAGGAAAATGATTGAACCAAGTCCATTCAATAATAAAAATAGGCAAGGGAAAAATATGAAGAAAATAAGCAAGAGAAAAATCAGTGTAATATGCAACGTTGCCGTTTTTGTTTTTTAAATTGGAAATTGACTTTCTGTGGTTAGCAAATCTTGAAACATAATGACAACTATTTTTTTTGAAAATAAAATATTAATTATGGAAAAATCCATAAATTTGGAAAAAAAATCGATAATTAATTTATGAGAACGGAATTAAAAGTTTTTTTTTTGTTTTTGTTTTTTTTCCATAACTTTTAAAAACAATTTTTAATTCTGAAAATTTGATTTTAAACCACATAAAATTAGTCATCCACCAATCAAAAATTAGAAATTCAAAAATAAATTTCAATTTCTAAAAAAATAAGTTTAATATTTAATTTTACCAAAACTTTAATAAACTTTGACAATAATTTCTAAAAATTGAAAATTAATAAATATAACAAAAATTACTTAAATAATATAGAAGAACCAAATTTATATAGAAAAGAAGTTTATTGCCCTCAAAAGGATACCCAATTAAGAACCAAATTTATATAGAAAAGAAGTTTATTGCCCTCAAAAGGATACCCAATTAATCTACACTCTTGCCTCTTTCACATTGTTACGTTACTTGAGTGTTTTTAGACACACTGGATTTAAGATGGTGAAAAGAATAATGGGAAAATGTTAAACTAAGGAGGATAACGCATTACCTCTTTTACATTGTTACACTACTTGAGTTTTTTAAGACACTATGGGTTTAAGATGGTGAAATGAATAGTGGGGAAATGTTGAAGTAAATAGGGTAGCACTTATTATTGGAGGTAAACCTTATCTTCTTTCTTGATAATTTGACATGTCTTTTTTTGGTGCTAACAAATCAGAAAAAGGGAAGTGAATGCCATTAAAGGGCACCCTATTGATGTTACATGGCACAATGGTTTGATGGTCCATTAACTCATGGAGGTGAGCTATTACTACCATATCATCTTCTCATACCATCTTCTCTTCATGTGTTTTTTTAACAATTTTTATTTACATTACTTATCATTTTGTCATGGTTTGAGTTATACTAAAATGTGTTTTTCTCCATATTTATACAGGCATATGTTTCACCAAAAATTTCATACTGACAATCTCATCATCACCCCAAAAATATATCACCTTACGAACATAATTTATAAGATTCTTATACTAAAATGTGTTTTTCTCCATATTTATACTGGCGTATGTTTCACCAAAAATTTCATACTGACAATCTCAACATCACCCCAAAAATATATCACCTCACGAACATAATTTATAAGATTCTTAGCTCTCTAAATATAACCTAAATAAAAAATATAATCCATACAATAAATAAATCAAAATCATAAAATTATAGTATACCGATCATAACAAAGTGATCGAAAAAAATACATTTTAATTAACACACATAGACTGCCCTCTTTTATAAGAGATAACCTTGTAAAACAACATGAAGACATAGTCTAAGAGCAGGATGGTTTAAATTACCGCACATAAAAGACTTTTGGGGTTATGAGAATGAAAATCCAAAATCAAAATCAAAATATTGAATTTATATTTAAAATTTGAAATGATAGGGAATTTCGATTTTGAATCTACAATATTTTTATATTTTTTATAAAAGGAGTAGGAAAAAAACTTGGAATTTTAAGCATCGGGTTAATTTATAATTGGGAAAACCCCTTGGGATCATTCCACAATGCACACAAAAAATGTGACCTAAAAGTGGATTATTGTGTTATAATATTAACTTACTTCTACATATTATAGTCTTTTGTGCACTACATTGTTTTGATATTTGATGGTTAATTTTTTTAGTAAGACATTGGCTAAGTCACAACCATGTACACTCATTTATTTATACATGTCAACAAAATAAGTAGAAATATTGTATGCATCAATATGATGGAAAATAAATATAGTGGAAAGTGCCTTTTACATATACATGTTATAAAATTTACTTTATATGTAATATCTATTTATAATTTTATTTATTTATTTATTCTTTAATAAAAAATTTAAAGAGAGAATTAATAGATAATTTTTCACATATGTGAACAACATTTTTAGTAAACTCATATGCATAAATGAGAGTGCCTTACCCAAGTGGATTTTGATTAGGTACTCTCTGACACAAAACCACCCAAATGCCTAATAGCATTTGCAACAACTAGTAGAGATAATCCCTTGGACTTCCAATCATACATATTGCCAACATTATTAGGTATGATTACCACATGACATATAATGTGTTAATTTTATTTATGCACTTACATTCAAATCGAGCATGACTTTATCCCATTTGATAATATTTATCATTTTCCTAGAAAAAAATAAAACAATAAAATGAAACACAATTCAAATTGAGTTTCTTGTTTAAGAAAAAAACAATTAAATGTAACTATAACAAAGAGATTTCATTTAAAAAAATTTAATTTAGATAAAAATGACGCGTAATATATTCATTAGTGTATGTACTAAATAGTCTAAATTACATGTTTAATTCAATTAAACATGTTGATACAAAATTGACATAAATAATTTATGTTACTCTAGTGTGCTAGTTCAATCAGTTTGAACTTATTAGTTTTGTTGGCACCTTATTTTAGTTGGTGTGTAAAAATGCAAACAACCATAGAAATCCAAAAGACATCTTGAAATATAAAACTAAGGATCAAATAAATGTATTTATATATAGATCATGTAAATAGAATGAATAAATAAATGTATTTATATGTAAATAATGTGAATAGAATGGAATTACATATTTATCTAAAATTTCCTTATCAATTTTGTGTGAGTTAACATGGTATGTGCACTCTTGCCTTGCTTAAATTTTGCGAGCCATCATTTTTTTTCGCCTTCATCAATATGGGTGCTCCTTACATGCATAACTTATTCTACTCATTCCTGAGTTTGTCTCTCAATCTAGAATTGAATTTATGCATTTATGGCCGCTATGCAGGAGTGAGCGTTCATGGTGAGTAAGGAAAAGCTTAGGGCCATTGCCAATGCTGGTTGTAAGCCTGCAAGTTAAGCCAACCTTGATGTAATTATCTTGATGTTTCTTTGCTTCATTACTGAATGGAAAATATTGTTTCCCTCCGTTCATCATTCTCTGACATATTTTTCCTCCCTGTGTATAGAGAACAAAATAGGGAAGCTAATGCTTTGTCCAAGCATGGGTTCCTCTATTCCTTGGCAATATGTTTTTTGAATTCTTGATTGACTAGTCCATTCATTATTCAGGATCATATCTTTCCTCCATGTGTATAGAGAACAAAACATGGAAGCTGATGCTCTGTCCAAGCATGGGTTCCTTTATTCCCTGGCAATATGTTTTTTGAATTCTTGATTGATTGGTCCATTCATTATTCAGGATACTTTGAGCTATGAATGCTTTCTCTGGACTGTCTGGCTTCTCGGATTTTTTTGTGCCTCAATAAGGGCTTGGCCATGTTTTTGATTTTTTGCACCTTTGATGTTCTTCGGGCATTCTACATTTCTCTATTTTTTTTTTTGGTTAAGTTTGGTTTGATTCCCCCTCTTTTGGGTGGCTTCTGATCACTTTTGAAATATGTAACTTTGGAAAGCCTGTTTTAGTTAAGTCCTAATGTAAGCCAACAATTTACGCCCTTGATTTCAAGATTGTGTGTCAAATTGAAGTGATAATGCTCCAACACAACATTTTTTCATTATTGTTATTATTATCTAATTTTAAGGTCATAACCAAGCCAAATACCAAATTGGTGTATGAGACTCCTTGTTTTTGGGACAAGGGACCCACCTTTGCACAACAATTTGATTGCTATGTCTACAAAAGCATACATACTCTACCCCCTCTGTTTTTGAACATGTGACCTCTTACGAGGAAACACATACTCATAATAATGTATTATACCTAGGGGGAGATAATAATGTATTATACCTAGGGGGAGATAATAATGTATTATACCTAGTGGGGAGAGTCATTTTGAGTCACATACCTTTTATAAGCTATCTATCAGTTTTTCAAATTGCAGGTTTGGACAGGTCGGCTCAACCATTACAAAAGACACTGGTACATGCCTCCACAAGACTCCAATTTTTTTGAATAACATCTTTGCAGCAACCATTTTTCCAAACATTGACAAATTTGTGAAGGATATTGAAGCATCAAGGGGAAAATACAGAGTATGTAGCTCAACAACTCAACTCAGGAAATTCATCCATTGTCGACGAGAATTATTGAGGCTCCTTTTCAAGTTTAAAAAGGAAAGCAGCACATGGAAACATTTGGAGGTTGCACACATTATATATTTGGATATCAGATTTAAGTGGATTTAACATCGTCTATAATGTATTTGTGCCTGAAGTCTTTGTAGAAAAGCACATACTAGTAGACGATGGAATTGAGAGCTCGCTCATTCTAGGAAAAAAAGGGAATGCTTTGTAATTTCAGAACAAATAGTTGGTTCGAAGAAGGGGACAATCTTGATTATCTCACTGTGAGATGCATTTTCATCCCTTGTGAGATTGTTGGATTTAATGTTATTTTACTAAAATTATTTTCTTACGAGATTGTTGAAGGACTATTTTTTTGAGATGGTTTTAGTTACTTAATTTGGAATTGATTTGGAAAGAGCTACACCGAAATCCTAGTGGGCATATCACTTGTTTCTCCATTGATCTAATCAATCCATTTCCAGTAGTAGCTACTAATAAAAACTCCCACATAGTTGTTCTCTTCTTTCACAAAGGTCAAAATATTAATTGAAAGTTTAGAAATGTCCATTGTTTAAGTTCCAAGTGAACCTTGGCTTCCAATTGCATTCAGATTGATACTCAGTTGTGTTCTAAAATTTTTGTTATGTTTAATAATGAGCAATAGTCCTCAATGCATTGATTCATCATTCTCATAAATCATTCCATGACTTTTATTATTCCCACCACAGTTCTAAGATCCTCAATTTGCTTTTAGACATGCTTAAGTTGAGAAGCAATAATGTTGTGAGGGATATTTTGATCATAGACAACCAAGAGCTCAGAAATTCAATAAGAAGATTGAGTTCTACGACATATAATTTGGATAATGTGCATTAACACTTTCAACCTTGAATATCAACTCAAATTCAAAATAGTGGTAACTTATAATCATTGTTTTTGTAAGATTACTTGTACTTTTTTTGAAATCGAATTGAATTTGCATTGTAAATGGGTGCATTTTTGGTTGAAGTCGACATCCTTTATTTTCCAGCTTGAGAAAATGGCTAGACTTGATGGAGTATTAGAGTTAATAAATACTATGATATAGTACATTGTTGATGGCACAATGAAAATAAGCAAAGCCACTCTTATTGATATTAAAATATGTCTACAACATGCATAGGAGAAAATTAAGTTTCTCCAACTTGAGTCAAACCTAGAGCAAAATGAATTATAGTACAAGAGTCATAATTCTAAAGTGGTTCATGTTCAGAACAACTCTCTTTTTTAATTTGAGAAAGACTCTCATGAGTATCCAACACATGATAAAATTGCTGATGACAGTTTAGGTGCATATTTACATGAAGATGTACAGGTTCAACTTGCACTTCCCAAGTACATCTTTAGACCTTGGGAAGAAATTATCTAAAACAAGAACAAAGTTGGTCTTGGATATGACAAGGACGTTTCCTTTCACATTCTAGAATTTTCTAAACCCATCCAGTTTCATAGTGTTGGGATTCTTGAAGACAACTCAACTTCACATGCTCCTCTTCCACAACCATTAAGTCAGAATGTCAAATGCCAACATTGTGATTGGGTTGGCCATGTGAAAGATTAGTGTTTTGAAATTCACCCTTGTAAGCATTGTTGAAAACAAACTGATCATTCAAATAAGATGCTCTAGACATACAATTCCCGCAATAGAACACATACACCTTGGTATTGGGACCTACTTTTGTACCCTTTTTCACACCCTATCCTACTATTTTTACTATCATTTATCCTACTTTACTCCTTTTTGACACCATAAAATCACTCCACACTAACCAAACCGTGTTACTTTACAGTGGAGGTGAGAATTACTAATAAGGACTGTTTTCGTATATCTTTGTTTGGTTTAGGTAGATGTTAAATAAATTTATATTCTTGACTTAATTGACTGATCTACAGATGGACTCTTAAATATAGGGAAGACACTTGAGTACGTGGACAGGTCATCAGAGGTCCAACACCAGTCCAACGAATACATCAAGCAACCATTTTTGGAGCAACTATTATGTACTCAGTTTGGTACTTAAATCAATACTCTATTTCCGGCTTAGCACCAGGAAGCCAGTCAACTATCGACATTCAGAAGATAGTTCTTTTATTTCATAAGAATAGTGTTAGTTTCCTTGATCCAAAGTTAGTGTCATGAATGGAATAGTTTAGTTATGATCTGGTGAAGTGATCCTGGGGATTTAGCCTAGCTTAAATTAGCCCAGATCACAAATGTATTTTCTTTCTTTGGTCATGTTGTTGTAACCATTTGTAGGCCTGAGTTCTTTAAAAATGCCCAGTGTTTGTATGAGAGGTTACACATAAATATACACATAGACTGAACCAGTGACAAGGAGATTATGACACAATATCATTTGACTCTGTTTTGAAACTCTCAGACTTATGTTTTATTAAAGGCTTTTAATATAATTGTCTCAACTTCTATTCATATCTGAGAATTTATGTTTCCTTGATCTGTGAATTATTGAATTAAGTTAGACTTGTTCCAAGTTGTGGTAAGGGCCCACAACCAACATATACTGAGTCCTATAATAGTTTCTTTAAGTAGGAGGCGTGTTTTGAATTCACTAGGTAGAACTGTACTTCAAGATTCATTTGCTTTTGTTGATGATTTCCATAATTTCCTTAATTAGAATTGTACTTAAGTTTCCTTTGATGTTCTTGTAGATGTGAGTTGTGATCGCTAGTATAATGTTTATTGAGTATTTTCAAGCTTGAGGAACATTGTCATAAGTAAACTTTGCATCCATTAACTGCTTTGATTGCTCTCGTGATTTCGTAAATATCGAAGAAGAAGAATTCAATTTAAAACAGATTTCTGAGAAATAAATTCTTATATTTTAAGATTGAATCCTCTATTCTGAATAGAAGTATTTTAATCACATGTGGATCTATATGCTATTGGCAAGAGACTATTGTAGCTTGTGCTCAATTTGAATGCTCAGAATTGATTAGGAACAATGTGTCATTCTTTGGTGTAAATCGTGTGTCATTCTTTGGTGTAAATCGTGTGTTAATGCTTGTAGAATTGGGTATCATTTACAATGTGTTGATTATATAATTCATAGTGTACTGGTTGTGATGACTATTGGATCTGTAGTGTAGTTTAAATGAGTGGCATGCCATTTCTTTGATTTCGCAAGGAGTCTAGAGTCAAATTTACTTTTGTTCACTTGATTAGATAAATCAAAACTGTGTGCTATTCGATTGCTTTGGTTGATTCCAAGTTAGGAAACCATAAGTTATGTGTTTAGATGCTTAGTTCGCTTTCAATGAAATGTTACATAGGAAATAACCTGAGTTATTTTGCAAGGTATTGTTGAGTTTACTTTCGATTTGTAGTACCTTGGGGATTAGTTTTTCATAATGGATTTTTGAATGAAGTAGTTGTTAGATTGATTTGAGAACATAGCTTGTGATAGTTGCCAATCTTATTTCTGGATGAGTTTTTGAGTTAGATGTGCCATAATTGAGAATAATTTGAGTTGTGAACGTAAAATAGATTTCATTATTAGTAATTCAAAAATTGATTTCTTCACTTCAACAATTCATAGTGTGATTATTAGAAACAAAGTGTTGGGTGTGTGTTATATTCTTTCCACGAATAGCCCCACGTGTGAAGCTGGGGGGTAGCTAGGCCCCCTGTTGTTGCGTTGGGGGCCGTAGCCCCCCTCTACGAGGTCCGAGGCAACGCCCCAAGGAATATTTTTTTTGGACCCTATATTAGGTGGGCGGACCTACCTATGGTTTTGTGCATGGGTTTTGCACATGGTTTTGGGCACAATGGTTTTTTGCCCATGGTATTTTGTAGATCCGGTCAAGGGAACTACAATTATGTTCTAATCCAGGGTTAATGGATTGGGGTTTATGGATGCTTCGACATGTATATATATGTATTGTAACATTGAAAGGAATATAATGAAAAATCAATCTGGTAGTCCCGGTTTTGGGATCCAGGGGAAAATATTTGTGTATTTGTTTTTTTTTTTCTCGCCATTGTATATTTTCTGTTTTTAAGAATTCGTTTGTACAGGATTAAAACCTACACAAAGTTTGAGTATTCTGTACTTAATTTCGCACTAAATCTGCATAGGCTAAGTTTGGATATGATCGAGAATGCATTGCAACTCAAAGTTTACAGATCTCGGTTGAAGATTTAAATTTAGGGAATTCAATGACATATAAAAGCCGTAACACTTGGATGGATCACTTCTTGGCAATGGTCTTCAACTACTAAGAATATATATTAGTCATACCTCAAAGTTTTGTCTTGAGTATTGACACGTCTTGCAATGGATATTTCTTTGTCTTCTCACCTTGTATTTGACAAGGGGGAATTGATAGTCAGCTCCCCAATTCAAATATTTATCAAGTGATCCTAAGCCAAAACCTGAACTAAAGCTAGCTTCTAGAGCTTAGAGCCAAATATAGCCATAGCTAGATTTAGAGTTGTAGACAAAGATAGATTCATGCTCCATGAGCATTTTTTGGTTTGTGGCCTCTATTAAACCATGTCCACCGACATAAGACTTCAGTTTCCACTACATCAATTTGTGGTCATCTTAAAACCATCATCAGTGAGCACTTATAGCAACAAAAGGGTCCAATTTCTAGCTAGATTTGGAACTGTTCCAAGAACTGCTTCGAGCTTTAGTTCCCGAGTTGGTGGTCAGCCTTAAACCACAACTGGTAGAAACCTCACATTCTTCTACCTCTTTTGGTTTGTGGTATTCCTTAAATGACCATTTCAGAGTCATTGGTTGCCATGCACTTTCATATTTCAACTCTCTTCTTAGACTCATATACACTCCTTCTGATTAAAGCGGGGGATGTTGGAAACCTAATCCGTTAGGGTTGGTGTGGAGGAATGTCCACATCCATATAAGTCCAACATACCTCTTGGAATACAAAACCAAGGGCCAGACAAATGTATTTATATGTATATCACGTGAATACAATTGAATCACATGTCTATCTAAATTCTACGTATAAATTTTGTTTATGTTTAACAAGTTTCAAGGAAGAGATCACTAAGAGGTAATGGGTTCAAATCTAGTAGAATCCCTTTGGGTTATGAGGCCATGTTGTATCCCTTAGATATTTAACTCAATCATCATTCTTAGAATGTGAGAAGCACCTAAGAAGTTTCCAAACGACATATTCCATGGAAGAAAAAAGTTAAGATATCTACATTAAATTGTGTTTAGGTATTTGTGTTATGATTTTTTTATTTTTATTTTATACATAAAATTATTGAATTTTCAATTGAAGTGTGGTAGTGAATCTGATCAAAGCTAATTCTTATTCAATTATATATAGATACATTTCATTTTTAATAACTTCTTTTTGGAATTATTAGTATTTATTTATATCTATGGGCCATTCAATTTTAATTATGTATATTAAATGTTTTTAGGTAGTTATGTTATAAAAATTGTTTTTATACATAAAATTCTTGAATTGTCGATTAAGGTGTGTGTTATAGGCCATTTTGCCACATCTGGTCAATAGACCTATGAACTGGATCCATCAACATCCATGAACACCTTGTCATCATCCCTACACAAAGCCCTAAGCATGACTCTCTCAAGTCCTTGAGTTTCTGACCTTTACTGCTTCATTTTAGTGCTTTTAAGGCCCAATGCACCTTGGCCCTTTAGGGACCTGCTTTGAGTGGCAGGTTTCTCAGTTCCACATTTGCTTTGATCAGAGCAGGTTTTCCCTTGTTGGGGGTGTACTGATAAGGAAAATCCAGGAAAAATAAAAGAATCCTAAAGATTCCTCTTCCGTAAGCTTCCAGGAGTTGTTACAACCATTTACCTTGGATAAAAACTTCGAATCCTATCTCCCATACCTTATAGTTTTCACCTTCTTATCCATTGATCTCATCCTCCCATCAAGAGTGGATCTCAAGCCTAAATTGGTAAATGATAAGAATTCCTAAACTACCATCCACAAGCTAGGGGTTGGATTTTTGAAATTAATCATACCCTTATGTTGTTGCTTTTCTCATAGGAGAGTCACCATTCCCATGCATTAGGGTGGATTTGAGGTGTGCATTCTGGAAAGGAAGGACAAGTCAACTTGGGAGGTTATCTACAAGATCAACTTCCACTTTTGGTTGTAAACTCTCTCCCTTCCATTTTAATACGAAGAGTATATCATTTTCCTACATGTGTTTCATTTTATCATGCTATTTTTCATTTTAGGATATTCAGGTGAAATTCGTGGTGAGCAATGAAAATCGAAACTTAAATCAAGATAAACTTTAAAATTTATCGAATCAACCTCAGGAGAATTTGTAACATTAAGGAAAACATCTAGAGGTCTAGGCTAGATATGTGTTCCAATGTCTTTGAACATAGGAGCTATCATTTTTTCCAGCGCTGCATTCCAGGGGTGATATCCCATTCCACATACGTAAGTGTATCAGATTGTTCTCCACGTACCTCTGGGTTTATCGGATGATGCTCCACAGATGCTAAGTATATGGGAACACTCTCATCATACGATTACGCATTAGACAACACTACTACGGACTATGCTTCCACGTACCTCTGCGTATATTTTGGAAGTCCACACTAGGTTGCTATCCCTCCTTAGGTAACCAAGTTGGCTGCCTTGTACACTATGATACACCAAACACATCATTCAGGGAGATTGTCTACCCATACATAAGTCCTTGGTTCTTCAAGGTGGTATATTGCAGTTCACAGTTACTTGGTAATCCTCTTTGCCTAGTTACCCCTTTGTTTTATTTGTGACTTTAATTTTTAAAATCAATTAATTAACCGCGAAACAACATCCTCCCTGTGGAACAAATCCTTAGTAGATCTTAGGTTGAGACTAATGGAAACATTTACTGAGTCTACCAGTCAAGGAAACCCCTTTGACAAGAATCCTATCCTTTTTCCTCCTTTTGGAAATATTGGTGCTCCTTATATGGCAATGTTGTCCCTTCCTAGATTTACCATTGTTTTTCCAGTTTGGTTGTTTTCGACTACTATGGTTCCAAATGTCCAAACTGCTCCTCAACTAAGTTATCCTCCACTTGAACAGTATCAACCTCAAGTTGATCCTAAAGTTGACCCTTTGCCTTATTCACCTGTTGTTTCTTCATCCATTTCTTCCTCCTCGCCTGGTGAAATTCTTGATTCTAGTAACTAGGAGGCTAAGAAGAAGAAGAAAAGGACGAAGAAGAAGAAGCAAAATAAGCAGGGGGCAACCAAGCAACCATTGCTATCGATGCAACTAGTATGGAGGAACCTTCCAATCAACCCCACAAAGTTAAATTCCCTTGCAAGTTATGTAAGGGTGATCACCTTCTTAGAGATTGTCCTGGTATTCCCAAGGTATTAGAAGTGTGGTCCACAGGCTCACATCAACCTTTGTCATCAACCTTTGGAGATCATGCTGGTGATAAACCATCAACTAGTGATAGTAAGGTCCATGGGAAGAATGGGAAAGTTAAATTTCCCTGTAGGTTATGTGAAGGGAATCATCCTATTCACCTTTGTCCTTATATGGATGAAGCCTCAAAAGTGTTGGAAAATCTTACAACTTCATAGCCTTGACTCCCGGTTGGTTACCAAAAGCTTTCCTTTAATCCTCCACTAGTTGACAAAATGATTAATAAAAATACATCTCCAGTCAATCCGACTCTCTCTGAACGTGAATCCCATGAGTCCGTTCCCGAAAAACCATTGGTTGAGAAAATGGTTGACTCAATTCCACCTTCAGTTGATTGTACCTTTCCCATAGAGAGTGAACCTCATATCACTCAGGTTCTTCTTGTTTCTTCAAATTCTAATGAATTAGGGGAAATCCTCCTGTTCTAACAACACAAGGGGGAAAATCCTCTCGTTTCCACGACATTAGGGAGAAATACTCATGTTCCTAGAGTACAGGGGAGCAGTGATTCCATTCCCATATCATAAGGGGGTAGTTCTCCCACTCCCATGACACCCCCTCCAAGTAGTATGGTCACTTCCTTTGTTTGGAGTCGACTAGTAGGATTTCATCTTCCTCCTTACGTGCCCTTCCAGATCATAATGTAGGCTTATAAATTGCCTGTACCTGGAACACTCATAGACAAAGGCACATCTGTTAGTATTTTGTCCTCAATTACTTGGAAAGATTTAGGTTCTCCACAACTCATTCCCATTACCCAAAATTTGTTGGCCTTTAATAGAGGAACTGGTCAACCATTAGGGGTTCTTCCTTAGTTGCCTATTACTCTGGGAGAAAGATTGTCTCTAGAGATGTGATGGCAGTCCAAGTTCCTTTGGATTTTAATTTACTCCTTGGGTGTGACAATGTTTATGACATGGGAGCTCTTATCTCTTCACTCATTCATGTGATATGTTTCCCACATGAAGGAAGAATTGTAACCATTGATAAACTTTCATTTGTTAGTCCTAATTTGACTACCAATCAAGCAACATCCCTAAATGGTACTTATATGCATGTGGTATCTCCCATGCTACAGATTAATTATGTGGAAACCTGTTCCATGCTTGCGTCTATTGATGATCTAGTAGGTGATGTAGTGCATCATTTAATGGGGGCATTAGAGTCTGATCTGTCCATTGGATCCTTTGATCCCTTCCAGAGCATTGTTCTCCCATCTAATGTGAACTTATTGGATTCCATGGTATCTGGGGTGCCATGACTAATATAACCAGAGATCCCAAAGAATAGTTCCTTTTCTTGTGTCAAGCTAATTAAAAAATGAAACAAGGTGTAATGAGCATAATTCTTTTCCTGTGTCAAGCTCGTTAAAAAATGAAACAAATCCCCTTCCAATTCGAGTCTTTGATTATATCTCGTAAATTCCAAGTTGAGTCTTTCACTTGATATCGTAAATGAACCTTCATTGCATCCACCTGTTAGTAACCAATAGTCTACTTAGGTGAATGAAATGAAGCTTGGGGGGCCGGTGCCTATAATTGAGTCATTATGTTGGGGGCATGCTAACTTATTTCAAGCGTAATTTCCACATGTTTAAAGCTTGTGTAAAAATGAAACCATTTTCATCCTACTTCTTGTGATTTCCATTTATCAGCCTATTTTTGCTAGATGAGCCTTGATTTTCTCATTCCATTGTCACCGTCCGCTTGGCTGATCATTCACTTTCACTTGCTTTTTTACCCTTGCATGGGGAACCACTGCGATGCATGGTCTTATTCGTTTGACTCTTGACCTCTATGTGTTTTGAGTAGTTCCATCATGGCCGGAACCAGTTGTTACCATTTATACCACTATTTATTCCAGGAGGAGTCCTCTTTCACCTCTTTTTAGACTCCCTAAACATGAAAATGTTACCGAGCACTTGTCTTTTCGAACTCATTAACGTAAATGAAAAGACATCTACTCAGTACAAGTTTAACTCTTTTTCAAACTGAGATAGACTAACTACAAAAAAGGAATACCTTAGTCAAGCATGGCTGAGAGGTTCTCTTGAGTATTAGTTTCTATCTTTTCGGACTTAAGAGACTATTTACGTAAAGGAACTGTTGGAGTTTTCTTTTTCGCCTTTTTTTCAAACTCTCTAAAAATGAAAAAGACATCGAGTTAGACCTTTGCTAGACTCATTAAAACACCAAACAATGATGGAATCGTCGAACATGATGGGATCAAACCACTCCTTCTCAGGTTTTGTTAAACATACTTAGAGGGATTCATTTAAAGGATGAACTTATAGATCAAGCATATGCTATCCTTCTCAAGCTTGTTAAAAAATAAAGAGGTGCTGCCCAACAACGGTTGGGGAAATTTAGAAAATGGGATATTCCACCTATTATGGCAGTGAGTCACTCTTAAACATGAAACTCTTCCACTTCATCTCCGTGGTTGTTGGGTTGGGAAATCTGCTTGTATTTTGGTTCATCATACCATTTCAGAGCCTCAATTTTTAGTTTTGGGTCAATGCTTCCAACTCCATTCAGTGTCGCTGGTATGTTGAAGAGAAGTCATTTAGTTAATATTTGCTATGATACTCTTAAGCCTTCATTCCATGTCTGTCATTCCTGAACCAGTTCCACATCAAAGTCTTTTTGTCTTGAATCATGATACCTGTTTCATGTCGTTGATGGGAGATACATCAAGGCCCTCCTACGACAGGTCGTTTCTTGTCGACCTCAACTCATTATCCAAGAAGTTGACTTAGAAACTCTTCCTTCAGTACCAAGGGGCTTTCATTCATCAATGGAAAGTTTCCTCACTCTCAGCTATAGGTTTACATCACTGGCCTTCGACCGACATATTATGTGTGGTGTTTGACTTCAACTCATTAATTCACACGATATGGGTTGTACTGCAGTACTTTGAGAGCCATTAACATCATCGATGGTTTCTCTTGTGTCTGTTAACGATTTGCATCATTGGCCGATAATCAGATGGCATCTGCCATGTTTGACTCCAACTCCTTTATTTGCATGGTTAGACTCGTACATCAGACGATTGAGTGAACGAGATAAAAGACCCCGGATCTAGTTCCATCCATCAGGGATGCAATTTCAGGATCGATACAAGATCACATTGTATGATGGATATGTTCATACAAACAATCATCCAATCATGGGTCCACACTTTGTCATTAGTGGACATGTCTTCTTTATCATTGTACATGTAATGTTAGCTTATGTGTTGAGCATGGGTATGCCTCCCTCAGCAAAGATATCATGATGTGTATGTATTGTAACAAATGGTGATTCGACCAATTGTTCGTGATCTAGACTTGTCACAAGGTAAAGCACTTCAGTCATCAGCCACTATTTCTAACTTTGCGCTTTAGGGGGAAATCTGTTATAGGCCATTTTGTTACATCTAGTCAATAGGCCTATAAACTGGATCCATCAACATCCATGAACACCTTGTCATCATCTCTAAAACAAGCCCTAAGAATGACTCTCTCAAGTCCCTGAGTTTATGACATTTACTACTTCATTTCAGTGTGTTTAAGGCCCAACACACCTTGGCCCTTTAGGGAATTACTTTGAGTGGTAGGTTTCTCATTTCTTCACCTGCTATGATCAGAGTAGGTTTTCCCTTGTTTGGGGTGCACTGATCAAGAAAATTCAGGAAAATTAAAAAGAATCTCGAAGCTTCCTCTTCCAAAAGCTTCCAGGAGTTGTTACAACCATTTACCTTGGATAAGAACTTCGAATCCTATCTCCCCTACCTTGGAGTTTTCACCTTCTTATCTCTTGATCTCATCCTCCCATCAAGAGTGGATCTCAAGCCTAGATTGGTAAATGGATAATAATTCCTAAACTACCATCCTCTCCTATATATTCACTGCCATCCACAAGCTAGAGGTTGTCTTTTGGATATTAATCATACCCTTATGTTGCTGCTTTGATCATAAGAGAGACATCATTCCCATGCATTAGGGTGGCTTTGAGGTGTACATTGTGGCAAGGAAGGACAAGTCAACTTGGGAGGTTCTCTACAAGATCAACTTCCACTTTTGGTTGTAAACTCTCTCCCTTCCATTTTAATACAAAGAGTATATTATTTTCCTACATGTGTTATGTTATGTTTATGTACATGTGTTTCAATGCTATGCTGATCCATTGAATAGAATGATTGGATAATGCTACATAGATGTCGTAGATATTTGGCTTGTGTTGTTTGTTTGTGCAGGTTCTAATTATAGCATTTGGAGCTACGGTTGGAGCTGACAAGCCAAGAGGAGAGAAGAGCTTGCGACAGATCACAAGTAAGCATCTTTCCATTCTCCAATTCTTCTAAGGAAAAATTTATAGTCTTTGATTTATGTTGTTCTAGGCCAGACTACTAGGTCTAGGGAAGATGCTTCTGTCCACAGTCGTAGATTCCATATAACAATGTGGTAGTGAAATTTTATCACAACTAATTCTTATTCAATTCTATATAGCTTCATTTCATTTTTAATAAAAAAAAATTTGGGAAGTTATTAGTATTTTTTTTTTTTATATCCTTGAGCCATTCGATTTCAAATTTATATATATTTTTGATAAATCTAAATTAATAACGAGGTTATACAAATCAATGATATATATATATCTATCTATATATATATATATCTATATATATAGATAGATATATATATATATAGATATAGATATATAGATATTGTAACACCCCACCCCACATTTACCCACTTTTACAAGCTCACAGGGTAAACATGAGCTGAGAGTTACTATGCATGACCCAAAATCCAAGATGCACTTATGGAAATGGGGCCTAACTTACCAACTTGTACCAAATTTACTGAAACATCCAGAGACACCAGATGTGAAACATTTTCCACTGGTGACCTTTCCTTTGAGTTGGAACCACTTTCAACCAAGCTTTATAGCCCAACCACATGCATGCCATCTTGTCCATGCAGCCAAAATACTCCAGCCGCATGCACAAGCCATCCTCCATGTAGCTATAACCAAGATTTTCTAGTTTTGTGCCTGTGGCCATGGATATAATTCTAGAATTTCAAGGATAGTCTATAGGCCACTACCCGAAACTACCCAAAACTTTCCAAGACTCTGCCAATGATAATTACAAGTATGCATAATCTATCCTTAGGCTTAGATCTTGTCCAAGCTTGTCCAACACATTATAAACATTTAGACAAACACTTTGTAAGCATAACATCTGTAGGTCATGAATGCATATCTATTCACTTTCTCATTAGTTTCATCATAGAATCACCAATAAGGCTTACTGCCCTCAGCTAGCTGCAACAAACACATGTTAGCTCATGCATTCATATACCCATTTAATAACTTATCAAACCTTGAAAAATATACATAATAAGAGTAAATCTTATGATAAGAATGTACCATACCTATAAACAACATTTAATCAAAATGAATCCATGTCAAACTAGTCATAAAATCAACCTAATAACCAATACTTGTGCTCATTGATCTCAATAAGATATATCACATACTACAATATGCATAAAACCAACAAAGTCAGGGACTTACACATACCACCCGACCATAGATTAGGCTGAACCAAATATTTCTTTCAACCAATAACCCCTGTGCCATATTCCAAGCATGAATGTGGGATCACAGGGGATAATTTAAAACAAAACTAACCAGGGAATCCAAAGGTTAAACCACCTCTAATGATCTGATAATGAGATCTAAGACATTTATTAAGGTATTACAGACTCATGTGCATGGATATGCCTATGTTACTTTGTGCAATGGATCGATAAGATTGCGAAATACATAGACAGTGAAGCAGTTAAAGAAACATAATAAACAACACACATAAACACAACAAGTTTAATAAGGAGTTCACCCAATACTCCTGGGCTACATCTCCTGGTCCAGCCTTCAGTGGTGACCTCTCTATTACGTCTTCAGAATAGAGTTTTACAAAAGTATGAGCTCAACTTGAGTCTCAACACATAACAGATACAACAGCAAGAGTTTTGCTTGAACTTCTCAAGCCTCTCTGAGTACATAGACTCTCTCTATCACTCTCTATCTTTGTCTTTGCTTTGTCTCAGCACTGGCTGCACCTGTCTTCTGTTTTCTATGGATTTAAAGCCAATATGCGCTGCCTGTTCGTTTCCTCTTCTCGGCTTTCTGTCTCCCGGCCTTTGTTCGTTTGAATCCCCCTTCTGAGTGTTAATAATAATTGCATAACGTCTTTAGGGGAGGTGGCCACCTGTTCCGCAATGGATGAGTGCATCAGGCCTTTGAAATCCTTGAAACAACTATTCTCTGTTTACACAGAGAAATGCATTCAAACACAGGAAAAACCGCCAAAACATTGTTCATCCGGACTTCAAATATTCATAAATGCGTCCTATTCTCCTATCGGGTCCACCTATAAGTCGCTATCGCATGTCGCAATGCCCCTCTCCGTGGCTTCCCTTTGTATTTTGAAAATACGTAAAAACACTAAAAATCCTGTAAAAATGGCTTTGGGTGGATTTGAAATATTATTCATTTTCATTCCCAAACCCCTTTGGGTCCGGGTTTCATCGCATCAACGCTTCCCTTTGCATTTCGTTTAATAAACGAAACATGCGAAAATACATTAAAAATGACAATTGACGGATCTCAAATCTTATGAAATAACGTTTATATTTCCATCGGGTCCGGCTAATCACATCGCATATATATATGTGCATATAGCCCCACTCCATTGTGTTTGCCGATTGTGATATCGCGATGCGATTGATCGCAATTGCATATCGCGATAACCCCGGCCGTTTGGTGAGTGCTCTATTTGTATTTGCCGACTGCGATTTTGCGATGCAACGTGGGTCGTCGATCTGCGCGCTTGATCGACGGTCCTTGTTGACTCTGCCGATTGCCATCGCAAGTTTTATGTGGTGTGCTCCGATTTCCTCTGCCTGTCACCACCGATTTGCGATTTTCCGATCGGATCTGGACTGTTGATCGGCCAGATCTAACGGCCCCTATGCATTCACTGTCCAAGCCTCCGATAAGCCTGTTTTCCACTGTTTCTTGGTGTTTTTGGCTGTCGATAGCGTTTTCCGAAGTTTCTAAGGGTTCTTCCCATGCGATTGTTTTGATCTTTTGAATGATTTTTAAACACTTTAGAGAGTATTATAGGATCCATTTGGATCATCTACCCTCAACCACAATGATTTCACCTAAACCGATCCAAAAATCACCCAAACAAAACAAGCTTAGATGCCTTAGGATTTTTTCACCATACCAAGAGGGATTTTCCTGTCTCCACCCACTTGTCAAGAGCTTCCAAAATAAAACCATCTCCACCCTCAACCAGATTTGAATCCATTGGTAATCCAATGTTCAACCAAAATGAAAACCCATTATACCATGGCTATCCAGGAAATGGCAAAGGAAAAGTTGTACATCTCTAGCAATCCAAGCAAATCCCATGCTAGTGACAAAAAATGACCAATAAATGAAATTCATGAACCATGCATTCAAATCCCAACAAGATAAACATGCATGCAACCTGTTACCTACAAAACCCTCCTTATGGCAACTCTTTCTTTGCTTGATTTATGCCCTTGCTTACTGCTGTCCAATCTTCGTATTACGCCCCCTTTCTTTTTCCTTGCTTGCTTTCTTATGCCTTCCTTTTGTCCAAGTTCTTGTTCTCTCTCTTGATCTCCTGTTCTCTAAGTGAATGTATGAATGTCCAAGAGTGTGTGTGAATGTTCTCTCCTTTTTCCTTTCTCTTTCTTTTTCTTCATTTTCCAATGCATGCATATTCTTGTCTCTTAATCTTCCCTTTCTCTTATTTTCTTTTATTTCTTGTATTAATTTCCATTTATTGCCTTTTTCCTCTTCCAATGCCAATTTCCATAGCTAATTAATAAACCACAAGTAGATCCAAATATATTGTTTTTCCCCTCATTCAACTTGGAATACATGTCCCATGACCTTGGTTTTATCTTTGCCTTTACAATTCCCACTTATAACATGGAACTTTAACCCGGGGATGTTATATATATATATATATATATATATTGTTGAGTGTGTGTTATATTCTTTCCACGATCAGTCACACGTGCGGCGGGGGGGGGGGGAAGCTCCTCCTATTCGTTGCGTTGGGCATAGCAGGGGGGGCATAGGCCCCATTTTCAGGGGGTTTTAAAGGGGTGGTAGCCCTATGGTTTTGTGCATGGGTTTTTCACATGGTTTTCTGCCCATGGTATTTTGTAGATCCGACCAAGGGAACTACAATTATGTTCTAATTGGGGTTTATGAATGATTCAACATGTATATATATGTATTGTAACTTTGAAAGGAACATAATGAAAAATCAATCTGGTAGTCCCAGTTTTGGGATCCAGGGGAAAATATTTGTGTATTTGTCTTGTGTTTCTCACCATTGCATATTTTCTATTTTTAAGAATTCGTTTATAGGTAATTTATGTATAGGATTAAAACATGCATTTGGTTTTAGATTTGTTTTGGCTTCAAGGGGACACCTTTGCTGCTGAGGGGTTTTGCTCAGTGCTGTAGTAGACCCCGTTCAATGGGAGATCTGCGGGGCCGATTCTTGTCGTGAAAGAAGATGGCGAGTAGTGGAAAGATAGAGATCGATAAATTTAGTGGTTAGAGTTTTGAGTTGTGTAAACTCAAGATGGAGGATCTGCTGGTGGATAATTATCAGTGGGTTGCGGTAGATTTGGGTACTAAACCAACGACAATGCCAACAAAAGACTGAGTGAAGTTGGATCAAAAGGCAAAGAGCACAATACGGTTATGTATCTCAGATTCAGTATTGTTGAATGTATTAGGGGAAGCTACAATGAAGGATTTGTGGGTCAAGTTAGGGACTTTGTACCAATCTAAGTCTTTGGTGAACAAATTGTTCATGTGGAAAAAGATGTATAACCTGAGGATGAAGGATGGAGACTCGATGATAGAGCATATGAATGGCTTTAATATTGTGGTAAGCTAGTTGTTATCTGTTGATATAAAAATTTCAAATGAAGATAAGTGCATCAGTTTGTTGTGTTCTCTACCAAATTCATGGGATAGTCTGGTTGTTGCTATAGGTAGCAATACAAATACCTTGAAGTTTGATGAAATAGTCTCATCCTTGTTGTCAGAGGAGATGAGATGGAAAAATATGGAGAGCCAGAATGGAGATGCCTTGTCTGTATGAGGATGGTCCCAGAACAGAAACAAAAATAAGCCCTCAATTGTGAGATCTAAATCTAGAGGGAGATAAAGATATCGAGGAAAACCCTATAAAGGTATGTTGGAAATGCGGAAAGGAAGGGAACTACAAAAAGGAATGTAGATCTAAAGCTCCTGAGAAAGGAAAGGGATCTGATGATGCTCCTTCTACAGAGGCAAAAACCACCTTAGATGAAGGTGGGGATGTGTACTTGGCTTCTTCTTTAAGTACACATGTAGATCATGAGGCATGGTTGATTGACTCAGGTGCATCCTTTCACTTCACTCCCCATAGGGAGTGGTTCTGCAAGTATGAGAAATATGATGGTGGTGATGTCTTCTTAGGGGATGAAAGGAAGGCTAGAATCGCCAGACATGGAAAATTCAAGCTGAATTTCCAAGGTGGAAGGATTAGAACACTTCCGAGTGTTCTACATATTCCTGAATTGGCCATAAATATGATTTATGTAAGCAAGATGGATGATACAGGTGTAAAAATAGTGTTAGAGAAAGATACATGCAAGATGGTTCAGGGAGCACTGGTATTGATGTAAGGATTTTAGATTGGAACTCTGTACAAGCTTATGGGTACTACTATTATTGATGGGTGCAACAGTTCCGTGGTTCCTGAAAGTGGAGAAAAAAATCTAGTGATCTCTGGAGAAAATACAATGTTATGGCATCAAAGGCTTGGACATATTGGAGAGAACAACCTTTAGATACTTCATGGTAATGGTATAGTAGAAGGTATGTCTAATTACCCTTTGTATTTCGATTTCTATGAACATTGTGTATATGTGATCAGATATTAATCCAGGACCAATTAGGTGCCGACACGTGGCAAGCTTGGAGGTCACCACGTAGCCCTGGAATGGTTATGTAAAACTTGTTGGGGTCCGATGGAATCGAACCCGTGACCTCCAGCAAGACAAGACAACACACTACCACCTCCGTCAAATGTTGTTTCTTAACAAACCATGGATGTGGTGCATATTTGTTTTGTATTGGATGGAGGTTTGTTTTATAAAGCGCTTCAATCCATGCTGTTGATCTGACCTTTCCAGACCCAACGAATATCGTGTCGTCAGCTCACAACTAGCCCAGACGATCTCAACTATTGATGTATTCTGATCAATCTAACGGTTGTCGTGTGATCTCGTGTAGAATCATGCACGAACGTTATCGGGTTGAGAGCACGTGAGAAAAGTTGTTTTCCCGTGCTACGTGTCGACCGTTCGGGCTAATTGCGTGCTTTTGGTAAAATACAGCTTACAACTTTTAGCCCACACGAGAAACTGCTTACTGCTTCCTGAATACCATCCACATGCATATTACCTGACTGCCAGATATACGCGTGATAAGGTCTTATCCTTCATGTGCATGCCCAACAGTTATGGTAACAGTTACCTCCGACGGTCAGCTTGGCGGAGCGGATAAACTTAAGCGGATATGCTAAGTTTAGCTGGAGATAAGTGTAGTAACCAATTTTAGTGGAGTATCCCTAGAGGATATCGCATAAAAGAACTCAAAGAGCAATTTTCGATAGAGAATAAAGAGAGCGAAGGAGAGACAGAGAAGTTCAGAGAAGCAACGACAGTGAAACAAGAGGCTCGCTAGGCTAATTAGAGCCTTCTAAAGCCGATGGTATAGTCCAAAGAAGTTGAGGAAGTCATCTTCATGGAGAATTTCATCCAGAAAGATTGATGTTGGAGCTTAGGAGCCACCAGAGGTTGGAGGCAGTTGTAGGAGCTACCAGTACTCATTCTTAGTGAACCAATAGTCATTCCTGACTGTAATGAGCCTTCTGAATCCATTACAGGGATTTGCATAAGCATCTGGAGACTTCTAAAGGCCAAGATACTACAGGGAAGTTTCAGAAAACAAATGATCAAATGATCAGTCTGTTGTTGGTGTCTGATATGTGCTAGAGACAATAGAAGAAGTTTTAGAGACAGTTGTAGAATTCTGAAGGAGTTAGTGCCATCAAGAAGCTCAGGGAAGCTCAAAGCACTAATTGAAGGAATCAAGTCTAAGGAAGCTTAGATATATTTGCAGAGTGATGACAACCATGATAGGGATATAGATGGCATTCTAAGCCCGTTGGTTCAGTTCAATAACCTTTGGAGTTAAGTGTGGAACTTGTAAAAGAAACTTTTCCATAATCCCAAAGAGCGAAGTCAAGATGACAAAAGCTCAAGGAGACGTACCCCATGATATTTGGGTGAACTCCTAGACTAAATTTTCTATTATGTGTGGTTGTCTATTTTTTTCATTTACTGTTATATGTGTTTAATATCAGCATGAACAAATAAGCACTTAAACAATTAAAACAAAGACATACACCTGTTTCAAGTACTTAATACCACAATTGTCAACATAAGATAGATCATATATTTGTTAAGCTTTGGAGTGGGAGGTTCTTATAAGTATAACAAGATGTTAAACCCCCATTTCAGATCAGGTGGTATCAGAGCAGGTTGCTTGATTGACAGAGCAAAAGGTTACTTGTTTGACTTGAAAGGTGTTTAAAGAATACAAAGGATTTGATTGTTTGATTATTTGTAAACTGACTAATTGTTTGAGTTTGCAAAGATGAAGGGAAAGCTACTGATAGCTAAGTCCAGGAGAGGACAAGAAGGAAGAAGAGCTGAAGGAATTCTCCTTACACAAAGGACCTCAAGGTGAAAGGTTGCTCGAATAAGCTCTTTGTGAATTTGGTTGAAGTTCTTTTGTTCATTTTGATAGTGACAACTTCTACAAGTGAGTTTTCTAAATCCTCCTCCTTCACAAGATTATTCAATGAAGACATGAAGCAAGACTTGTTCATCATGATGGATATGGTGATAGAAATGTATGAGGATGAAAGGAAGAGCACCAAACTTTGAGAGCAGTTGAATTCCATGAAGGAAGAGAAGCAGTTGCTTTCTAACAAGTTGCAGGAAATGGAGAGACAACTTCATATTGCAAATATGAACTTAGAAAGGATGCATAAGTTGGAGACACAGTTCCTTGTTGCCAAAGAATCCTTAGTCAAGTATTAGCTTGAAGAAGAGGTAAACAATCCTAGTTTGTCTTCAATTTACTCTAAGAATGTTTGTATTGGTTCTTTTGAAAAACATACGAGAGGCATAGGGTCCAAGTTGATGTCAAAAATGGGCTATGAAGGAAAAGGATTAGGAAAACATGCACAGGGCATTGTTGAGCCAATAATGGTTGAAGAAAGGCCTAAGTATTTGGGTCTTGGCTATGGACAATCTTATGGAGAAAGTTCCAAAGCAGCCATGAAGGCAATTGAAACAGTTCCTAGAAGGAGTTTCATTTTAGATTCTCTACCTCAAGTTTGTAAAGATTGTATTCATGGGGAATGAAATAGTTTGAAACATACTTTGCAAGAAGAAGGTGTTCATAAGCATGCACTTGAACAAGAGAGTTGTGAAAGCTCTAAAATCATTGAAGAGATTGATGGTGTTCCAAAGGGAGCCACTTCTTCATTCGATTCACCTCCTCATGAAGGTAACAAAGGTGAAAGAGAAAGGTATAAATCTGATTTCAATCATATTTCTTTTGATTATGTAAAGCATGGTAAATTTCCACATAAGCATTGGAAAAAAATTGCATGTTCCTTTTGTGGTTTGGATAACCATAGTGTTTCTAGATGTTGGAAGAGAATGGCCACATACAGGAAACTTTTGAAGAAAAGGAGGCAAGAAGCCAAAGGTCCATTGGACAAGGAAAATCATGCTGTAAAAAGGATGCACATGTGTTGCACTTATTGCCATAAGCAAGGACATATTGCTGAAAAGTGTTGGACTCTGAATCCAACAATGCTTCCACGAAATTTGAAGAAGGTGGAAAGAGAGAATGGCAAGAATGGAAAGGAAGTTTCCATAATTGATGTGTTTCAGGATGATTCACATGTTGATGCCAATGTGCAGTTAAAGGAAGTGCCTTTGATGTGGATTGATAAGAAATGGTTAGAGTTCTGATCCAATTAAGGTTACATGTCTTTTGATTTGATGCATTTCTTTGCCACTGGAATGCAAGTTGCAAGGTTTTACCAAAAAGGTGAATGGAAAAGTTGAGTATGAGACTCGCTTTATTGCAGCAAAATTATATTCATTTCAGCTTTGTAAGTACATGTACATATGATTGAGGATCTTGTACTTATGATTGTGCTTAAGAGAAAGTTGAATAATGGAATACATACATGAGAATGGTATGTATGAACACAGGGATGTTGATGATTTCCTTGTATTTAAACATGTATGTGTAATTGACTTGATGGTTGATTGCTTGTTTTAAACATGCATGCAATGTCATGTTGACTTGGAAAAGTTGATTTTGTCTCCAAGATTGAAAAGGGAGATAATGATGAAGTGTTTCACAGGAGGTGGAATTCTTTCTTTTTGTACATGCTTGACTTGAAGAGTTAGTTGTTTGAAAGGGCATGTTTTGTCGGCTTGTGTTTTAGTCAATCATTTGTAAATGAAAGTACTGAAATGTCACATGATGATGATTCACATGATGTGGAATTTGTTTCTTTTGATGGAGAAAGAGTTTATGTGTTTTTGACAAGATGTCAGTGAAACATACTTTTATTGGTACATATGCAAATTTTAGTTGAGTTTGCATTTGTTTATGATGTAATCTCACGTTGTTTGAGTCACCTTGGATCGATGATCAAGGAAGCGATGTTCAACTACCTTTTGTAAACTTTTCAACATAAATTCTCAAGGAAGACAGTTCTTAACAGGAGGACAAGCGCATCTAGGAAGGAAAGTGTTGACTACCTTCGAGTTTTGGTTCAAAGGCACTAGCCATGCAGGCAGTGTATGGAGGCTGAAAGAAGAGGGTGTCGTTACTCTCATCTACTGTACAAATCAGTATATCAGCCTTTTGGGGTCCAAAAGATTCCCAATGGAGAGGAGTGATTAGATATTGATCCAGGACCAATCAGGACCAATCAGGTGCCGACACGTGGCAAGCTTAGAGGCCACCACGTGGCCCTGGAATGGTTATGTAAAACTTGTTGGGGTTTGACGAAATCAAACCCATGACCTCTGGAAAGACAGGACAACACTCTACCACGTCCGTCAAACGTTGTTTCTTAACAAACCATGGATGTGGTGCATATTTGTTTTGTATCGGATGGAGGTTTGTTTTATAAAGCGCTTCAATCCACGCCATTGATTTGACCTTTCCAGATCCAACGGATATCACATCGTCTTCTCACAACTATCCCAGACGATCTCTACCATTGATGTATTTTGCTCAATCTAACGGTTGTCGCGCGATCTTGCGTAGAATCATGCACGAACATTATCGGGTTGAGAGCACGCGCGAAAATTTGTTTTCCCATGCTACATGTCGACCGTTCGGGCTAATCACGTGCTTTTGGTAAAATACAGCTTACAGCTTTTAGCCCGTGCGAGAAACTGCTTACTGCTTCCTGAATACCATCCACGTGCATATTACCTGACCGCCAGATATACACGTGATAAGGTCTTATCCTTCATGTGTGCACCCAATGGTTACGGTAACAGTTACCTCCGATGGTCAGCTTGGCGAAGCGAATAAAATTAAGCAGATATGCTAAGTTTAGCTGGAGATAAGTGTAGTAACCAATTTTAGTGGAGTATCCCTAGAGGATATTGCATAAAAGCACTCAAAGAGAAGTTTTCGACAGAGAACAAAGAGAGCAGAGGAGAGACAGAGAAGCTTAGAGAAGCAGTGAGAGTAAAACAAGAGGCACACTAGGCTAATTAGAGCCTTCTGAAGCCGATGGTATAGTCCAGAGAAGTTGAGGAAGTCATCTTCATGGATAATTTCATCCAGGAAGATTGATGTTGGAGCTCAGGAGCCACCAGAGGTTGGAGGTAGTTGTAGGAGCTACCAATACTCATTCTCAGTGAACCAACATTCATTCCTGACTGTAATGAGCCTTTTGAATCCATTGCAGGGATTTGTAGAAGAATTTGGAGACTTATAAAGGCCGAGATGCTCCCTGGAAGTTTCAGACAACAAATGATCAAATGATCAGTTTGTTGTTGGTGTCTGATATGTGCTAGAGACAATAGAAGAAGTTTCAGAGACAGTTGCAGAATTCTGAAGGAGTTAGTGCCATCAAGAAGCTTAGGGAAGCTCAGAGCACTGATTGAAGGAATCAAGTCTAAGGAAGCTTAGATGTATTTGTAGAGTGATGACAGCCATGACAGGGATATATATGGTATTCTAAGCCCATTGGTTCAATTCAGTAACCTTTGGAGTTAAGTGTGTAACTTGTAAAAGAAACTTTGCCATAATCCCAAAGAGCAAAGTCAAGATGAAAAAAGCTCAAGGAGACATACCCCAGGATATTTGGGTGAACTCCTAGATTAAATTTGCTGTTATATGTGGTTGTCTATTTTTTTCATTTACTGTTATATGTGTTTAATATTAGCATGAACAAATAAGCACTTAAACTGTTAAAACAAAGACATACACATGTTTCAAGTACTTAATTCCACAATTGTCAACATAAGCTAGATCATATATTTGTTAAGCTTTGGAGTGGGAGGTTCTTATAAGTATAACAACATGTTAAACCCTCATTTCATATCAATATGTTTAGCAGAATCAGGTGAGTTTCCCCTTTGGTGCCAAGAGGGAAAAATGAATATTAGAGCTTGTGCACAGTGATGTGTTTGGACCTGTGTTGGTTCCATCACTAGGTAAGTCTGTGTATTATGTATCATTTATAGATGACTTCTCAAGGGATACATGGATATATTTCCTCAGGAAGAAATCTGAAATCTTTGACAGGTTTAAAGAATTTAAGGCTCTGGTGGAAAACCAGACAAAGAAGAAGATAAAGGTGCCGAGGATAGATAATGGTGGAGAGTTCTGGAAGAAGGAATTTGAAGAGGTCTATAAGAAGTGTGGTATAGCACGATAGAAACTACTCCATACACACCTCAATAAAATGAACTTGCAGAAAGAGTGAATAAGACATCGATGGAAAAGGCAAGAATCATGCTCAGTGGTGTCGGGTTAGGACAGGAGTTCTGGGCAGAGGCGGTGGAGACTGCATGTTACCTGGCTAATAGATCACATTCATCAACATTGGAGGACAAGAACCCACATGAGGTATGGACTAGTAAGAAACCCTCTCTTTCACATTTAAGGGTATTTGGCTGTGATGCATATGTACATGTTCCAAAGGAGAAAAGAACCAAGTTGTATAGTAAATTTGAAAGGTGCATCTTTTTTGGGTATAAGGATGGTTTAAAAGGTTATAAGCTTTGGAACCCAAAAAGAAGGAAGGTTGTGTACAACAGATATGTGGTGTTTAGAGAGGTGAAAGATGTTATTAAACATGAAGTCATACCAAAGGAACATGAGAAGATAGAGTTTGAGCTAAAGGAGGAAGAATTAGACTCTACAACAGAACAAGAATCAGAAGATGAAGAGCCACAAACTCTAGCTGTGAGAATATCAGTTCAAGAAAGAAGGCAGCTAGAAAGGTATAGTCCATCTTCTTTCTGTTCAATTTTTTCTTTATCTATTACTAATGATGATCCCAGAACTGTCATGGAGGCAGTAGATTCAGAGGATGGAAAACTCTGGAAAAGGGACATGGTTGATGAAATGACATCTCTGGAAAAAAATGAGGCTTGGGATCTGGTGGAGTTGTCGGCTCGAAGGAAACCCATTGGAAGCAAATGGGAGTTTAAGAAGAAGATGAATGCAAAATGCAAGGTGGATAAATACAAATATCAGTTGGTAGAAAAAGGTTATTCCCAGGTGTCGGGAATTGATTTTGGTGATATTTTTTCTCCCGTTGCCATGGTAGCTTCTATTAGATTACTTTTATATATTATTGTTGCTTTTGATTTTGAGGTAGAATAGATGGATGTGAAGACAACATTTCTTCTTGGGGATCTGGAAGAAGAGATCTACATGAAGCAACTTGAAGGATTTTTGGTGAAGGGTAAGAAAGAACTGGTATGCAAGTTAAAAAAGTCTTTGTATGGGTAAAAACAATCACCAAGGATGTGGTATCGGAAATTTGATACGTATATACGGGGACTTGGCTTGACCAGAAGCAAAGTGGATCACTGTGTCTATTTTATATTAATTGGTGACCATGTTATTTATCTGGTCTTATATGTGGATGATATGTTGCTGATTGGAAATGACAAAGAAATTATCCAAGATTTGAAGACCCAAATGTCCTCCAAATTCGACATGAAGGATCTTCATCTTGGTGCTGCAAACTATATTTTTGGCATGGAAATTAAACAAGATTGGGCAAACAGGAAGCTCTGGTTAAACCAGAGGAAGTATGTCGTGACAATACTGCAAAGACTTAATATGCAGGATAATAAATCGATGAAGGTTCCTATTCCTGTAGGTGTAAATTTATCTGCTGAACAGTGTCCCAAGACATAAGAAGAGGAAGAGGACATGTCTCGTGTTCCATACACAAGTGCAGTCGGTAGCTTGATGTATGTAATGGTGTGTACTAGACCAAACATTACAGATGCAGTGGGAGTATTGATCAGGTTTATGTCAAAACCAAGGAATGAGAATTGGACAACAATGAAGCGGGTTTTCATGTATTTACATGGCACTGATGATTATGGTTTGTGCTACCAAGGAAGACTAGGATTGGATAAAGTTTTGGATATTCATGGCTTTGTTGATGCAGATTGGGTTGGAGATTTAGATCAAAGAAGACCTACAAGTCGGTGTGTTTTTAACCTATTTGGAGGTGCAACCAGTTGGATGAGCAAGAGACAGTCTGTAGTGGCACTTTCAACTATAGAGGCGGAATACATGGAAGCCACTCTTGTAAGCAAGGAAATAGTTTGGTTGCAGAGATTGTGTTGAAGTATGGGGTTAGTACATTGGGCTATAAGGATAGACTGTGACAACCAACGTGCAATTTTCTTGGCAAAGAACCTTGCTTATCATTCAAAGACAAAGCACATTGATGTTCAATATAAATTTGTGAGGGTTATGGTTGAGGAAAAAAAGGTGTGCTGGTAAAGGTAGACACTTTGAAGAATGTTGCAAATGCATTGAAGAAGTCTGTGAGCACTAAGAATTTTTCTTGGTGTAGAGAAACAATGGCTGTTGTAGGGCTAGACCAATGACAAAGCTCTCCGATGACCCCCTGTGTGGAAAAGAAAACAAGTGGGAGAATGTTGGGTGTGTGTTATATTCTTTCCATGCCTAGTCACACCCGCGGGGGGTGATAGTCCCCCATGTTGGTTTCACTGGGTGCAGCAACCCCCTTGTTGGGGGGTTTTAGTGGGGCGAAAACCAAAAAGAGAGAAAGGCGGGAACAATTCTGAAACACAACCAATAAATAAAACTGAAAATAGAAAAAAACATGCTAAGGACCCAAGATTATGCAAAACACATAATATGCAAAACAAAACTCTTGTATTATCAAACTAGTTTCGTCCTCATGGACTCATCAGTGATACAAAAAGAAATGAGATACAAGCTGTCCTTATATAGCAAAATGGATAGGGTAAGTGCCATGAAATGGTCAAAAAGTAACCGTTGGAAACCCTAAAAATATTTTAAAATATTTAATTTTAAATATTAAAAATATTTTAAAATTTCTGAAAAAACAAGCACTGCTCCTGAAAAAATCATGGCCGAGGATCTGCGTTGCTCATGTAGAATGACCCAATCTTTCGCAGATTTCTCCAATAGATCAAGGGCTTTGGAATATGCTATAGCAAAGGGTAGCGCTGGAATTCTCCACAAAGTTTAGGGTTTAGGGAACCCCCAAGGTTTAAAGCTCTGGTGGCTTTGCAGAAGTCCAGCTTCAACACCAGGGGGGCCCTTTTGAGGCCGAAAGAGTGAAGAGGACCTCACGCATAGACTTGCTGCATAAGTGCATCCCTATGATCCCAATGAACTTTGGCAAAACAAGCCTAGAGAAAATCCGGTGGGCAACCTCTCGACTGAAGCCTGGTGTAGAACTCTCGCCTGAGTTCTAGAAACCCCATCTGACTGCTCTTTCTTGAAGATATCTTTGCAGCTCATTGACATTTGTTGTCTGTGCAGGGGCTGCTGCTACTGCTGTTGAGACTATTTGCGCTGCTAAGGTTGTCTGCGTTGTTGATTTTGCTGCTGATGTTGTAGCTGTGGTGTTGTTGGGTTGCCAGAAGTCTGAATTTCTATGAGAAAAGCAAGCTAGTCTTGCAAGGGCTTTAGAGTAGCATCAAATTTCTATTGTTGGGCCTGTAGAGATTTAACAACTTCTCTTTGGACCAGAACGGAAATTGCTTCTTCACGGGGAATGTCATTAGCATGCTTTGCTAGTTCCTCCCGTGCAAAATTTTTGGCGGCTTGAGCAGCAGTTCGAGCAGCTCGACATTCAACAAGCTCTATTTGGAATTGATTGACTTGTCGATTGTAAGAAGACAAGGCAATCGAAATCCAATGAGCAGTGATGGTGCTGCCATCAACTGGACTAGAGAAGTTGGTGAACTGAATGTGCTGGAATGGAATGGCAAGAGAGAGAGATAGAGAGAGAGAGAGAGAGATTAGGAGCTTTATCCTTGTCATAGTTAGATCTGGTTTCCTTTCATGGTGATAAAAAATTTTGATCACTAAAGCACAAGATAATAGGTGATTATTAATAACACAATATGTAATAGTTTTTACACAAAAAATGTAGGATCTAAATGCAACATCGTAACACCCCATTTTCTCTGAGACTATAATCATAATTATGAATTAGTATTTCTATAAATCACAACATAAACATTTTGATGATTGTTGAATTATGATGGACTAACTCTAAATTATGTAATATGTTTCCTTAGTTAATGAAAAAAAAGAGATTATTTACTAATTAAATGAAGGGTGGAGCACTAGTACTAGCCATGACACCACTAACAAGAATTAGTGAGGGGGTTGGGAAAACATATCACCTATAGCATCCCTTTTTTTAATCCCCAAGTTATGTAATGCAATTGAAGGATGATAACGTTGGACATCCAACATGGCTATATTTCCAAGACTATTTGATGTAAATATTTATTTTTATTTCATTATAAAATTGTTAAATCTGAAGAAGAAGGACATGCCTATATTGATATTGATGTCTAGAAGGATAACTTGCTTAGGAAGCTTGTAAAGAATCTGGAAAGTTTCCTATCTTCCTTGAATTTAATCTTCTGACCCCATGATGTTCTTGTTGAGCTACCAACTACTCAAAGCAATTATGAGATCACGGGGGAGGAGGTATGGGAGCCACCCGAGCGTGGGATACATATTTTGTGTAGAAAATTGATTAACTCCGTAGCCCGAGAAGGAGACCTTGAACACCTCAGGAGTAAAGAAAAACTCATCAGGAGAAAGAAGCAATCATAAGTTTTGGAATATAGATGAGGAGTACCATAGTAGGTTGAAAGCAAAGACTTTAATTGTGTGTGCAGACCCAAATCCATTGTGAACTTTTAACCCTATAAACCTGTAAATAAAAATTCGACCATGGAGTCCATACATGAGTTGTGGTAGCTGAAGAAACCAATGATAGATCCCTCCACCTAAGTTAGGTATACTAAGAAGAACTTGACCCCTTTAATTATGTTTATGCATGTGAATCATTGGAAATAGGGAGGATCATCGAGGGAACTATAGGGAGAAGCAAAGGGGCCTCCCTATAAGTTTGTGTAGGCCCTTAATGACCATATTTTTCTATGTATTTAGCCCATAATGAGTGCTTGAGAGGTGTTATCCTTGTTTCCTAGCCAATGAAGGAGATTGGCCTTCATTTTCTATCCTATAATTGACCTTTGGTGTAATACCTGAAGTGAAACATCTTTCGACATCAAATCTGGCTTGTGGGTGGCCAACTATAAGAAATTTGTGGGGTAGTTGTGCCTATGGTTGGGTGGAGAGTGGTAGTCCCTTCTTTAGTTTCCAATAATTTTAAGAAGAATATATAAGTGTGCTTTCTTTCTTGTATATGAAATGCAAATGTTGTTCAATGCTTCTTGTTTAAGTAATATGTTGGATTCATTGTGTATATGTGCCTTGGTAGGATGAAAATTATGGTGTTGTCATAATGATTATGCATGATTAGTGTGTTGAGTAGCTAGCATGGCTTGCATGACTCTTGAAAGACATTCCTTGATAAATATGAATGATGTGTAAAATGGAAACCTTCCATCTATGTTAAGTGAGAATGTCGTGTGTTGTGCATTCATGATTTAAGAGGTCAACCTTGGCTATGCTGACTATGTAATGTTTATATGCCCACTTGAATAATAAGTTTGGATCCCTAGTTATTGTTGAGTTTTGGTTAATTCCCTGTGCTTTGTGAGTTTGGGATTAGTAAGCTTAGGCTTCCCTGGATAGGACAAAGGAGCCCTATGCTTGCTGAGAGGATTGGAAGGTCTTGTTAATGATGGGAACCAAGAGTAAAATTAGAAGCCTTCATGAGAAGAGAGAGATTCAAGAAGGAAAATTCTTCTCAAAACATTTTATGTCCAACATTGAATAGTTCACATAAGAACACTAGACCCGGTGTAAGTCTAAAGATGAAGATCTTGTGTGGCCTGTTGGAAATACTGAGAGGGGGGTGAATCGGTATTCCTTTTCAATTGTTATTATTACCAATTTAGATTCTTTACAATTTTAATCAAATAAATGATTTTATTAAAATATAGAAAAATATTGAATACAATATCTGATGAATTTTTCCAAGCACTAACTTGGACTTTTATGAGGCTCCAACCTCTAGGGCTTCGACCCTCTCTTACCAAGGAACCAACCTTGAATTTAGGAGCACCAACTCCAAGGACACCAATCCTTCCAATTCTGAGGCACCAACCCTAAGGGCTTTGACCCTATAGTTTTACTCTGTCAAGGAATGTTTGATTGTATTACATTGCTCACTATTTTTGTGATCTTTGTAAAGATCGTTGTTTGCACCACATAACTGCTTCAGGAGTGACTACTTCTTCACGAGCCCTTTTTAGATATTAACCCAACCAACAAACTTGCTCGAACTTCGGCTTCCTTCCTTTTGCTGGACCTTCGGCTTTATTCTTCAACGCTGGATCTTCAGCTTCCGTCTTCAACCTTCAAATCTCTCTGTTTCTTTAAGTTCACGAGTTGTAAACTATCGATTCTTCTGTGTGCCCAATGCTAAGATCGATGCTTAAGGTGAGGTATTATAACTTGTATTTATACGGGTTTCCCCAATACCCAAAAGACACGTTCATTTGGAAGGAGAGGTTGACTTATGGATATTCATCCAAATACTCATAAACTTGTTTTATTTAAGGAAAATTTCATAGGAGTGACCGTATCCAATGAGGTCCCACATCCATGTCATCAATCGCAATCACAACTTTTAGAGGTCCTGCAATCGCAACCTTTAACATTAGCAATGTAACATAGCCAATACTCATACTACCGATGAAGTGGCTGGGATATAATAGTAAACAATTGTCAATAGATCTGTCAGGTCCACAGCTCCATCATAATCAATGATCCATCAGGTCCATAGTAATATTGCAATCAATAGTCCATCTAGTTCACAAGGCTTATCGCAATTGGCGGTCTCACGGTGACAACCCTTTATGGTTTGCGTAACTTCCGATACCCGGACACGATACTACATAAAGGTGTATTCTAATGGAGCTGTCGGGTCCGCATATTATATCACAATTGACGTTTTGAATGGAACAGGATTATGCGAACATAATGGTTTTCGATTATGTGATGCATGTGATATTATATTGAGTTGTATTGCAATGGTGTAGCAGGTTCGAAATTATATCACAATCACAGTTTTCAAGTGTGACATTCTTGTGTGATACATAACTTCCGATGCAGCAGTTTCGGTATGGCGGATGTGATATAAAATTAAACCTGTGTTGATAGTCCTATCGGGTCTGTAATTCTCATATGGCAATTAGGGATATCAACGTGACACATAATAAATCGATAAAACCACCGAAATTGATTTCTCCGATGCGCTATGAACTTTTATTATATGTGTTGGGAATTTTAATGGGTTTCCATGGTTTGATCTCCTTCCACTTATTTCTTCAATATTACTGTTAACTCCTCTTAATCACTGTTTTATGCTCCTCCACTGTGTGTTCCTCTTTGCTCCTTCCGATGAACTTCTTCCTCTTACTATTTGGCTTCACGATGATTTCAAATGGCTTCCTTGATGACTTTCCTCCTTGGCTTCTTTCTCATGTTTCTTCACGGATCTGCTCTGCTTGGCTTCACATCATCATTTAGTATCCAGAATATTGCCATATTGACATCAATGACAATCCAGATCAACAATTATTGTTGGAAATACTGAGAGAGCAATGAATTGGTATTTATTTTCAATTGTTATTATTACCAGATTAGATTCTTCACAATTTTAATCAAAGAAATGATTTTATTAAAATATATAAAAAGATTGAATACAATATCTGATGATTTTTTCCAAGCACCAACTTGGACTTTGATGAGGCTCCAACCTCTAGGACTGCGACCCTATCTTACCAAGGCACCAACCTTGAATTTAGGAGCAACAACTCCAAGGACACCAATCCTTCCAATTCTGAGGCACCAACCCCAAGGCATCCAACCCTATAGTTTTACTCTGTCAAGGAATGTTTGAGTGTATTACATTGCTCCCTATTTTTGTGATCTTTGTAATAGATCATTGTCTACAATACATAACCGCTTCTGGAGTGACTGCTTCTTCACGAGAACTTTTTTAGATATTAACCCAACCAATGGAATTGCTTAACCTTCAAATTCCTTCCTTTTGCTGGACCTTCATCTTTCTTCTTCAACGTTGGATCTTCGGCTTCTGTCTTCAACCTTTGGCTCTCTCTGTTTCTTTAAGTTCACGAGTTGTGAACTGTCGATTCTTCTATGTGCCCGATGCTGAGATTGATGCTTAAGATGAGGTATTATAACTAGTATTTATATGGATTTCCCTAATACCCAAAAGACACATTCATTTGGAAGGAGAGGTCGAATTATGGATATTCATCCAATTACTCATAAACTTGTTTTATTTACGAAAAATTTCATAGTTGAGACCATACCCAATGAGGTCCCACATCCACATCATCAATCGCAATCGCAACTTTTAGAGGTCCCGCAATCGCAACCTTTAACATTACCAATGTAACATAGCCGATACTCATACTTCTGATGAAGCAGACGCGACATAATATTAAATAGTCGTCAATATATACATTAGGTCCATAGCTCCATCGCAATTAGTGATTCGTCAGGTCCACAGTAATATTGCAATTACCGGCCCATCGAGTTCACAAGTCTTATTGCAATTGGCAGTTCAATGGTGATAACCCTTTATGATTTGCGTAACTTCTAATACCCGGACGCGATACTACATAAAGGTGTATTCTAATGGAGCTGTCGGGTCTGCATATTATATCACACTCGCATGTGATATTATATTGAGTTGTATTGCAATGGTGCAGCAGGTCTGCAATGATATCAAAATCGTAGTTTCCAAGTGCGAAATTCCTTTGTGATACATAACTTTCGATGTGGCAGTTCTGGTATGGCAGATGCGATATAAAATTAAACCTGTGTCGATAGTCCTATCGGTTTCGTAATGCTCATATCGCAATCGGGGATATCAACGTGACACATAATAAAGTGATAAAACTACTGATATTGATTTCTATGATGTGCTATGAACTTTTATTATATGCATTGGGAATTTTAATGAGTTTCCATGGTTTAATACTCCCTCCACTTATTTCTTCAATATTACTGTTAACTCCTCTTAATCACTGTTTTATGCTCCTCTGCTATGTGTTCCTCTTTCCTCCTTTTGATGAACTTCTTCCTCTTACTCTTTGGCTTCACGATGATTTCCAATGGCTTCCCTGATGGCTTTCCTCCTTGGCTTCTTTCTCCTGTTTCTTCACAGATCTGCTCTGCTTGGCTTCACATCATCATTTATTATCCATAATATTGCCATATTGACATCAATGAAAATCTAGATCAACAATTATTGTTGGAAATACTGAGAGGGGGGGTGAATGAGTATTTATTTTCAATTGTTATTATTACCAGATTAGATTCTTTACAATTTTAATCAAAGAAATTATTTTATTAAAATATAGAAAAAGATTGAATATAATATTTGATGAATTTTTCCAAGCACCAACTTGGACTTTGATGAGGCTCCAACCTCTAGGACTTCGACCATATATTACCAAGGCACCAACCTTGAATTTAGGAGTACCAACTCCAAGGACACCAATCCTTCCAATTCTGAGGCACCAACCCCAAGGGCCCCAACCCTATGGTTTTACTCTGTCAAGGAATGTTTGATTGTATTACATTGCTCCCTGTTTTTGTGATCTTTGTAACAAATCGCTATCTGCACTACATAACCACTTCAGGAGTGACTACTTCTTCACGAGAAATTTTTAGAGATTAACCCAACCAACATACTTGCTTAACCTTTGACTTCCTTCATTTTGCTGGACCTTCGAATTTCTTCTTCAACGTTGGATCTTCGGCTTTCATCTTCAACCTTCGACTCTCTCTGTTTCTTTAAGTTCACGAGTTGTGAACTATCGATTCTTCTGTGTGTTCGATGTCGAGATCGATGATTAAGGTGAGGTATTATAACTTGTATTTATACGGGTTTCCCCAATACCCAAAAGACACGTTCATTTGGAAGGAGAGGCTGACTTATGGATATTCATCCAATTACTCATAAACTTGTTTTATTTACGAAAAATTTCATAGGAGAGACCGTACCCTATGAGATCCCACATCCACGTCATCAATCGAAATCGCAACTTTCGGAGGTCCCACAATTGCAACCTTTAACATTACCGATGTAACATATCTGATACTCATACTGCTGACGAAGCAGACGTGATATAATATTAAACAATCGTTAATAGATCCATCGGGTCCACAGCTCCATCGCAAATGGCGGTCTGTCAAGTCCATAGTAATATCGCAATCAATGGTCCGTCGGGTTCACAAGTCTTGTCGTAATTGGCGGTCTGACGGTGACAACCCTTTATGATTTGCGTAACTTTCGATACCCGGACGCAATACTACATAAAGGTGTATTCTAATGGAGCTGTCGGGTCCGCATATTATATCGCAATTGATGTTTTGAATGGAACATGATTATGTGAACATAATGGTTTGCAATTATGCGATGGATGCGATATTATATTGAGTTGTATTGCAATGGTGCAGCGGGTCTGCAATGATATCACAATCACAGTTTTCAAGTGTAATATTCCTTTGTCATACATAACTTCTGATGTGATAGTTCCCATATGGAGGATGCTATATAACATTAAACCTATGACGATAGTCCTATCGGGTTCGTAATGCTCATATCGCAATCAAGGATATCAATGTGACACATAATAAAGCGGATAAACTGCCGATTTTGATTTCTTCGATGCCCTGTGAACTTTTATTATATGTGTTGGGAATTTTAACGGGTTTCCATGGTTTAATACTCCCTCCGCTTATTTCTTCAATATTATTGTTAACTCCTCTTAATGACTATTTTATGCTCCTCCACTGCGTGTTCCTCTTTGATCCTTTAGATGAAATTCTTCCTCTTACTCTTTGGCTTCACGATGATTTCCAATGGCTTCCTTGATGGCTTTCCTCCTTGGCTTCTTGCTCCTGTTTCTTCATGGATCTGCTCTGTTTAGATTCACATCATCATTTAATATCTAAAATATTTCCATATTGACATCAATGTCAATCTAGATCAACAATATCCCCCTTTTTCATTGATGGCAATATTATTCTTCTCTCCCCCTTTGACATCAATGGAAAAGGAGTGCACAGGGACTCCCCCTGTCGAACTGTTACTTCTGTCAAACTGCTCCCCCTATCATGCGACATTTTAAGAATCGTTTAGTGTGATGCTAAAGCAATAACCCCCATATTTTGATGGAGATGTTCAAATGCTTCTTGAGGAAGAGGTTTGGTGAAAATATATGCAATCTGTTCCTTGGTATTGATATATTCCAACTTGATGTTTTGTTCAGCCACCTGTTCACAAAGAAAATGATACTTGATTGGTATATGTTTGGTTTTTGAGTGCATCACTGGATTTTTACTGAGATTGATAGCACTTGTGTTATCATAATAGATGGTGATTGGTTGTTTAGTTTCTATGTTGACATCCTTCAAGGCTTCCTTCATCCATAGTATTAGTGTACAACAGTCAGCTACGACTATATATTCAGCCTCAGCTATAGAGAGAGATATAGATGATCGTTTTTTGCTGAGTCAGGCTACTAGACAATCTCGCATAAAAAATTCATTTCGATTGGTTCTTTTACGATCATCCATGCTTCCAGCCCAATCAACATCGATATAAGATGTCACTGTAGTATTTTTGCTTTTGGGATACCAAAGACCAAAGTTAGGAGTTCCTTTCAAGTATCTGAGAATTCTTTTCACAGCCAACATGTGGGATTGCTTAGGAGCTGATTGAAATCTTCCCACCATTCCCACTGCTTGCATCATGTCAAACCTTGTAGCAGTTAAGTATAAGAGAGCTCCAATTATTGAACTGTAAAGAGTTGCATCTACTGGGGGGGATTCATCATCTTTGTTTAATTTGCAGTTTGTGGTCATCGGTGTGCTCACAGGTGCACATTCTTTGATTCCATATCTTTTAAGCATATCTTTGAGATATTTTCTTTGAGAGATAAACATACCTGCTATGGTTTGCGATACTTGTAGTCTAAGGAAGTAGGATAACTCACCAATCATTGACATTTCAAATTCTTTTGACATATTTTTTAGCAAACTCATGGCTCATTTCATCATTATTGCTAGCAAAATCGGATCATCAACATATACAAGGGTGATTAGTAATTTGTCCTTATCCATCTTCATGTAGAGATTAATCCCTGCCACCCCCTTTTTGAAGTTTTATTGCTGTAGATAGTGATCCAATCTTGTGTACCACGCTCTAGGAGCTTGTTTCAAACCATATAATGCCTTTTTCAACTTACATACAAAGTCTTTTCCTTCTGCTATATCAAAACCTTCTAGTTGCTCCATGTAGACTTCTTCCTTGAGTTCACCATTCATAAATGTTGATTTTACATCCATTTGATAGACTTTGAATCCTTTTGAGCATGCAAATGCCAAAAACATCCTTGTAGCTCCCATACAAACTACCAGTGGAAAGGTTTCTTCAAAAATTTCTTCTTCCATGGCTTCCACCCAATGAGGATCCTTACTTGCTTGAGTAAAATTTTCTGGTTCTATCATAGATAGGAGAGCAACACCATTTCCCTTTGGTGTATTTTTCATCCTTCTTTAGGTTTGTATTCCTTCATCTACATTGCTAATAATATGCTCTTCCAGGTGATGTTTTTGGAGGAATTTCACTTTTGAAGGAGTTTTATATCATAGAAAAATTTATGGGCGAATGTTCGCCCTTTGGCGAAATTAAGGGGTTTTAAATTTTTAGTGGGCGAATATTTTGTATCATAGTACATTTTTACAAATCACCTCAAATAGCCCACCTTATTTTAAGGGAGAGGGTAAAAAAGGTAAATTTAGCCCTTGAAATTAGGAGTTACAACCTTCCATTCGCCCATTTTCAAGAATAGATTTTATTTAAGTGGATCCATTCGCCCATTTTCAAGAATAGGTTTTATTTAAGTGAATCCTATGGGCCAAATACCATATTTATAAAGGAGGTATGGTAAATTAATAAAAATATAAATAAATGATAGGTATGGTAAATAAATAAAACATTTTTTATATTTACTCCATAAGTCACCTTATATACATGCAAGGGTGTAAAAAAATAAAAATATAAGTAAAGTGGAGGTATGGTAAATAAATAAAACATCTTTTTATACTTACTCAAAAGGTATGGTAAATAAATAAAAATATAAATAAACTAGACGTATGGTAAATAAATAAAACCTATTTTTATATTTAGTCCATAACCAGAAAGAGGTTTTATTTAAGTGAGTCCTATGGGCCAAATACCATATTTGTAAAAGAGGTATGGTAAATTAATAAAAATATAAATAAACGAGAGGTATGGTAAACAAATAAACATTTTTTTATATTTACTCCATAAGTCACCTTATATTTACGAACACTCAAAAAATGCGTTATATTTAGGTGAAACCTATGGGCAAAATACTATGGGACAAATAACATGGACTAGATTGTTATTAATACCATGCAAAAAAACATTATTAACCCTAATATTAGTATTAATAAAAACAAAAATTTCACATGGTATTGACCCATGGTATTCACCTGGAATGTAGCCTATTTAAATGGGTTATATTTAGGTGAAACCTATGGGAAAAATACTATGGGACAAATAACATGGACTAGATTGTTATTAATACCATGCAAAAAAACATTATTAACCCTAATATTAGTATTAATAAAAACAAAAATTGCACATTATATTGACCCATGGTATTCACCAAAATGGCACATGGTATTGACCCATGGTATTCACCTGGAATGTAGCCTATTTAAATGGCAGAATTAAACCAGCATAGATCCATCTTTACTCTGGATCTACTAACCCCCAAGAGGTATCAAATATTGTGATATGCAAACTAGCATAGAGTGAAAAAATATTTGATCCCTCTCGGGGGTGGATCAAGAGTAAAAATGGATGTTGTAATTTAATGTATGTTAAACATTTTAGCTTCGTTAAAATAAAAAATAAAATAAAAATCAACTATTAATTTTATTAATTTTTATAAATTACTAATAGTAATTTTTAAGCTCCAGGTTTATGATAACCCATGGTATTGACCCATGGTAATACCAAGATCTTACAAGATTTTATAATTGAGTAAAATATTCGCCATGCCTAGTGAGAGATTCGCCAAAAAAATTATATATACATATTATATTATTGATAAAATCGCCTTCCATTTTTCCTATATACCATGGAGATTCGCCCATTTATTATACATATAAATTTAGGGGAGGTTCTTAAAATTTTCCCTATTTTATATGGTTCTTTTTGTTTTTGTTTTTCTTGATCTTTTTCCTCCTTTTTAGATTGTTCTTCGCTTTCTTCAATAAAGGGGTCAACTTCATGGTCTTCAATTTTATTTTCTAGAAGGCCTTCATCAATCTTTACATAAATAATTTCCACTATTTTCCGTAATCGATTATTGTAGCACTTGTAAGCTTTGCTTCTAGTAGAATATCCAAGAAATATTCCTTCGTTAACCCCAGAATCAAACTTTCTTGGTGAGTCATCATTGATCTTTATGAAGCATTTGCTTCAAAAAATACTGAAGTATTTTACTGAAGCAAGTCTTCCTTACCATAATTCATAAGGAGTCTTCTCATTATTTGGTCTTAGTTGAGTTCGATTCAAGGTATAAACTGTTGTCCCGACTGCTTCCTTCCAAAATTTTGGTTGCAAGTCAGCTGCTAGTAACATAGTTCTTTCCATTTCTTGAACATTTCAGTTTCTCCTTTCAACTACCCCATTTTTCTTAGGTGTTCTAGCAGCAGAGAATTCTCTTTCGATTCCATGTTCGTTACAAAATTCATCAAATTCTTTTGATGTGAATTCTCCCCCTCTATCCATTCTAAGACATTTAATTTTGGAGTCCTTTTCATTTTCTACAAGAGCTTTAAGATTCTTAAAACATTCAAATTCTTTAGATTTGTATTTTATGAAATATACCCACATCATTCTAGTATAGTCATCAAAAAATAAAGCAAAGTACCTTTCTCCTTGGAGTGCTGGAGTTCTGGTTGGCCCACATAAATTTGCATGAATGATCTCTAGAGGTTTTGATGTGGAGAATTCCTTAGTCTTGTGGCTTGTTCTAGTTTTCTTGCCATGTTGACATGGGCCACATACAACTTGATCTGGTTTGAACATCTTTGGAATGTCCCTTACTGCATTGATTTTGCTGATATTGATCAAGTTATCAAAACTTGTATGCCCTAATCGTTTATGCGACAAAAAAGTTTCATCTGTTTGATTTAGATAACATTTATCCCTTTTTTTTTCTTTTTTATTTTTTCAGAATGTAGACGTTATTTGATGTTCTAACTCCTTTCGCCACAAGTTCTCCTAAGGAAGAGTTCCTTATTTCACAATTTTTAGTGCTGAAGACAACATTATGTCCTTGATCACAGATTTGGCTAACACTCAAGAGATTGTGTTTGAGCCCATCTACCAGCAAAGCATTTTGAGCCTTTCCTTTTCCATTAATAAGGGTAACAGTTCCTTTTCTAGCAATTTTGGCAAACCCACTCCCAAAGGATACATTTCCTTCCTTTTTGTTTAATGAGACAAACTTCCTTTTATCACCTGTCATATGTCTAGAGCACCCACTATCCACAAACCAAAGATTTTCCTCACTGTGAGCACATATAACTAGACCAAATTTATCCGTATTGGGATTTTCATCTCTTGCTTCTCCACTTTTGAGGGGGGAATTTTGTTCGCTATGTCCATTATCATTACATATTGAGAAAATTGGATCAAATTTTTCCAAAGGATCAAAAGAGTTGGTCTTGATTTGTCCTTGCCCTTTGAGACTACATGGTTTGTTTGTCTGATCCTTCAATCTTGGTGCTTCATTCTTACGAGCCATGCAATGTTTAGCTTGATGACCAAATTTTTTACAATAATAACAATGCCCAAGAAAGATAGTTTGGTACCTGTTATAATAGCCATGATTTGAATAAACCTTCTTTCTTGGAGTTTCTCTTTCTTCATTCTTTGGATTTGAGTCGAGCCTTTGATGAGATGATTTTTCTTCTTTTGGATTGCTACAAAGTACATCAGCATAACTTCTTGCATTATCCTTAGCACTTGATGATTCTTCTTTAAAACCAATCCTGGACTTGTCACTTTGAGATTTCTGAGTGTTGAGAATGTGATCAAGTGTTTGAGAACTTTGCCAACTTCTTTTGATTTGTTCCAATTCTTTCTTGAGAGATACTATTTCAGCTTCATGTCTTTCATATATGATGTCCTCCCTTCTTTTAGCTTCCTCTTTGTCTGTTTTAAGTGAGATGAACTTCTTTCATAAATTTTCATTTTCTTCAATGGCACTAGTTAATAATTCGTTTGTATATTCTTCATTTTCCTGTCGTGATTCATCATCTTCAATGAATGCCATAAATAATACTTCCTTGCTTCCATCATAGCCATTTTCTTCATCTGATTCATCACTACTTTGGATGATTTCTTTTTTATGACCACATATTCATCCTCATCAGATTCATCTTGTTTAGCGAGGAATTTTTTCTTAGTAAATTTTTTCTTTTTGCATATCCTCCTTTTTGAATCTTCCTCATCATCACTATGATGCTTATGAGGACATTTTGCAGCATAATGACCTATTCTTCCACGTCTGAAATAGATAAGAGGGTGCTTACCTTTTAGCTTGGATCCTTTCTTTAGCCTTCATACAAATTGCGCCAATTCGAATTCAACATCGGAGTCATCACTACTGGTATTCCATCCTTTCCCCTTTTTTGATTTTGAGGCCTTGAATGCTGCATCTTTGGAACTTGGGATTCTTTTTCTCGTCTCATAGAAAATGAGGATTCCAATAAGTTCATCCATCTTGAGAGTGTCTAGGTCCTTCATTTCTTCTATAACACTTATTTTGGAGTCAAATCTGTTTGGGAGAGATCTTAAGACTTTTTGAACAACAATGTTTTCTTCAATATTTTCTCCCAATGCTTTAAGAGAGTTGACTACTTCAACTACTTGGAGGAAGTATGATGCAATATCTTCTTCATCATCCATTTTTAGACTTTCGAACTACCTCCTATGAGTTTGAAGCTTTTCCTTCTTAACTTTGGAGTCCCCATCATATAAGCTAACCAAGTCATCCCATACTTCTTTGGCCGAGTCACAATTCAAAACTTAAGTAAACTCAGAATCAGTAATTCCGCTCATAATGGAATTTAGAGCATTGGCATTTGCACTGTACGCTTTCCTTTCATCTTGATCAGTAGGAAGAGTGGGAGGGGCATTATACCCATTCAAAACAACGTTCCAAACTTCAGGTCCAAGGGACATTAAGTAGTAAGACATTCTCTTTTTCCAAAAACCAAAATTAGTACCATCGAACAAGGGAAGCCTTCTTGTTTGTTGTGGCCACAACCACCACCCTATTAAAACATGCTCTGATAGAAAATTTTGGATGGGTCCCATAGAAGTTTGATCTTTCATCTTTCCGAATGATTGGTTTTATCCCAGGGATTTTAACTCATTGCCGAGTCAAATTTTCAATGCCTAATGGCTAAGCCCCTTGAATAAACCTCTGCTGCATGGTTCATTCATGACCCAGCCTAGCCCTTCATTCATTTCCTTCATCGGGACTTTTTCAATCTTCATAAACATTCATGGTACATTTATGCCCGCGCATAGTCACTCCCACCCTTATTATAATCGTTTGTGTGCTTAACCCACAAAATCTTCCATCGTGTCTTTATTCCCATCACAACTCTTTATAATGGGAATACTTCATAAAATACACATAACATTCCTTTTTTCTTATCGCATGCAACATTGGCACGCAATGCGTACCATGAGGCACCAGACTCGACGACATTATAAACCATAATTTATATATTTCGGGTCCGGAGCCCATCGCATATCGCAATCGGTGGTGTCCATGGCATGAACATAAAGCACAGTCCGATATGGCGGACCCGCCGGGGCTATTAACCTCAGCACATATGTATTTCGGGTCCGCCTCCCCAATCGCTTATCACAATTGGCGGAACCTGGGAATCATATATAAAATACAATGCGATATGGCAGACCTGCTGTGTTATTAAATATAACATATATATATATATATATATATATATATATATATATATATATATATATATATATATATATATATATATATATATATATATATATATATCTATATATGTATATATCGGGTCCGGCCTAATCACATATCGCAATTGGCAGAGCCCTAGACCTGTGCATATTGCAATATGCGATATGGAGGACCCACCGATCCTATTAAACATAATATATATATACTATTGGGTCCACCCCCACCCCATCACAAATCGCTATCGGCGGGGTCGAGTGCTCATGCATAAGGTGCAACACCATATGGCGGATTCGACGATGGTTATAGATCCGATACATAATTTTTGAAGTCCACCTTAGGGTTCGGTCGTGGTTTTCCCATATTTTCCTGTGCATTCGATGAAGTGTCGTGGTCCGGGTTTTCAAAGGAAATCCGATAGGGGTGATGTTGCATATGATTTCCTGTTGAGATGTGCGATTGCGGCTCGATCGTAGCACAACTTTGGTTGAGCCAGGGGCCGATTCTTTCACACTTGCTCCTTTTGATTTCATTACGCCTTATCATTTTTAAAGTTTCAATGATGGCAAGAGTTGTTCTTGGGCGTTTCTATCAGATGTTCATAATCATAAAGCTAATGTTAATCGTCTCTGCAGGCGAGGATTAAAAGAAGCTTGAGTAGATCCGAAGAGTTTAGGTATGTGGGTATGTTCTGTTTAAAGATTTGGCCTTAGGCATTCTCGGTTGGGGTTCCACGTGTAGCCTGTGTATTCTAAAGGAAAAGCTGTCCTGGGTTTCATCATGAGGAGATAACACACAGTCACCCCCTTTAATTAACATCTGCCCATTTCCCTTAGGAAATGAAGTGCTCCAGCAGATATGCCTTTTACGTGTCAACGGTTACACTGATGGTTATATCTCTATATAGTTTGCTTTGTCTACTGAAAACACCAGAGGGATGAGTGGAAAAAGGGAAAGGGAAGACCGATGGTCATCTCCAGAGGAATAAATATTACCTCCGTAGATGAGGTGAGGGCTTTTTGTTTGAGTGGAACAACTTTGATTTATTATGAATAAAGAAGACTGTTTGGTCGAATGAGGAGCCTTTGGTTTCTGATTTATTTTCCTTTGCTTTTATGTGTTTTGAAACAGGGTGTTGTTGCTAGCATAAATACAAATGTGTTTTGTTTTTGTGCATATTGATAACGATATAGCTTGTGATTAACCTTGGTTGTTTGAATGTAATTCTTCATCATAGTTAACTCATGAGCAGTCCTTGATTTGAAACTATGTTAGACATCAGTTGCAAGCTTTATTTGTATGAAAAGGAATGTGTATTCCTGTATGAGTAATTGGATTGCAATTCAAATTTAATGCAACCTTGTTCTTATGTGAACCAGTAATTGATTCATTTGGACTTGGAATTTATATATGATATTTAACCTCTTTTTGTTATGCTCCTGCAAGATAGATTAGGATAGTTAGGACTAGGTTAAGTAGTTTAGATAGGATTTGATACATATAGTTTAGCTGTTTCCTTTTGTTGATTTAATTGAAGTCTTCCTCTAGGAAGCAATCTCTCAACACCTATAATAGTTCACGGGGTCCTTTAAAACCTGTTGGAACTAGCCACTCCAAACGAAAGTAGATCTAATTGGGGTCTGTGATTGGGTTAGTTCCCCTTGTTGGTATAGCGAAAATTCGCCATGTCAACAAATTGGTGCTAGAAGGAGGGCTTGAACCACTGTCCACAGCTTTTTATGATTTCATCCATAAATGTCACGCATGGACTTGAAAAGATTAATGCATGGATAGTGAAGGTCGAAAAGACCCTTCCTCCCATTCAGAAAAGCCCCATTTCGAAGAAGAGACACTGTGGGAGTATCCTGTCACTCAGGAACAACCAGTCAGAATACTTACTCGGGCTTATGCTCATTCCCTCTCTCAACTCCCCATATTTCACTCTTTACCTTTGACAACTAAAAGAAAGCCAAGGATTTGTTCCATAAACGAAGAGACATCTGCAGCCCCGTCTCTTGAAGATATTGTGCTTGAATCCTTGCAAAGTATCAACACTCCCTGGGAAGAAATTCCTGAAGATCCACTCTCTGAAGGTAATCCCTGGCCCGATTTGGGAAGTCTTAATAAAGAAAGCCTTGAAGAAACCTTCAACCAGAACATCCCTATCCACGATATGGCTAACATTCCTCTCCTAGGTGGGAACCAGCTTCAACCGGGTGGGAACCAACTCCCACCTCCTCCGGGAGCACTTCCTCCTTGGCTTGCTCAGGATGCCATAGCAGTACCCGGGTAGCAGCATCCCTTACCCAAGAATGCAGAAAGAGTACTGCCTAAATTTGACCCTGAGAAGGGAGAAACTGCTGATAACCATATTCACTCTTTCTTCTTGGCCATGCACATGTTGGGGTTAGCCGATGAAGATATAGTGTGTCACCTATTACCTTTTACTCTGATTGGTGCGGCCTCCACATGGTACTTTAGCTTGAGAACATGATCGATCACCTCGTGGGATGCCTTTCAGCAGGCCTTTTTAGACAAGTATGGCGATGAAAAAACCCCTACGGCCTTAGTTCTAGGACTATCCCGTTTGAAAATGGAACCAAAGAAAAGGTCAAGGATTTTAACATCCGGTTCAACACCATGTTCACAGAATCCCGGCTAATTGAGGAGGTGCTCATGGAATTCTACATCACTGCTCTCCCTGTCCCTACTGCAATGTGGGTCAAAAGGAGTAACGCACAAACCTTACAGGGTGCTATCGATGAAGCAGTAAAAGTCGAGAATGAAATGCTCAGTCTCACAGCATGCCATCATACAACAGGAGAAAATAAAGCCTCTCAAGCATCCAAGAAGAATAATGGGAGTGATAGCAAAGGGGCTGAAACCAAAGAAAAGGATACCACAAATGTGGAAGGTTTGCATCGAATCATTAAGAAACTGACAAACACAGTCATCGATATGAAAAGGAATTCTGGAGAGAGTACAAGTGGGAGTGGAGGAGAGTATAACAACAGAAAGCCTTTCAAACCTTTCTATCGTAAGAAGACAGAAGGTGGTCATGGTCCACTTGCACTGCTTGCTCCACCCAATGAAGGGAATTTAAATACATAAGAGTTGGCTCTTATCGGATCGCTCCTTAACCAAGAAGAACCTATAGTGGAGCTGGAGCCAGAACAAGAAAATGAGGAAGAATACCAAGTAGAAGATCCCTTGGACGAAGAATTTCAAATCAATGTACTGTGGGATTTCTATACAAATGAGAACGATGACGATGAAGGAGATAGTAAGGCAGAAATCCACACTAATGAAATCCACACACGGAGTAAGGGGCCGCTTACGGGCGTGATGAAGCCTGTAGACTAGACAAAGAAAGATGTTCGCCCTTTGAAGCCATGTGATCCGAAAGTTCCTGTAGTGAAGGGTAGGCCTAGTGCTGAGTCCAAGAGTACTCCAGTTGTGAACTTTCCACAGGAAGATAATGCGTATCCGACTGCAACGAAGGTGACTCAAAATGGTAAACCCCAACTTAAGAATGGAAAAACATGTATGTTTACTCTGCCCTACCCTGTTTATAACATTGATTACAATATTGTGGATGATCTTAAGAAATCCAGGGCTAATATAACATACTTAGATTTGCTAAACTTAACGCAGCAAAGAGATCTGCTCTAGAAAGCTATGAATGAGTGGAATTGCAAAACTCCCACCATTCCAAGCAGCCAAACCCAGAAGTTGGTCTCCAGACCTGTTAGTACTCCCAGCACTGCCCAAAAGCCAGCAGCCATGGAAGTCACCCTATCAAAAATGAATCGAAACCCCCAAGATGTCAGTGCAGCCATGACAGGAAGGAAATCAAAATCTATGACTCCCCCTTTCCTTAACACATTTGAAAACTTCAACATGAATGTACACAATTGCTTGGTAGACTCAGGTGCCTCGTCCACTGTGATGCCTTACACTGTTGCTAAAAGACTTCATGCGATACCTGAGAAAACTGGAACTCAAATCATGCAATTAGACAAGACAAATGTGAAAGTAATTGGGGAATTGAAAGATGTATTGATTTGGATGACTACTAAACCACAATACACACAAGTCATTGATATAGTTGTAGTCGACATACCCGAGGCTTATGGAATGCTGCTTAGTAGGGACTGGTCAGCAAAACTGAATGGATACTTCTCAATTGATTGGTCCCATCTCTTACTGCCTCAGAAGGGAAAAGGTGATATGCTGAGAGTTGATCGAGAAAGATACATGAAGTATGTAGTGACGGAGCTAAATGGTCCCAATGAACCTGTAATGTTTACCAACTCTGTCCTTGGGAATTATAGTTTCAATGTTTGTGCCTTGGAAACCTGTTTTAGAGAATTCCATGCAGAAACAATTGAAGAAACTCCAATAAACACACAGTTGGAAGCTCTCTCCTGTAATCCAACTAATGAACCACCTTGTAATATAGTAGATGATAGAAATAGTTTTGTAGGAAGCAATTCAATTGATGTAACACTGGACTCTATGTTTTGGAAACTCTATTTTGATGGCTCTAACTGCCTTGAAGGTGCAGGTGTTGGGAGCGTTCTCATTGATCCACAAGGGAACCAACATCTGATGGCCAGCCGGTTGGAGTTCACGTGCACCAACAACACGACAAAATACGAAGGCTTGCTGCAGGGCCTGAAAAGGGCCATTGATATGAAGGTAAAAAATCTTAAAGTTTTTGGTGACTTGCAAATAATTGTGGACCAGGTAAGGAAGAGGATACACTGCAATTTGCCACACCTAGTAAGGTACCAACATGAGGTATGGAACTTAATTGATAGTTTTGATTCTTTTAATATCACATTCATACCTCGAGGACAAAACCAAGATGCTGATCTAATGGCTGGTATGGCTGCAAAACTTTTGCCTGATTTTAGATTAAAGAAGAATAAATGTTATGTTGAATTGATTTTCAGACCATCCGTGCCTGATAACATCTCAAACTAGTAGGTGTTCGAAGATGACGAGCAAATTTTGGAGTTCTTGCACTACAAGAAGACATTCAAGAATGCAGTCATCGATGAAAAAGAACATGACAGGCTTATGAATGAGAGGGAAGGTGAGGAAAAAGATCAGTTCAATACAATTCCTAAGTCAGTTGTCAAGATGGAGCACTTGTATGACCTGTATGGTAAATTCAAAAAGCCAACGAATTGCAAAATGCATAGCTCATCCATGAAGTACGAATCGGTCAACCTTGGAACCAAAGAAGACCCAAAAACTGTTAATTTGGGCTTGGGGTGCTCTCCACAAGAAAAGGCTGCATTTGTCAAGCTATTTAAAGAATACAAGGACGTCTTTGCATGGACATATGGAGACCTAAAAACCTTTGATACCAACGTTATGCAGCATGTAATTCCTTTGGAAAAGGAGGCTAAGCCCTACCAACAAAAGCTTCGCAAGATGCATCCAAGCCTGGAACTGTTGGTGAAGAAAGAATTGAACAAAATTCTGGATGCTAAAATCATTTTCTCGGTCAGACACACTTGTTGGGTAGCCAATCTTATACTAGTGAGAAATAAAAATGGAGACATCAGGCTGTGTATCGATTTCAGAAACTTGAACAAAGCATCGCAAAAGGATAACTACCCTGTCCCTTCTATGGAACACATTCTTCAGTGCGTTTCTGGGTCTGAAATGTTGTCCCTATTAGATGGGTTTTCAGGATATAATCAAGTGTTGGTATCTAATGGGGATCAGCTGAAGACAACCTTCAACACTAAATGGGGCACTTACGCATATCGTAAAATGCCTTTTGGACTTATTAATGCGGGTGCCACATTCCAGAGAGCCATGGACATATCTTTCCAAGGGTTGATTAATAGATCAATAGTGGTTTACATGGATGACATCACTGTGTATTCATATAAAAAAAGGGATCATATTTGTCACCTGAAACAGATTTTCAAAAGATGTGGAAGGTATGGAATATCATTGAATCCCAAGAAGAGCGTTTTTGCAGTCACAGAAGGGAAACTACTGGGTCATATCCTCTCTAAAGAAGGGATTGTTATTGATCCTGAAAGAGTAGAGACTATCATGAGAATACAACCCCCTGCAAATAAAAAGGCAATGCAATCTTTCTTTGGGAAAATTAATTTCGTTAGGAAATTTGTTTCAGGTTTCACAGAAATAGTGCGTCCTATGCAGCTAATGATGAAAAGGGATGTTGTGTATAAGTGGAGCGATGAAGCTAAGAAATTGTTTCAGCGAATCAAGGAGGCCATCGCAGAAGCTCTTGCATTGGTCAGCCCCAAGTTTGACAAGGAATTCTTCTTGTACACTTTTTCTTCTGATCTTTCATATGCCGCAATTCTCACTCAAAAAAATGATGATGGCAATGAAGTCCCTATTTCTTATATGAGCTCTAATCTCCAAGGAGCAGAACTGAACTACCCAGACGTGGAGAAACAAGGCTTTGTGGTTTTTAAGGCCATAAAACATTTCCACCCTTATTTATTAAAGGCCAGGACTAAAGTGATAATTCCCCATCCCGCTGTAAGAGCACTCTATGTAGAAAGAAATGGGTGAACGAAGAGGAAATTGGATAACCGCACTTCAAGAATTCGACCTCGAGATTAAGCCGACAAAGATAGTTCGAGGGTAGGGATTATGTAGGCTAGTTGTAGAAGCCTTGGCGGAGAAAGTAGGGGTGTCCAAAGAACCAGAAGTGCAAAACTTACATAATGCACAAGTGGAATTCAGGGAGGAGCCCCTATGGATTAATGAAGCGCTGATGTGTGAGCGTGAAACATCAGAAGCCCTTTTGGATCCTGAGTCATGGTATTACGACATCCGCTTTTATCTTACACGGGGGTCATGTCCTGAACACATGGATGCATCACAACGGAGAGCACTTAGATTGAAATCTAATCAGTATCATTTGGCCAATAACACATTATACAGAAAAAATTATGATAGAATCTGGCTGAGGTGTTTGGAAAAGGATGATGCCTACCATGTCTTGAAGGAAATCCATGATAGCCCAGTAGGTGGTCACTATGGTAGAGAGACCACTGCTCACAAAATATTAAGAGCTGGATATTATTGGCCCACAGTGTTCAGAGACTCACATGCCTACGCTCGCAAATGCAAGGTGTGTCAAACCGCCGCAGGACGAGAAATAAATCGGTTGTTCCCCTCAGGCCTGTTATGATCTATTGCCCATTCCAGCAATGGGGCCTAGATATCATAGGCGAGATCACTCCAAACTCTTCACAGCAGCATAAGTATATACTCACAGCGACCGAATACTTCACCAGATGGACCAAAGCCATCCCGCTTCGGAAGGTGAACAAAAATGAGGTAATATCATTTATTGAGAAATTCATTATCAACAGGTATGGCATTCCTGATGCTCTCATATTTGATAATTCTTCTTACTTTTCATCACTGAAATTGACTGAATTTGCTATTGATAAATCAATTCACATAAGGTATGCATCGAACTATTATCCCCAGGGAAATGGAGTTGCAGAGTCCTCAAACAAGAACCTCATACGCATAATCTGTAAATCTGTCGCTGACAACTAGAGGAACTGGCACAATGCTCTAAGAAATGCCCTTTGGGCCGATAGGGTCACTCCAAAAGTGGCCTTAGGAAACTCCCCATACTTCCTCATCTATGGACAGGAAGCCATCTTGCCTCCAAACGTTACCCTTCCCTCTTTACAACTCTCCCAAGCTTCAAGAGGAACCCCTTCAGCCTTGCTTCAAGAAAGGATCAACCAACTGGTGAGGTTGGAAGAATTGAGAGATAAAGCCAGAAATAAATTTAGAAATCACCAAATGATTGTGAAGAGGTGGTTTGATCGCCATCTGGCAGGAGATAAAGATTACCAATTAGGAGAGCTAGTCCTAAAATGGGACAAGTTGAATGAGCCAAAAAGTAAACACATGGAATTCCAACACTTATGGCTGGGTCCATTCCAATTTGCGGAAAAAATTGGTCAAGGAACTTACAGGTTGAAAACTTTACAGGGAGAAACTGAAAAAATCCCTGTTAATGGCCAACATTTGAAGAGATACTTCCAGTAGCCACCACATGGTGGTTACCTCTTGAATAGGTTAGAATTCATTTTATTTTGTTGTTAGTTTAGTTGCATTTCCGTCTTTTCCTTTTTGTTTTTTTGCAAAGTTTATTTTCCTGCTATTTTGAATTGCAGTCCTTTTTAGCCAACTAATTTCAGTCCTCCAGTCTCAATTTTACCTTTTCAGGTTTCCCTCATGCGCCACCTTCAGCTTCCGCCTCCTTCATTAACCTGCTGATGAGTCTGCTGATCCTAAATCCATCATTACCTTGCAAATCAAACAAACTTTCAATGAGCCTATGAGAGCTTGGAAACCAGCTGTGGAATTCAAATCGAAGCCACTCAATAGCATTTATTGGGTACTAGGTAAGATTTGTTGATAACTTGGATACCTGAAGCATGTAGGGGCATCTTTATAAAACAAAAAAATGTGTAACTACAGCTGGATTGGCATGGAGGAACACTGCATTTTAAATAAATCCTACTCAGACCTAGCCTATGCTTTCCTGCCAGGTTTGCAGTTATTCTCCATTGGTCCCATCCACCACACTAAATTCTCCAATACCTGTCATCTACAAGTAAATATCCTTTCATGGGCTAAACTCACTGTCATAAACCATGTGGCAAATCCAATTGTGCTCTAGTCCTTGTGCTTGAAACTGGAAGGACTTATTTAAAAGAAAATGAAATGTCAAGTCCTTAAGCCAATCTGGAAGGACAGGTTGTTTGGGAAGCTGGTTAGAGTAAGGACTATTGCTGGGCTTAGAGTATCGGTTGACATAGCAAGCCCAAGCTTTCTTAAGCGGTTTAAAAATATGGCATGATCCATGACTGCGCCCCATTCAATCATATGAAAATATAGCATTGAAATTCTCATATAAAGTGCAGATAAACATATCTACATCAAGTTTGATGAGCAATAAAGAGCTGAGGTACACACCTAAATAGGTATTGACAGACTAGTGATGGCCCCGAAAGGATTTTTGAAAGTAGGAAACAGGTAAAGGAAGGTCAATAAATTCCATAATATTACCATTGGAGAATGCCTGTCAAAACCTTATCAGTAAGAAGAAGCTATTTGTCTTTATCCCGCCTGAAACAATTAATGTTGAAGTGGAACCCATGCCTGTTCATCTGTACAGTTTTCATTTCAAGTTTATCTTAACACCCTGATGTTTTATTGATCTGAGGTTTATTTGGAAACAGAGATAACTGGTTCACCCAGCGGTTCGCCATTTGTTGTGGCCACAACCACCACCCTGTTTAAACATGCTCTAATAGCAAATTTTGAATGGGTCCCCTAGAAGTTTGATCTTTCATCTTTCCGAATGATCTGTTTTATCCCAGGGATTTTAACTCATTGCCGAGTCAAATTTTCAATGCCTAATGGCTAAGCCCCTTGAATAAACCTCTACTGCATGGTTCATTCATGACCCAGCCTAGCCCTTCATTCATTCCCTTCATCGAGACTTTTTCAATCTTCATAAACATTCATGGTACATTTATGCCCACACATATAATCACCCCCACCCTTATTATAATCGTTTGTGTGCTTAACCCACAAAATCTTCCATCGCGTCTTTATTCCCATCATAACTCTTTATAATGGGAATACTTCACAAAATACACATAACATTCCTTTTCGCTTATCGCATGCAACATTGGCGCACAGCGCGTACCATGAGGCATCGGACCCGATGGCATTATAAACCATAATTTATATATTTCGGGTCTGGAGCCCGTCGCATATCACAATCGGCGGTGTCCATGGCATGAACATAAAGCGCAGTCTGATATGGCAGACCCTCTGGGGCTATTAACCTCAGCACATATGTATTTCAGGTCTGCCTCCCCAATCGCTTATCGCAATCAGCGAAACCCAGGAACCATATATAAAATACAATGCGATATGGTGGACCCGCCGTGTTATTAAATATAACACATATATATATATCTATATATATATATATATATATATATATATATATATATATATATATATATATATATATATATATATATATATATATATATATATATATATATATATATATATATATATATATATATATATATATATATATATATATATATATATATATCTATATATATATATATATATATCGGGTCCGGCCTAATCGCATATCGCAATCGGCGGAGCCCTAGGCCTGTGCATATTGCGATATGCGATATGGCAGACCCGACGATGGTTATAGATCCGGTACATAATTTTTGAAGTCTGCCTTAGGGTCTGGCCGCGGTTTTCTCGTGTTTTCCTGTGCATTCGATGAAATGTCGTGGTTTGGGTTTTCAAAGGAAATCCGATAGGGGTGATGTTGCATATGATTTCCCATTGAGATGTGCGATTGCGGCTCAGTCGCAACACAACTTTGGCTGAGCCAGGGGCCGATTCTTTCGCACTCGCTCCTTTTGATTTCATTACGCCTTATCATTTTTAAAGTTTCAATGATGGAAAGAGTTGTTCTTGGGCGTTTCTATCATATGTTCATAATCATAAAGCTAATGTTAATCGTCTCTGCAGGTGAGGAGTAAAAGACACTTGAGCAGATCCGAAGAGTTCAGGTATGTGGGTATGTTCTGTTTAAAGATCCGGCCTTGGGCATTCTCGGTTGGGGTTCCACGCGTAGCCTGTGTATTCTAAAGGAAAATCTGTCCCAGGTTTCATCATGGGGAGATGACACACAGTCACCCCCTTTAATTAACATCTGTCCATTTCCCCCAGGAAATGAAGCACTCCAGCATATATGCTTTTTACATGTCAATGGTTACACTGACAGTTCTATCTTTGTATATTTTGATTTGTATACTGAAAACACCATACGGATGAGTGGAAAAAGGGAAAGGGAAGACCGAAGGTCATCTCTAGAGGCATAAATATTAACTCCGTAGATGAGGCGAGGGCTTTTTGTTTGAGAGAAACAATGATTTTATTATGAATAAAGAAGATTGTTTGGTTGAATGAGGAGCCTTTGGTTTCTGATTTATTTTCCTTTGGTTTTATGTGTTTTGAAACAGGGTGTTGTCGCTGGCATAAATATAAATGTGTTTTGTTTTTGTGCATATTGATAACGATATAGCTTGTGATTAACCTTGGTTGTTTGAATGTAATTCTTCATCATAGTTAACTCATGAGCAGTCCTTGATTTGAAACTATGTTAGACATCAGTTGCAAGCTTTATTTGTATGAAAAGGAATGTGTATTCCTGTATGAGTAATTGGATTGCAATTCAGATTTAATGTAGCCTTGTTCTTATGTGAACCAGTAATTGATTCATTTGGACTTGGAATTTATATATGATGTTTAACCTCTTTTTGTTATGCTCCTGCAGGATAGATTAGGATAGTTAGGACTAGGTTAAGTAGTTTAGATAGGATTTGATACATATAGATTAGCTATTTCCTTTTGTTGATTTAATTGAAGTCTTTCTCCAGGAAGAAATCTCTAAACACCTATAATAGTTCACGAGGTCTTTTAAAACCCATTGGAACTAGCCACTCCAAACGAAAGTAGATATAATTGGGGTTTGTGATCGGGTTAGTTCCCCTTGTTGGTATAGCGAAAATTTGCCATGTCAACACTGTCATTTCTCGAATCTTCATTGTAACTAAGAATCCTTCTTCTAGTTGTTAGGCTGATTCTGAAGAAGCTGGATCTGATTCTAAATGTTGGAAATACTGAGAGGGGGGTGAATCAATATTTATTTTCAATTGTTGTTATTACCAGTTCCGATTCTTTATAATTTTAATCAAAGAAATGATTTTATTAAAATATAGAAAAAGATTGAACACAATATCTGATGAATTTTGCCAAGCACCAACCTCTAGGGCTTCGACCCTATCTTACCAAGGCACCAAACTTGAATTTAGGAGCACCAACTCCAAGGAAACCAATCCTTCCAATTCTGAGGCACCAACCCCAAGGGCTCCGACCCTATAGTTTTACTCTGTTAAGGAATGATTGATTGTATTACACAGCTCCCTGTTTTTGTGATCTTTGTAAAAGATCACTATCTGCACTACATAACCACTTCAGGAGTGACTGCTTCTTCACGAGCCCTTTTTATATATTAACCCAACCAATAGACTTACTCGACCTTCAACTTCCTTCCTTTTGCTGGACGTTCGGCTTTCTTCTTCGACGCTGGATCTTCAACTTTTGTCTTCAACCTTTGGCTCTGTCCATTTCTTTAAGTTCACAAGTTGTGAACTATCGATTCTTCTATGTGCCCGATGCCGAGATCGATCCTTAAGGTGAGGTATCATAACTTTTATTTATATGGGTTTCCCCAATACCCAAAAGACACGTTCATTTGGAAGGAGAGACCGAATTATGGATATTCATCCAATTACTCATAAACTTGTTTTAATTACGAAAAATTTCATAGGAGAGACCGTACCCAATGAGGTACCACATCCATGTCATCAATCGCAATCAAAACTTTCGGAGGTCCCACAATCGCAACTTTTAACATTACCGATATTCATACTGCCGATGAAGCGAATGTGCTATAATATTAAACTACCTTGAATAGATCCATCGGGTCCACAACTCCATCGCAATCGATGGTCCGTCGGGTCCACAATAATATCGCAATCGGCGGTCCGTCGGGTTCACAAGTCTTATCGCATTCAACGGTCCGACGGTGACAACCCTTTATGATTTGCGTAACTTACAATACCCGGACGCGATACTACATAAAGGTGTATTCTAACGGAGATGTCGGGTCCACATATTATATTGCAATCGGCGTTTTGAATGGAACATGATTATGTGAACGTAATGGTTTGCAATTATGTGATGGATGCGATATTATATTGAGTTGTATTGCAATGGTGCAACAGGTCCGCAATGATATCGCAATCACAGTTTTCAAGTGTGACATTCATTTGTGATACATAACTTCCGATGCGACAGTTCCGGTATGGCAGTGTGATATAACATTAAACCTGTGTCGATAGTCCGATCAAGTCCGTAATTATCCTATCACAAACGGGGATATCAATGTGACACATAATAAAGCAATAAAACCTCCGATATTGATTTCTCCGATGCGTTGTGAACTTTTATTATATGCATTGGGAATTTTAATGGGTTTCCATGGTTTAATACTCCCTCCGCTTATTTCTTCAATATTACTGTTAACTCCTCTTAATCATTGTTTTATGCTCCTCCGCTGCGTGTTCCTCTTTGCTCCTTCCAATGAACTTCTTCCTCTTACTCTTTGGCTTCACGATGATTTCCAATGGCTTCCTTGATGGCTTTCTTCCTTGGCTTCTTGCTCCTGTTGCGTCACAGATTTGCTCTGCTTGGATTCATATCATCATTTAGTATCCAGAATATTTCCATATTGACATCAATGACAATCTAGATCAATAATTATTGTTGGAAATACTGAGAGGGGGTGAATCAATATTTATTTTCAATTGTAGTTATTACCAGTTTAGATTCTTTGCAATTTTAATCAAAGAAATGATTTTATTAAAATATAAAAAAATATTGAATACAACATCTGATGAATTTTTCCAAGCACCAACTTGGACTTTGATGTGGCTCCAACCTCTAGGGCTTCGAACCTATCTTACCAAGGTACCAACCTTGAATTTAGGAGCACCAACTCCAAGGACACTAATCCTTCCAATTCAGAGGCACCAAACCCAAGGGCTTCGACCCTATAGTTTTACTCTATCAAGGAATGTTTGATTTTATTACACTACTCCCTGTTTTTGTGATCTTTGTAACAAATCGTTGTATGCACTATATAACTGCTTCAGGGCACTACTTCTTCACGAGCCCTTTTTATAGATTAACCCAACCAACAGACTTGATCGACCTTCGCTTCCTTCCTTTTTCTATACCTTCGGCTTTGTTCTTCAACATTGGATCTTCGACTTCCGTCTTCAACCTTTGACTCTCTCTATTTTTTTAAGTTCACGAGTTGTGAACTGTCGATTCTTCTGTGTGCCCAATGCCGAGATCGATGCTTAAGGTGAGATACTATAACTTGTATTTATACGGGTTTCCCCAATACCCAAAAGACACATTCAGGGGTGACTACTTCTTCACGAGCCCTTTTTATAGATTAACCCAACCAACAGACTTGCTCGACCTTCGCTTCCTTCCTTTTTCTATACCTTCGGCTTTGTTCTTCAACATTGGATCTTCGACTTTTGTCTTCAACCTTTGACTCTCTCTATTTTTTTAAGTTCACGAGTTGTGAACTGTCGATTCTTCTGTGTGCCCAATGCCGAGATCGATGCTTAAGGTGAGGTATTATAACTTGTATTTATACGGGTTTCCCCAATACCCAAAAGACACATTCATTTGGAAGGAGAGGTCGACTTATGGATATTCATCCAATTACTCATAAACTTGTTTTATTTACGGAAAATTTCATAGGAGAGACCATACCCAATGAGGTCCCACATCCACGTCATCAATCGCAATCGCAACTTTCGGAGGTCCCACAATTGCAACCTTTAACATTACCAATGTAACATAGCTGATACTCATACTGCCGATGAAGCGGACGTGATATAATATTAAACAGTCGTCAATAGATCTGTTGGGTCCACAAGTCCATCACAATCGGCGGTCTGTCAAGTCCACAGTAATATCGCAATCAACGGTCAGTCGGGTTCACAAGTCTTATCACAATCGGTGGTCTGATGGTGACAACCCTTTATGATTTGCGTAACTTCCAATACCCGGACGCGATACTACATAAAGGTGTATTCTAATGGAGCTGTCAAGTCCGCATATTATATCGCAATCAGCGTTTTGAATGGAACATGATTATGCAAACATAATGGTTTGCGATTATGCGATGGATGTGATATTATATTGAGTTGTATTACAATGGTGCAGTAGGTCCGCAATGATATCGCAATTGCAGTTTTCAAGTGTAATATTCCTTTTTCATACATAACTTCCGATGTGACTGTTCTGGTATAGAGGATGCTATATAACATTAAACCTATGTCGATAGCCCTATCGGGTCTGTAATGTTCATATCGCAACCGGGGATGTCAATGTGACACATAATAAAGCGATAAAACTGTCGATATTGATTTCTCCGATGCGCTGTGAAATTTTATTATATGTGTTGAGAATTTTAACGAGTTTCCATGTTTTAATACTCCCTCCGCTTCTTTCTTCAATATCACTATTAACTCCTCTTAATCACTATTTAATGCTCCTCTGTCACGTGTTCCTCTTTTCTTCTTCCTATGAATTTCTTCCTCTTACTCTTTGGCTTCACGATGATTTCCAATGGCTTTCCTCCTTGGCTTCTTACTCCTATTGCTTCACAGATCTGCTCTGCTTAGCTTCACATCATCATTTAATATCCAAAATATTTCCATATTGACGTCAATGACAATCTCCCCCTTTGTCATTGATGGAAATATTCTTCTTCTCTCCCCCTTTGACATCAATGACAAAGGAGTGCACAGGGACTCCCTCTGTCGAACTGTTCCTTCTGTAAAACTGCTCCCCCTACCATGCGGCATTTTAAGAATCAGTTTAGTGTGATGCTAAAGCAAGAATCTCCATCTTTTGATGAAGATGTTCAAATTATTCTCGAGGAAGAGATTTGTTGAAAATATCTGCAATCTGTTCCTTGGTATTGATATATTCCAACTTGATGTTTTGTTAAGCCACCTGTTCACGGATAAAATGATACTTGATTGGTATATGTTTGGTTTTTGAGTGCATCATTGAATTTTTACTGATACTAATAGCACTTGTGTTATCATAATAGATGGTGATTGGTTGTTTAGTTTCTATGTTGACATCCTTCAAGGCTTCCTTCATCCATAGTATTTGTGTACAACAGTCAGCTGTGACTATATATTCGACTTCAGCTGTAGAGAGAGATATAGATGATTTTTTTTGCTGAGCCAAGCTACCAAGAAATCTCCCATAAAAAATGAATTTCCACTGGTTCTTTTATGATCATCCATGCTTCCAACCCAATAAACACCAGTATAAGTTGTCACTGTAGTATTTGTGCTTTTTGGATACCAAATACCAAAGTCAGGAGTTCCTTTCAAGTATCTGAGAATTCTTTTCATGGCCAACATGTGGGATTTCTTAGGAGCTAATTGAAATCTTCCCACCATTCCCACTGCTTGCATAATGTCGGGCCTTGTAGCAGTTAAGTATAAGAGAGCTCCAATTATTGACCTGTAAAGAGTTGCATCTACTGGGGGGGATTCATCATCTTTGCTTAATTTGCAGTTTGTGGTCATTGGTGTGCTCATAGGTGCACATTCTTCCATTCCATATCTTTTAAGCATATCTTTGAGATATTTGTTTTGAAAGATAAACATACCTGCTGTGGTTTACGATATTTGTAGTCCAAGGAAGTAGGATATCTCACCAAACATTGAAATTTCGAATTATTTTGACATATTTTGAGAAAACTCATGGCTCATTGCATCATTATTGCTAGCAAAAATTAGATCATCAACATATACAAGGGTGATTAGTAATTTGTCCTTATCCATCTTCATGTAGAGATTACTTCCTGCCACCCCCTTTTTGAAGTTTTGTTGTTGTAGATAGTGATCCAATCTTGCATACCATGCTCTAGGAGCTTGTTTCAAATCGTATAATGCCTTTTTCGACTTACATACAAAGTCTTTTCCTTCTGCTAGATCAAAATCTTCTGGTTTCCCCATGTAGAATTCTTCCTTGAGTTCCCCATTCAGAAATGCTTATTTTACGTCCATTTGCTAGACTTTGAATCCTTTTGAGCATGCAAATGCCAAGAACATGCTTATAGCTTCCATACGAGCTACTAGTGCAAAGGTTTCCTCAAAATTGATTCCTTCAATTTGTGAATAACCCTTACAGACAAGTCTTGCCTTATTTCTGATGATTTGTCCATCTTCGTTCATTTTTTTTTAACACCCACTTTGTTCCAATTATATTTTTATCCTTTGGACGAGGTACCAGTTCCCATGTCTCATTTTTCTTGATTTGAGACATTTCTTCTTCCATAGCTTCCAGCCAATGAGGATCCTCACTTGCTTGAGTAAAAGTTTCTGGTTCTATCATAGATAGGAGAGAAACATCATTTATCTTTGGGGTATTTTTCATCCTTCTTCGGGTTTGTATTCCTTCATATACATTGCTAATAATCTTCTCTTCTGGGTGATCTTTTTGGAGGAATTTCACTTTTGAAGGAGTTTGAGATGGTTTTTTTTGTTTTTGTTTTTCTTGATCTTTTTCCTCCTTTTCAGGTTCTTCTTTGCTTTCTTCAATAAAGGGGTCAACTTCATGATCTTTAATTTTCTTTTCTGGAAGGCCTTCATCAATCTTTACATCAATACTTTCCACTATTTTTCGTAGTCGATTATTGTAGCACTTGTAAGCTTTGCTTTTGGTAGAATATCCAAGAAATATTCCTTCGTCAACCTGAGAATCAAACTTTCTTGGTGAGTCATCATTGATCTTTATGAAGCATTTGCTTCCAAAAATCCTGAAGTATTTTACTGAAGCAGGTCTTCCTTTCCATAATTCATAAGGAGTCTTCTCATTATTTGGTCTTAGTTGAGTTCGATTCAAGGTATAAACTGCTGTCCCGACTACTTCCTTCCAAAATTTTAGTTGCAAGTCAGCTGCTAGTAACATAGTTCTTGCCATTTCTTGAACAATTCAGTTTCTCCTTTCAACTACCCCATTTTGCTTAGGTGTTCTAGTAGCAGAGAATTCTCTTTCGATTCCATGTTCGTTACAGAATTCATCAAATTATTTTGATTTTAATTCTCCCCCTCTATCACAGAAAAGTTTAAACACTCATATTTAATGGGATCAAGAGAAGTATAATTATCATAAAATAAGTAGGAGTTTAAGGTTCAACAATTGGACTAAAAGGCTTGGAGTAGAGAGAGTTAAATTTGAATATTTATTCTGCTAACCTATTGATTTTAAATATTGTCAAATTATTAATTTTCTATCTGAATGTATAACAACAGTCTCAAACCAACATAAGCTAGTGTTGGTATATCCAAGGTATCTTAATTTGTTCACTGTTAATTATAACAATTGTTTGTGTCATTCCATCACATAAGGAGATGCATTTTTCCAACTAAAATACAAAAAGTTAATGTGCAAGGATAGACGCACAAATTAGATGGTAAGAAAACATAAGGTCATTTGAGATGTTTGGTTATGTATGGTATGACCTGGGTTGCCTCTGTTTAAATATGTGACTAGGTTCAGTCTTCATAATGATAGATGTAATCATGATTTTATGTATTTAATGAAAAGAGAAAAATAAATTTATTATTGTGAGTCTTGAGGCATGGGTTTCATGCTCAAGAGAATTTATTTTTATAGGTCAAAGTACCTATTGAGTGCTCCTAGGTTTGTTATAAAGTCCTTGAGTCATTTTCATATATGAATGACCCTTTTGGTCATGTTACATATTGTAAATAAAATTATTTGAGTCAAATTAGAGTCAAAAGACCCTCCAAGGCCAAGTCAATCATGTAAACATCAAGTCGGATTAATGGAGCAACAAGTCATCCTAAGGACACGTCAAGTAGGCCTAATAGGAGGCTCAAGGAAGCCTATATATAGGGCACTTAGCCTCCTTTGGAGAGCACACTCACACTCACACAAGTTCGATCATAAAGAAGAAAAGAACTGCGATGAAGAGGAGGTTGAAGGAAGAAGAAGAATTCAAATTTTTGGGCTACTTCTCTCCAAATGTGAAAAGGAATTAGGGCACATATTGTTGTTGTGAATATGAGTTACAAAAGCGAAGTTAGGTCACAAAATATAATGGTTCTGAAAGTCAAGTTCTCTAAGAGAAAGAATCTTACTAAGTAGAGAAGTAAAGTTGCAGTCGAAGTTGTAGTAGAAGTTGTAGTAAAAGTTGTAGTAGAAGTTGCAATAAAAGTTGCATTCGAAGTTGCAAGTCAAAGTTGCAATTTTTGTGCAAGTCAAAGTTGTAGTTTCTGGGCAAGTTGAAGTTTCAGTTTTTGGGTAAGTCGAAGTTGCAGTTTCCGGGCAAGTCGAAGTTACAATTTCTCAGCAAGTCGAAGTTGCAATCGCAGGATATGTCAAAGTTGTTGGAAAGAGGAGCTACTCAAAGAATAAGAATTGACTTGGTCTTGGAAGGGTTCTTGGTTAAGGGTCTAGGTCTTGGGATTCATCAATTGAAGATTATATGAGAAGAAGAATTCGTTGGGTTTTCCTCTCAAGCTTTGAGAGGTTTTGGCCTTGGCTGATTGCCTACATCTTGTGTCCATGTTTTCATTGTTCTTTATGGTTTGGTAGCTATTTGATTAAGAAAGAACACATAATAATAATCAACTAGAAGAAGAACCTAATTAAGAAACGTAAAAAGTTCTCACAAGCAATTATCATTATAAGAGAAATCATCTAATATCTCTGCCCTAGATTTCTCAACATGGAATCAAATCTAAGGTAACAAGTCAAGGAAGGGAAGCTCAATAAAGGAAACTCAAGGATCATATTTTGAAAAAAGTATTAAGGGAATCAAAATATTCCCTCATCTCCAAGGCATTTCAAGGACAAGTATCACATCATCATCTTGAATAAAGTCAAAACTCTAGTTCAAAGGCGCATTCTTGGGGTCTGAAATCAATCATCACCTCAAAGAAGGAGACCTGAAAGACCCTATCTCTACTTAAGAAAGGAAGGAAGTGGATTTGAAGCATATTTAAGACTACTCATCAAAGGGTAGATAGATCAATGGTGTTTTCATAATCAAATATATCAAGTAAATCTCCCTCTCTTTGAAGAAAATGATTTCATTTCAAAAGAAAATACTTATCCTTGAAGAAGATCATCCAAGAAGCATCAAGACATCATCAAGAAGTCATAAATCATCAACAAATGGATCAAGTTGAAGAGTTCATATTCACTTGACAAGTAAGTATCTTTATTTCTATAACTAATTCTAGTAAAATGACTTCATTTTGCAAGGAGAACATGTTAATTGGGTCATCGAACTTCCTTTCATGGAAAAGGATGATAGACTTAGTCCTAAAGGAAAATGAAGTTATTGATAATGTCAATGGAAAATTATCCAAACCATATTAAGGGAAAGCACAATCTAAATATATGAAAAAGGATCTAAGGGCTCAAAGGATTATAGAGTCGATCAATGATTCCCTCATCCCCTATATAGCAGAGTTGGAGACATCAAAAGGGATATATGATGAGCTAGTAGAAATATTGTTTGAAAGCATGAAAAGAAAAATCATATCATTAATATCTGATCTATATAAATTGAAAGCATCAAAGGATGAAGGGATATATACATGTCTCACAAAAGCATCTCAAATAATGAATCAACTTCAAGATAAAGGAGAGATGATATCCGATAAAAAAAATGATTACCATTGTTCTAAATTCTCTCACTAATGAATAAGGAAACCTTGTGTCAAAGGCCTATGAAGAGGAGAAAGCTATCCCATTCAATAATTTGTGGTCACTATGCAAGATCAAATAAAACAGGTTGAAGGAAAAAATTGATACATGATCAGATGAGTAGGGTCAAACATTTGTTGTCATGTTAAGAATCAAAGGGATATTTGGAAAGTTTGGTCCTCAGAAAAAGTAGAAGATCAATATGTCGCAGATCCAATACTATGGATGTCAAGGATAAGGATAGAAGTCCATGGTTGTCATCTATAAAAATATGTAGCTCTTGGTAACCTCATTAGAAGAATAAGTAGTACTTATGGGATAAAGAAAGTCATCTATCATAAAGCTCATCATACATCATTCAAAAGGAACATTTGCAGGATGGAAATGATCAATATCCTTCGTTGGAATATTCATTGGAAGGTTCACCTACTGGAAGAAGCAAGTGTCTCATCGAGAATTACAACCTATATGGGATTCATGGAATGATGGTATGATGTCGAAAGAAGTGAAGCAAATCAAGAAATTAAAGTTCTTTCAATCAAGGAAGCCACTGAAGGAAGTCTAGATGACCTAAAAGGTAATGAGGTATGTATGCTTATATTTAATACAATAGAGTCATGTCATATAGTTGCAGGTAACATGGATAAATGTTCTATCTCAATAGCATGATCAAAAGAAAAGATATCTTCCTTTGAAAGGATGCAGGAAGGCATGGGTCACACATTGTCGAGATGAAATCAACATAATATGTCCTCATATGAAATATGGGGTGGTTGACAATATTTGTAGGAACTCTAGTTAAAAGTTCCAGGAAAGGAAATGTGTGAAGAAAGAAAGAGATCATGAAATATGGAACTATGGAGAAAGAAATCAACATCCAAGGAATAAAAGATTTGACTATGATATCTCCATGAAAGATACAAAGACATTGATGAAGTGTGAAAAAGAAAGAGACCCTTGACAATATATATTTTTTGGAGATGTGTCAATATGTATGCAGGATGTTGATGCTCACGGGAAGGTGTCATGATTTAATGTTCATTTCTTATTTTTGAATAATATCTGGATGGGTTTATGCAAGGCTGCCAATGGAAGAGCTATGGATGTCTTCCAACAACTGATGCCCATGTAGAAGGATGAAAGATCCTTAAGGAAACATGGCATGAAGAAGGCAACATGGCATGAAGGAAGACCATATATGGACTAATGGATCACTTTCCAATGAAAGGAATGATGACATGACTGACTCATGGATGAAAGTGATGGATGGTCTATGCCCTACGAAGAAGTCCCGAAAGATGTAGACTCTATGACAAAGAATAAATTCATGACATCAAAGGAAGGAGTTCTACAAGAAGTTGGTTGTCCCATGATCTCAACCTAAAGAGTTGCCGGAAGCAAGTCCCTGATTAAGAGGGAGATTGGGTACATTCCTTTTATAGAATGGGTTGGTCATCATTGGTTAAGAGGGAGTGGCAGATATGGTTCTCTACTTCATGTGTCATGCACTAGACCAGGACTAACAACTGTAAGTCTTAGTGAAGGCCATGAGGAGAGATAGACACATCATTCTTGTCTTCAAGAATGATGTGGTAGGGCATCCAAGATAAGAGTAGTCATAGAGGACTAATATTCTTTGAGGACTGGGAATCCAAGATAAGAATAGTCTTGGTGGAACATACTCCGAGAGAACTAGGGTGGGGTATGTTCCAAGAGAGATAATGATAAGGGCGTCTATAAATAATTGGTCTCACCAACATTGTGCTCTGATATTGTGGAGAGGTAGAGTTGTTGGTCAAGGCCTTTCTATGTGATAATGTTGGAGGATATGATGATATACAAATGGGTTACCAATCTGACTCTTCTTATGAGAATTGTTCAAATTAAGAATGTCCAAGTACCTTGTATGTATTATGAATCCCTCCCTAGTTAAGAGGAGTGTTGAAATGTGTAACTATGTTCAGTATTCATAATGACAGATGTAATCATGATTTTATGTATTTAATGAAAAGAGAAAAATAAATTTATTACTGTGAGTCTTGAGGCATGGGTTTTATGCTCAAGAGAATTTATTTTTATAGGTCAGAGCACCCATTGAGAGATTATAGGGTTGTGATAAAGTCATTGAGTCATTGTAATATATGAATGACCCTTTTGGGCATGTTACATATTTAAAGAAAATTATTTGAGTCAAATTAGAGTAAAGAGACCCTCCAAGACCAAGTCAATCATGTAAACATCACATCGGCCGAATGGAGCAAAAAGTCAGCCTAAGGACATGTCAAGTTGGCCTAATAGGAGGCTTAAGGAAGCCTGTATATAGGGCACTCGGCCTCATTTGGATAACACACTCACACTCATGCAAGTTCGATCATAAAGAAGAAAAGAACTTCGAAGAAGAGGAGGTCGAAGGAAGAAGAAGAAGTCAAAGTTTTGGGTTTGATTTGGGCTACTTCTCTCCACACGTGCGAAGGAATTAGGGCACATATTATTTCTGTAAAGACAAGTTGTAAAAGCGAAGTTAGGTCACCAAAGAGAGTTGTTCTGAAATCTGATTTCTCTAAGAGAAAGAATCTACCTAAGTAGAGAAGCGAAGTTGTAGTCAAAATTGCAGTAAAAGTTACAGTTGAAGTTGCAATTCGAAGTTACAATTTCTGGGCAAGTCGGAGCTACAGTTTCTGGGCAAGTCGAAGTTGCAATTGCAGGATAGGTTGAAGTTGCTGGAAATAGGAGCTACTAAAAGAAGGATAATTGAATTGGTCTTGAAAGGGTTCTTGTTCAAGGGTATAGGTCTTAGAATTCATCAATTAAAGATTCTATAAGAAGAATAATTCGTTGGGTTTTCCTCTCACTCTTGGAGAGGTTTTGGCCCTAGATGATCGCCTACATCTTGTGTGCTTTATCTCATTGTTCTTTACGGTTTGGTATCTTCTTGATGAAGAAAGAAAACATAATAATAATCAAGTACAAGAAGAACCTAATTAAGAAAAGTAAAAATTCCTCACCAGCAGTTATCATTATAAGAGAAACCATCTAATATCTCTACCCTAGATTTCTCAACAACCTCATTGGGAGGCTGTATGGCAAATGGTACCAAAGGATGCAAGTATGCCAGAGAAAGTTTTATAGAAAAAAGAGCCATAATGTTAGTTATGGAATGAGTGAGGAGGGAAGTAAATACATGCAAATCAATTTTTTTTAAAGCTTAAGTGAAAGAATTAGGTGTAAGGTGATACACTTGAGTGTTCTTGTTTATGAACAAATTCAAGGTATGCAAAGCATAGTTAAATATTACCTTGTATAATGGATGTTAATGGCTTGAATGATGATGTGAGCATGGAGCAGGATGTAAGCCTACTATTAGGAAGGTCAAGTTGTGGTTCAAACATTTGGATCTATGTTACAAAGATAGGTGAATTTTTTAGTAGAATATAGATCTTGCTAGTTATGTTTTGATAGTAGTAACACTACTTTGATTTAAATTTGGGTAGTTTTTTTTTTCTTAATCTAGAGAAATTGTATGAAACAAGTACTCTCTTGAAAAAGAGTCATTTTTCAAATTTATTCCTTGTGGAAGGTTGTTGAAAGGAGCGTGAATTCTTATAATTGATTGTTGGGTCCCTATAATACTAGTGATTACCCCATTCTATTGTAGTTATACCCCTTATTTATATTGTTGTGCCCCTATTACCGCCATATTGTTATTTCTGTGCCCCTTAGAATCCCTCTATTGTTATTTTTGTGGCTTTATATTATTATTGTTAGGTCGGCTGGATTATATTGTGACTCCTTAGACTCCTATATATAGAAAGGAGGTTTTGTCATTTGTATCATCCAAGAATTGTTCATTTATGTAATGTAAAGGAGGTTGCCCCCTCGAAGAGGCTGAATTCTAAGGCGTGGATCTCTCTTTTCTATCTTTTTGTGAGCTGGTTTCATAACATTTGGTATCAGAGCTTTGGATTCTAGGGTTTCGCTGCTCCAAACAGGTCATCGTGGCATTTTTGCTATAACTTTTTTTCTGTGACGTTTCAGAAGTCGCAAAAAAAACCCATTTGAGAAGCATTGGCGTTGAACCTTGGGTCCGAATTTCAGAGCTTTTCGCGCGATATTTTCGGAGATATGATTTGAGGAAGTTGGCCTTTTTGCAGACTCCTGAATTACATTCAAAACAGGTGACCTGGGGAAAATCGTCATAACTCTCTCTCTGAGGATCGGATTGAAATTTCGTAAAAAGGTACAGAAAGAGGACGGACTGTAGTTTCTTGTATGTGTGTTTTAGATTCAAAGGTTGAAACAGTGACTTGTGGCACGTCGTACAAGTTCGCTCTACTGAACCAGTCTAAAAGCAAGTCACTGTGGGAGATTTCACATAACTCTTCCTTGGAGAATCCAATTTGGCTCAGACTAGTGGCATTGGAAAGAGGACACAGAAGGATACTGCAGGTCACAACTTTAGAACTGTATGATTCAAAATTACAGAGATACATCAGATTCAATATCAGGCTTCTATAAAGTAAAAAAAGGTGTGTAGTTTTTATTTTTTATTTTTGCATAAGCTTGGTTTGAAGGAATTCAAAGGGCCTAGTAAAGCATTATTATCGGTAACTGATGCCCCGAGGAAAGAAAATGCAAACACCTAGTAAGGAACCTGAAAGCTCTAGCATGACTCATGAAGAAGAGGAAGAAATGCTACATGATATATCAAAATTACAAGAACAAGTGCAACAAATGTCACGCTCACAAAAGCTAACAGATGCTAAGATAAATGGCGTGGAATCTAAGATAAAGGGCATGGAAGCTAAGATGGACGATTTGAAGATAGATTTGAAGACAGATATGGAAGAATTGAAGAAGTTGCTACAAGAAAGTGTCACTAATGGTGAAAAGGTAGTAAAGGAAACTCATGATGAGAACAAAAGAAATGTTAATCATGATACCATAGATGCTAATGTTGGATCGAAGACTCACCATGTTCCAAAAATCGATATGAGGAAGTTTGATGGCAAGGATCCCGCCACATGGATATTACAGATGGAGCAATTCTTCGATCTCAATAATGTGCAAAACACACAAAAGGTACGTATGGCAACTTTATATTTGGAACCAAATCAGTTTGTATGGTATCAATGGCTTTGTTCTCGTAAACAATTTATCACTTGGGCAATTTTTACGGAAGAATTGATAGCACATTATGAGGATACAAAAAGCAACACTTTTTTTAGCCAATTGATAAGTCTCAAACAAAAGGGTTCAATAATGGAGCACATTGAGGAGTTCCAAAAATTGAACATAAGGGTAAAAGATATTCCAGAGGAGCATAGGATTGATGTGTTCATAGGGTCTTTAAAGGATAATATCCAACATGATGTGCGCCTTTGGGAACCTGATTCATTAGAGAAGGCATTCAGGTTAGCAAGAAAAATGGAAAGCAAAATTATGGCAACTAGGAAGCATACCATTCACAACTATAAAGACGGAAGTGTTGTTGCCCATAGTCTTCCACAACCTACAAGGTTGACACCACAACAATTGGAAGAAAAAAGAGCAAAAGGGCTTTGTTACAATTGTGATAGAAAATACACAAAAGGTCATAAGTGTGCTGAGAAGAAATTATTCTACATAGATTGTGAAGAGGAAGAAGAAAAGGAGCAAGAAAGGTCAAAAGAAGAGGATATATTCCAGGAACAAAGCCTATATGAAGAACAAATAAATCTGACCATATCTTGTAATGCATTGGTAGGAATTACCACTCCTCAAACCATCAAGATAGAAGGACAAATCAAGAAGAAAAAGGTAATAGTGTTGATTGATTCAGGAAGCACCCACAATTTTATTCATTGTAGGGTAGCAAAAGAATTGAATTGCTTCCTATATCCAGCACCAGAGTGTCAAGTGATGATTGCAAATGGAGGAACAATAAATTGTTCTGGAAAGTGCCATAATATCAAGCTATCCATGGGAGAATATGTATTGACTAGCCCAATGCTTTCCATTCCAATGGGAGGTGCTGATGTTGTACTAGGAGTCCAATGGCTACAATCCTTGGGTACAATAGCTTTTAATTTTCAAGAACTTTTCATGAAATTTTCTGTGGAAGGAAAGGAAGTTGAATTAAGGGGTATTGCAGGGAAACCAGGAAAGATAATCAGCTCTAATGGCATGACAAAGCTTCTAAAAAAGGAGCAAAGAGGTGTAATTGCACAATTATGTTCGCTAGATGTTTCCACATTGGAATCATCTATTTCTCCAGATCTCCAAAAAGTCCTGGACAATCATTCCAAGGTATTTGAGACTCCCAAAGGTCTCCCACCTATGCGTGATCATGATCATGCTATTCATCTGATTCCAGGAAGTGTTCCTCCAAACATCAGGCCGTACAGATATCCATATGTCCAAAAAAGTGAAATTGAACGTATGGTTGCAGAAATGCTAGAGGCTGGTATAATTCAACCGAGTCAAAGTTCTTTCTCAGCTCCAGTAGTATTGGTGCACAAGAAGGATGGATCATGGCGCATGTGTCCAGATTATAGGGAGCTCAACAAGCTCACTATTAAAGATAAGTTCCCCATTCCTGTCATTGATGAATTACTGGATGAATTGCATGGATCAATTTACTTCACCAAGTTGGATCTTCGTTTGGGATATCATCAAATCAGAATGAAGATTGAAGACATTCCGAAAACGGCATTTAGAACTCATGAGGGTCATTATGAATTTTTGGTCATGCCTTTTGGCCTTACCAATGCACCTTCAACATTTCAAGGTTTGATGAATTCAATTTTCAAACCATTCCTTAGAAAATTTGTGTTAGTATTTTTTGATGATATACTAATCTACAACAAGTCTTGGAAGGATCATGTTGAACATGTTGACAAGGTGCTACAACTATTGGAGGAGAAACAATTATATGCAAAAAGATCCAAATGTTTCTTTGGAGTCCAGGAGGTGGAATATTTGGGTCATATTGTATCTCATGAAGGAGTTAAGGTAGACCCTAGCAAAATTAAAGCCATTAAGGAATGGAAAATCCCCACATCCATAAAGCATCTGCGAGGATTTCTTGGGTTGACAGGGTATTATCGCAAGTTTGTTAAGAATTATGGGAGAATAGCAGCACCTCTAACAACATTATTGAAGAAAGATTCATTTTCATGGACTCCGGAAGCAACAAAGCCTTTAACATCTTAAAGAGGCAATGTGCCAAGCACCGGTCTTAGCTACACCAGACTTCACAAAAACCTTTATTGTGGAATGTGATGCTTCAGGAAATGGAATTGGTGCTGTTTTAATGCAAGATGAAAGACCCATTGCTTTTGAAAGTCGTCCAATCAAGGGAAAGTTTTTAAGCAAAGCTATTTATGAGAAGGAAATGTTGGCAATACTCCATGCACTTAAGAAATGGCGACCCTACCTAATGGGAAGACACTTCAAGGTAAAAACGGATCATGATAGCCTTAAATACTTTTTAGAACAAAGATTATCCTCTGAAGAGCAACAAAAGTGGGTCACAAAGATGTTGGGTTATGACTTTGAAATCATCTACAAAAAAGGGAAGCAAAATGTGGTGGCAGATGCACTCTCAAGAAAGGATGAGGATGTGGAAGCATTGTTGTGTGCCATTTCTATTATCCAACCAGATTGGATAAATGAAGCAAAGGAGGAATGGAAGAATGACGAAGAAGTGTGGGCACTTATTCGAAAGCTACAACAAGATTCCAGTACTTCTGATACATTTAGCTGGAAAAATGATTCGTTATGGTACAAAGATCGCTTATACCTCTGTAAGAATTCCCAGCTAAAACAAAAGATTCTTATGGAATTGCACACTTCTCCCTTAGGAGGGCACTCGGGATTTTTAAAAACTTACCACAGGGTTAAGAAGGAATTTTTTTGGGATGGCCTTAAATCAGATATTCAAAAGTTTGTGGCGGAATGTTTGGTTTGCCAACAAAATAAAGTTGAAACAATTAAGACACCGGGTCTATTACAACCTTTATCCATTCCAAGCCAACGTTGGGAGGAGGTTTCAATGGATTTTATCACAGGTTTACCCAAGTCTGAGGGAAAGAGTGTCATCATGGTGGTAGTTGACAGACTTACCAAGTATGCACACTTTTGTGCATTATCACATCCATTTAAAGCCAGTACAGTTTCTACTGCATTTATGGAAACAGTTCAAAAGCTACATGGAAACCCAAAGATTATTGTAAGTGACAGAGATCCCATTTTCACTGGAAATTTTTGGACAGAATTATTTTCTTGTCTTGGTACTCAGTTAGCTCATAGCTCATCTTATCATCCTCAATCTGATGGGCAAACTGAGATAGTAAACAAATGTTTGGAAGGATATCTTCGTTGCTTTGTATCTGATAAACAGACACAATGGGTCAAATGGTTGCCTCTGGCTGAATGGTGGTATAACACTTCCTTCCATACAGCAACAAAAATGACCCCATTTATGGCACTTTATGGGTACCAACCACCATCAATCACATCATATTTAAGAGAAAATTCTAAGGTTCAGGCAGTGGAACATCACATCGAACATCAACAACAAGTCCTCCAACTCTTAAAGGATAACCTCGTGTTGGCACAAAATAGAATGAAACAACAGGCAGATCAACATCGCAGTGAAAGAAGTTTTGATGTAGGTGATTGGGTATTCCTACGGCTACAACCATATAAGCAAATGTCCCTAAAGCAAGCTAAGAAGGATAATAAATTATCACCAAAGTATTATGGTCCGTACAAGGTGTTGGAAAAGATTGGTACTATGGCATACAAATTGGAGCTTCCTGCAGCTTCTCGATTGCACCCAGTTTTCCATGTTTCATGTTTAAAGAAGGTTATAGGCGACAAGCTCCCAGTTCAAACAATATTGCCAGAACTTGACGAGGAAGGAAAAATTATATTGGAACCAGAAGCAGTCACAGAAACAAGAACTCGACAGCTACGAAATTGATCAATTTCAGAGTATCTTATCAAGTGGAAGAACTTATCCGCTGAAGATTCCACATGGGAGGATGAGAATTTTATGCAGAAGTATCCAGAACTGCTCAAGCGTTGAGGACAACACTTTTTTGAAGGAGAGGGGCATGTTGGGTCCCTATAATACTAGTGATTACCCCATTCCTATTGTAGTTATACCCCTTATTTATATTGTTGTGCCCCTATTACCCCCATATTGTTATTTCTATGCCCCTTAGAATCCCTCTATTGTTATTTTTGTGGCTTTATATTATTATTGTTAGGTCAGCTGGATTATATTGTGACTCCTTAGACTCCTATATATAGAAAGGAGGTTTTGTCATTTGTATCATCCAAGAATTGTTCATTTATGTAATGTAAAGGAGGTTGCCCCCTTGAAGAGGCTGAATTCTAAGGCGTGGATCTCTCTTTTCTATCTTTTTGTGAGCTGGTTTCATAACATTGATGATGACCTTGAAATCAAAAAAGTATGTTCAAAGGTTGAAATATGTGATGGATACAATTCAATGTGTGTGTTTGTGAATAGGTTGGATACTTGTCTTGCATAGAAAGGTAGTATACCTTTAAATGAATGCATGTGTGCATAAAGAGAAAACAATTGTTGTGATAATTTGTTAAACTAGATTAATGAGTTTTGGAAGTTTATTTTAATTGGAATACTAGCCCAAAACCTAAGTGTGACTTGCAGTTGAAGAATAACTTCAATTTCAGACCATTATAGTCTTATGCACATGTGGCCAAATAAATTAAATATGTTGTAAAATATCATCTCTTTTCTTTAGCTAACATTGATGCGTTGTTTTTAGCACATAAGAAGGCACCCAATAATGAAGGAAAAACTACTAGTAGAGTAGTACAATGTATCATGGAGGCCATTCCATGAATTAGGGATGGTGAATTGGATGAAAGGAAACTTAGATAACCCACCCAAAATTTGGCAGAAACAATGAGAAGTATGAAGGATGAACTTTAGAGCTACAATATCGATAATGATAAACTCAGTAGAAAGAACGAGAAACATGTAAAACTAATTGCAACGCTGCTACAAAGATTTTCATACATACAAATATTGTTTCAATATGGACCAAAAATTAGAGATGTAGAGAGATATTATGATGGCAAGATCAAGGAGTTCCATGAACTAAAGCTAGGGGAGAACACCCTAGATGAATAATCTAACAAGTTCGTAGAGCTATTGATGTATGTACCATTTATTAAAGAGGAGGATATGAGGATACAACACTTTCTCTATGGGTTACCAAAAATCCTTCCAGGTTTAGGTAGAGCATGAAGAACCCAAGACACTTGAGGATACCATTCAAAAGGAAAATCATTGCAATGAGTAGTTAAAGACTAAGGTGGAGGCCAAGTTTCCAACAACAGGTGTACACCAACAAATGTCTCCCACTCAAGGGGTGAAGGGAGTTGTTATACTAGTGAGGGAAAGGATAGAGGATTGAAATAAAAATCCATTGAAATGTTGGGGGTATGGAGAGGATAATATATTTTTTTAATTCCTAAATAAGAAACATAACGGTAGGATTTGTTTTTAAGTCTAGGAGACTATCATAGTGGATGAAACAACCAAGAGGATACCTAAAATTTATACAATAGTGGAAAACTAGAGCAGCGTACAAAAAACATGATAAGAATTGGCAAGTGTCTCTAGTTATAAGAGGACACCTGGAGAATTTGAGAAGGCTTAGTCACCCACTACTAGCAGTGAAGAGGAATGAGGGAACACCGATAAGAATACCTTCAAGATTATTAGAGAGTTGAGAGAAAGCATAAGGTAGAGCTATGGGCTTGATTATAATTACTGATTTTTATATAATGCATAAATCTATATGCACAGGTGACGAGATTTTCAATTACTTCCTAATTAATTAAAAAGCAATAAAATAGCTATTCATTTGAATTGTCAATCCATGGCCATTTATGATTTGCGAACTATCGTGGACAATCTATGCAAAGGTAGTGATGCATATGTATAGTAGTTGTAGTATTTAAATATTGTCACAATGCAAGATTAAAGATGCTTTCACATGTCATAAATCTAAGTAACACACCATGCTTGCAAAAAATAAAGCACTAAATTGCAGGGAATGTAAATCATACTTTCAAAAGTAAACACACTTTCAGGAATTAAACACACTTGTAGAGATTAAACACACCAACCGCTAGAGTGGCATGTGTAAGAATAAAAGTGTTCTTGTATACTGCAACAACATGTGATGGAACGTGCCTATAATGAAACCATTAAATAACTATATCTAGAATGCAAATCAAATGTAAATCCAAAAATTGTCAATCTCTATTTTATTATAATGCGGAAAACATAGTAATTGCTATGCTATAGGCGAGTTGCAACAACAACCAAAATCCCTATTTACATGATTTCAATACAAGATTGATTAGAAAATAGTATATTCATAAGCACGATATCTGAATCAGTATGAATCAATGAAAATGTATTACAATTGGATTAAGAATGAAAACAATGGAAACTAATCGAATAGAAATAAGAAAATGAAAACAACAGAAACACAATTTATCAATAAATTTCTAACTGCTAATGTTATAAGAAGTACTAGGATAAGAAAGGGACCCTACCTCCTTAGACAAGGTACTGGAGCTAAGGATGCCAAAGAATTAAAGAAATGAACACGCCATCAATGAACATACATGGTAATATTGATGTATTACTAGGAATAGAATAACAAAGTTTTCTTCAGTAATAATTCGTTCTCCCTTGCTCCTAGGGAGAAGTGGTTCTTATACATGAAATATACAAAGTAATTTTAGAAGATAAATCATTGAAAAACTCTGAGAATCATGTTGTTCAACCATGAATTCATCATTATGAAAATTGACAAAAGGTTGTTGAAGTAGAGTAACTGTGCGGTGGATGACTTCCATGGCTGTAGCTGGTGTATCCCTTAACTATTGGTTCATTATATGATTTAGTAAGTGGAATTGTTAGTGGTGGAAAATTTGCATGGTTGCGACCTAGTTTTGGAGTGGAAACACATGTTGGACTAGTCAATGAATAGTCATCTCAATAACTGGGAGTTGCCGCATTAATGAGAACGAGTGCCAGCAACGGGGATCCAAAGAGTTACCACAACAGTAAACTATGAGTTGCCACAACAGTGAACCATCAAGTTTCCACAACAATGATTAATGAGTTGTTGCGACAATGAATCATCAAGTTGCCGCAAAAATGATTGATGAGTTTTCGCAACGGTGAATCAAGGAGTTGCATTGGAGTAATAGGCCTGAGAGTTTTAGCAGTTGACACTTACTGTAATTGCATCTTGCAAGCTTCGATTAGTAAGAGAAGGTAGACATCCAAAACACACAAGAATATACATAAACATGGCATAATTGTGGAATTGTCATACCTGAAAAAAATTATAATGATATAGGTGGAAATAAGATAAAAATGGAATGGAAATGGGAAAAGGATATACAAAAAGGTATTAGATGGGTGTTAAAAAGATGCTAATTTGGGCACCCGTCACGTCCCCCCAGTCGGAATTATTGTATGTCCCTTATGCAACTAATCAATCAGTTTGAATTTGGGTGAGGAGGAGATTGATGAATTTTGTTGATATTGTAATCAGGATTCCATAGTTCATCGACATGAAGATATCATGTTTTTTCCCAAATCTGCTTCCAACATGCAAGTTCTTGGTACTTGGAAAACTTATATGATTGTCGATATTGTCTTGTTGGAAACCAAATCTCCCAGTTGAAGGCTTACTTCCCAATATTCTATCTCTTCATCTTCTTCCTGTGGAGAATTAGCAGTGGAATCCTCAAGAACTCTTGTGATTCACACACTGGTAAAGCTCAGTTGCTAGAGGAGTTGCCATAATACAAGGTTATGTGGGAGTTTCAACAATGTCATGGGGTGGAGTTTCAACTTCTACTGCATCGTTAGGTGGAGTAGCAATGGCTTCAAGCATTGGCCCTCCAATTACATCGTGCCAAGTTCTCCCTTCTTTTTGTAGCACATTCATGATCAAGAGTTGAATGAGGCCATGGTGGGGTATGGTCTCCATTGGCTAGTTATATTTTTGCACCAATTGTGCCATATTTTGCAGGGCCTTTGCAATGAAATAAGGCATTTTGACTAACTTTCCATGACACAAATGGTCCAACAATCTAATGTGATGTAGATATACCACTACATACCTTACTTCGCATGTAAATTAGATTTGTACTGCCAATGTGACAATGTTCCAAGGTGCTAGTAATGATCTTTTGTCAAATCCTATGGTTCTTTTGATGAGCCTTTCACCTGGTTCAAGGAATTGTTGCATGATTTTAGGTTGTGGAATCCAATGGGAAAACCATTGCTCCCTTGTCCAAAGTAACCCTATTGCTTCGTTAATTTCTTATTCATATGCATGCACTAGTGTCCCTTGTACCTCAGACTCATCTTCCTTGAAATGATTGACAAATTATAGAGCAAACCTTTCATCATACCCTTGTAATCTACGAACATATTCCCTCAATCTAGCCTACTCAAACAACTCTCTGATGTGTTCGTATGCCTCTATCAACACCTTAGAGGGTTCTTTGCGTATTTGTGAACTTCCCATACTTAAGATTTATAATGTAGATGGTTTCTTTTAGCAACATGAACAATTCGAATGGTAGATATTTTTTACCAGAAATGGAAATGGGTTATGGTTGTAGTGGTTCAATGTAGAAATGATGGTGGGTCACGTGATAGGGTGGAGGTGGTGGAAAACAATCAAAATGGGATATATTATGGTTAAATCAAATTATGCCACTTTAATGCAATCCATCATGCAATTTAGAGACATGCCTTGTCAACTTACCGTGGCTGATGTCGTTAATCATACCTTGTTGCTATGCTAGGAGGTGGTCCCTCATGCTCATAGCTCGAATTTACTATAACAACAATTTTTGGGATGGAATTTGCTCCAATGGAAACAACTGTGATATTTGTAGTGGGAGTTGCAACAAGGGTGGATCAAGGAGATGCTGCAATGATGAATTAGGGTGGCGAAGATAGTGAATCAAGGAGTTGTTGTGAAAATGAATTAGAGTGGCAGTGACAGTGTAACAAGAATACTGAGTGTCAACAAGGATTTTCCACAATGGTGGATCAGAATGGCAACAATTACAGGAACAAGGTTTGGAGAAGGAGTTGCCACAATGAGAAAATAGAATGTTATCAATAGGAGTTGTCGCAACGATGAAACTGAGTGGATGAAATAGGAGTTGTATCAACAACAAAATTCTTGTGTTATTTTCAAGAGCAGCGAGATCCTGACATAGCCATCACAAAATTTATGAGGTGTCTTGCTTCTCATGAATCTAAGATTTATTACGAATTTATTTATTTATATTATGTGCTAGCGATGCCATTTTTCACCCTTTGTTTTTGAAGAGACATGATGGAAGAATTAACCTACATGGATTTCTCCCTTGATGACCTCTAAACCATTGTTAGGCCACTCATTGGTAATCTTTCTCAATAAGGTTTCTTGAGATAGAGTTTTGTGCTATACTCTGTGTCGGTGCACATTACCCATGAGGGGAGTTCTTTTTTCATCTATAGTGCAGAGATTGATGGATCCATTGTATTAAACAATATCAATCTCATAAAGGCCAAGCCATTGGTGTAGAACTTCAATCTGAAATCTTTAAACTTGGGGTTGGAATCAAATAGTAGAGCCCATTCTCTAGCTTTGAACTTCTTCTTCTTAACAAATTTGTCATGCCACCATGCCTTATGGCTTCATATGATATTTTTTTGGTGTAGGGTAGGCTGACATAGTTCATCCAATACATTGATATGAAGGAGTCTCTGCTTCTAAGGTTCTGATAGGTCTCTTCCAAGTTGAATATTTTTTCTCAGTGTCTGGATCTATGTCTCTATTGGCAACAACACTTTATTTCCACAAACTAACTCATATGGGGTACAACCAATAGTAGACCTCCATGTCATCTGGTAGGTCCATAAAGCTTCAGTGAGTCTTTTAGTCCAATCCTTGAGGTTCAATTGAATATCCTTGGTGATGATGGCCTCAATAATTTTATTTGTCCCTTCTATCTGTCCATTAGGTTACATATGGTATGGTGTAGCTACCATGTGCTTGATCTTGTATTTCTCCATTAAGTCTTCAATGAGCCTTGATGTTTGTTGAGTCCCTCCATCCATAAATATCTCTTGTGGTATCCTAAATTTGGTGAAGATCCATTCATGAAATAATTCTTCTATTGTTTTCTTTGTAGTAGCTGGGAGTCCCTTGGCTTCCATCCATTTTGTAACATAGACTGTACATCAATGAGTTATGGTGATAAGGATGATTAATTGGCCTAATGAAGTCAATGGCCCATTTTTTTAAAGGTTTCAATACTAGCTGTGGTTGTAATGACATCTCATCAAATCGCATTGGTCTTCCCATGCACTGGCATATGTCACATTTTCTTACATATTCCTTGGCATCTCTGAAGATAGTGGGCCAATAATACCCTTGATGGAGCACCTTGTACCCTCTTGTTTTATCACCAGAGTGGCCCCCACATGGAATAACATGGGAAGATTTTAGGATCTCATTGATTTCAGCCTCTCTTACACATCTGTGAATGATGATATCGAGGCTTGTATAGAAGAGGCATCCCTATATCTAGGAGAACCTTTCACTTTGCTTAATAATATTTTGTCTTTCCCTCAGAGATAAGTGAAGTGGAATTCTATCTACAACTAAGCAATTATTGATATCTACAAACCATAGAGAGTTAGTAGAAATTGCAAAAAAGTGTTCATCAGGAAAAGAATCCTCTACATGTTAGGCGTGGAGCTTGATTATCTTCTGTATTCAAAGGTATTGCTGCATTGGACCCCAGTTCATATTGGGGCGACAACGCCGCCCGTAAAATATACACTGCAGGGGGGGTCGAGGGGAGGCCGACTACGACCTTTGGGAGTCCCCCCCCATGGGGGATCGGGGGCAACACCCCCGAAGCTAAAAATAGATGTAAAATTGCCTTGTAAAATGTTGTAATTTCGTAGTCAATCAAGGCAGTTCATTAGGCGGATATCTGACGGTAGAAGTTATGTTTAATTTAGGGTTTTTTCCCTAGAAGGCAACCCCTCGCTATATATGAGGGAATTTGTATTGCGTTTATGTATATCTGTATTTTGAGTGAGGAAGAGAGAGGATATTGAGAGCGAAGAGGGAATTACAACAGATCTATTGTAGGTTGTATCTCTTCAGTTTGTTGGATAATATAAAAGGAAGGACTGGCTGTTTCTCTGTGGACGTAGCCTAAACTAGGTGAACCACGTATATCCGTGTCTCTCTTGTTTTATGCGTTTTCTGTGTTTATATTTCTGCAATATTTTATGTGTTCCATTGCTTTGTAATATATAATTTTCTAACAATTGGTATCAAAGTCGAAGGTCTATTTGGCAGATAAACTCGCAGGGGAGAAGGGTTCCTCGTTCGAGTGGGAGCAATGGCGGAAGATGGTAGGTTTAGGGTCGAAAAATTTAACGGCCAAAACTACCAGTTGTGGAAGATGCAGATGGAAGATTATCTGTATCAGAGAGATCTGTACCAACCATTGAGCGGAAAGGCAAAGAAGCCGACGAGTATGACAGACACAGAATGGGATATTCTCGACATAAAGGAACTTGGAACAATACGGTTGTGCCTAGTGGTGTCGGTAGTGTTTAATATTTCAAAGGAAACGACAACAGAGGGTTTAATGTTGACATTGGCCAAACTATATGAAAAACCCTCAGCCTCAAATAAGGTATTTCTTATGAAGCATTTATTTAATATGAAAATGTCAGAAGGTGGATCTGTTGTTGATCATTTAAATGAATTTAATACAGTTACCAGTCAGTTAAGTTCTGTAGGGGTAACTTTTGATGATGAAGTTATGGCTTTGTTATTTCTGTGCTCATTGCCAGAAAGTTGGAATGGTTTAGTTATGGCCATTAGTAACTCTGTCTCTGGATTTAACACTTTAAAGTTTGACGATGTTGTCGATGCAATCCTTAGTGAGGAAATGCGATGGAAAATCTCCAGTGAGACATCAGGTAATTCTTTGACTACAGAGACTAGGGGAAGAAAAATGGAAAGAGGAAAGAGCCATGGATATCACAATAAGTCAAGAAAAGGTAGATCCAAGTCCAAATCGGGGATAGTGTCCTGGAAATGCGGGAAGAAAGGACACCTGAAGAAAGACTGCAAGTCTTGGAACGGAAAAGAAGGAGACACGCAACAAGAAAATAATCATGAAGCGAATGTAACAGGTGATGTGTTGCAAGATGCTTAGATTCTTTCATTAGAAAATATTATTGATGCCTGGGTGGTAGATTCAGGGGCCTCATTCCATGCCACACCTGATAGGAAACGATTTCATGATTATGTTCAAGGAGATTTTGGACAGGTTCGATTGGGTGATGATAAACCCTGTAAAATCATTGGAATGGGTACAGTTTTAATAAAACGGCAGAATGGAAATCAATGGCTATTGAAGGAGGTAAGGCATGTTCCAGATCTGAAGAAAAATCTTATTTCAACAAGGCAGTTGGGAGGTGAAGGTTGTGTAACTACTTTCATAGATAAAACCTGGAAGGTCACTAAAGTAGCCCTGGTAATAACACAAGGAGAAAAGGTTGGTAAATTGTATTTATGCAATCGTATTTCTAATTCTGTTAATTCTTTAACCTCTATAGGAGCAGATACGACGTTGTGGCATCATAGGCTTGGGCACATGAGTGAGAAGGGGATGTAGATCCTTCACTCAAGAAATTTGTTGCTAGGTTTGAAGCATGTTGATTTGGAATTATGTGAAAATTGTGTTTATGGAAAACAAAAGAGAGTCAAATTTCTCAAAGTTGGGAAAGAAAAGAAGAGAGAAAAATTAGAGCTTGTGCATACAGATGTATGGGGACCTGCTCAAGTATCATCTCTTGGTGGATCTTGCTGTTATGTTACTTTTTATTGATGATGCAACCAGAAAAACCTGGATTTATTGTATTCGAAATAAATCTGATGTATTTGATACTTTCAAGAAATGGAAAGCTTTGGTTGGAGCAGAGATGTCATATTCAATGAAAAGGTTTTGTATAGGGATCAACTGGCAGAAAAGAAACAAGAAAAAGAAAACAGAGAATACACAGTGCTTGATGAGATCACAGAAAAAGTGATGGTGCCTGAAAATCATAATGATCAACGACCAAAACAACAACCACAACAACAAGAAGCACCTCAAACACCTGAAAGTGGTGTTAGAAGATCTACCCAGATAAGTAGACCTCCTGAACGATACTCTCCTTCATTATATTATGTATTGTTGATTGATTCTGGTGAACTAGAATGTTATGAAGAAGCAGTGCAGGTAGAAACCAAGAAGAAGTGGGAGCAAGCCATGAAAGAAGAGATGGACTCCTTAGCACATAACCAGACTTGGGACTTAGTCAGGTTGCATGCAGGTAAAACAACATTGCAGAATAAATGGGTTTACAAGTTGAAGGAAGAAGATGGAGGTAGAAAAAGGTATAAAGCTAGACTTGTGGTGAAAGGGTTTGCACAGAAAAAAGGTATAGACTTTGACGAGATATTTTCTCTTGTTGTTAAAACGACTTCAATCAAAACTATTTTAATTCTAGTAGCAATTGAAGATTTGCATCTTGAGCAGTTAGATGTAAAGACAACCTTTCTCCATGGGGATTTGGAGGAAGAGATATATATGTAGCAACCACAAGGATATGAGGTAAAAGGGAAGGAGAAACTAGTGTGCAGGTTGAAGAAGAGCTTGTATGGCTTAAAACAGGCTCCAAGGCAGTGGTATCTAAAATTTGAAAGGTTTATGTTTGAACAAGGTTATACTAGATGTCGCTCTGATCATTGTGTTTATCTCAAAAGGCAAAATTATGGCAGCTATATTATATTGTTATTGTATGTAGATGACATGCTTGTTGCAGGTTCTAACATGCAAGAAATAATTGAGCTCAAAAGAAAATTGGTTAACTCATTTGCAATGAAGGATTTGGGTGCCGCAAAACAAATCCTTGGTATGAGAATAACTAGAGACAAGAAGAATCGCAAATTAACATTGTCTCAAAGTGAGTACATAGAAAAGGTGTTGAAAAGGTTTAATATGCAGAATGAAAAACCAGTTAGTATACCTTTGGCTAGCCATTTCAAATTAAGTAAGGAGGAGTGTCCCAAGACTCAGGAAGAAATGGCTTATACGTCTAAAGTTCCATATGCATCAGCAGTTGGAAGCTTAATGTATGCAATGGTCTACACAAGGCCTAATATTGCACATGTAGTGGAATTTGTAAGCAGGTACATGAACAATCCAGGAAAAGAACATTGGATGGCGGTGAAGTGGATTCTCAGGTATTTGAGAGGTACCACAAATCAAGCATTATGCTTTGGCATTTCAAACATTTCTCTATAGGGATATGTTGATGCATATATGGTGGGTGATAGAGATAACAGAAGGAGCACCACAGGCTATGTGTTTACTGTAGGTGGAACAACTGTCAGTTGGGTCTCAAAACTACAGTGTTTTTGCACTGTCAACAATAGAAGCAAAGTATGTTGCTGCTACAGAGGTTATTAAAGAAATGATTTGGTTACAAAGGTTTTTGGATGAATTGGGTAAGAAGCAGGAGTTGGGTAGGTTATACAGTGACAACCAGAGTGCTATACATCTTGCAAAGAACTCTGCATTTCATTCCAAGACTAAACATATACAGCTCAAGTACCATTTCATACGGTCAGCATTGGAAGATGGATAGTTGAAGATGGAAAAGATACACACTAGCCAGAATCTTGCAGATATGGTTAAAAAAGGTTGTAACCAGGGAGAAATTTAGAGTCTGCTCAGTTTCAATTAGTCTTCAAGTATGATGAAGAAGATGAGAAACAGTCAGGTCCAAAGTGGAGTCATTGTCCAGCAAATCAAGTAGAGGTGGAGTTGTTATAATCAGTCTCCAAGTGGGAGATTATTGGGTGTGGAGCATGATTATCTTTTGTATTCAAAGGTATCATCGCATTGGACCCCAGTTCGTAATGGGGCAGAAACACCGCCCGTAAAATATATGCTACAGGGGGGGTCCAGGGGGGCGGTTGCGACCTTTGTGAGCCCCCCCCCTGGTGGGGGATCGGGGGCAGAGCCCCTGAAGCTAAAAATAGATGTAAAATTTCCTTATAAAATGTTGTAATTTCGTAGTCAATCTGGGTCGTTCATTAGGCAGAGATCTGACGGTAGAAGTTATGTTTAATTTAGGGTTTTTTGCCCTAGAAGGAAACCCTTCACTATATATGACGGAATTGTATTGCATCTATGTATATTTGTATTTTGAGTGAGGAAGAGAGAGGAGATTGAGAGCGAAGAGGGAATTACCGTGGATCTGCTGTAGGTTGTATCTCTTCAGTTTGCTAGATAATATAAAGGGAAGGACTAGATGTTTCTCCGTGGACGTTGCCCAAACTGGGTGAATCACATATCTGTGTCTCTCTTGTTTTATGCGTTTTATGTGTTTATATTTTTGCAATATTTTATGTGTTCCATTGCTCTGTAGTATATAATTTTCTAACACTACAGGGGGCTCATTTTCATTAGACGTAAGTCTAGAGAGAAAATCAACTACGACATTATTTGTTCTTGGATGATGAAGAATGGTAATATCTTATTCTTATAGTAACAATAACCATATACTGAACATGTCATTGGTGATTGGTTTATGATTAAATACTTAATAACAACATGATAAATGTGCAATATAACTAAATAACTTGTAATGTAATGCTGAAATTTCTTAATTGCATAAATTACCACGATAAACTATTTTTCTTGTTATGGTATAATTTAGTTTTTCCAGTGAGATATTTTTGCTCTTATAGTAGATTGCATATGGGTCACATCCTTCAAGTTGTCCTCGTATAGCTCTAATAACATCTGAGGCATCAATGAAAATATGAAATGGAAGAGAACAATTAGGTCCTCTTAAGACGAGAGCCTTAGACACTCTTTACTTCAACTCTTCAAAATCATGTTGGCCCTTTTCTGTTAATTCAAACTTTGAATTTTTTATTAGTAAATAAAACAATGGATGAGTGATTTGTGAAAAATTATTAATAAATCTACAGTCATAACCAACATGACCAATAAATTTGTGTACCTCTTTTTGTGATCGTAGAGTGGTTATGCTTACTATTACCTTGATTTTTTCAAGATCGACTTGAATACCTTTTGTTGATATGCAATGGCCTAACACAATGCCATCTATTAACATCATTTGACATTTCATATTGCTAAGGTCCACATCAGATTGTTTGCACTTGATTAGTGTTTTCTAAAAATTATCTAGTGCTTCATTGAACTCATCACCGTAAGTCATGAAAACGTCCTTGTATATTTCCACACAATGAATGGAATAAGTTTGAAAATATACCAATAGTAGCTCTCTAAAAGTTGGCAAGGGCATTACATAATTTATCAGGTGATCTAATTTTATCTCAAAAATGAAAGTGCTCTGTTGACAGTACTGGAACCGCCAACAAAGGGGATCTCCCCGATATGAAGTCCCAACTAGACCTCACACCATTTGGTGCAAGAGTCCCATTTGATACAATGGCTCTGTTGCCATTATCTTAGAGATTTTCCTTAGCTCTTGTTGTTTATCATATGAGAGTGTTATGCTTGTAACTTCAAGAAAGCTAGGTGGGTTTGCCTAGTGAGTGCTTAATGTAACTCTGTGTCCGGGTTCTCTTATTGTCAAAAGGGGGAGGTAAAGTGAGCCTCTTGATGAGAGGGAATAGTCCCAACTTAGGAAGAAACACACGCGAACAACAACAAGGGTCTGTCCAACATCCAGTAGAATAGTCCACAACAGATGTGGCAGTTGTGAAAACAAAAGTTCAGGGGATAAGACGTACACCATCCAACAAAGTAGTCCACACGAGGGTGATGGTCATAAAACTGAGAAAACATAAAGATGGTTTGTCTAATGTTTGGCGGAGTAGTCCACACAGACAGGATGTAGTGTTCCAAACTAAGGAAAATAGTGCTATGCAAAGCAAATAATAAAAACAACACCATAAAATTGAAACATTCATTGCACACCCATAAAAAGTCCAGGAATATCCAACAGCTAAGCCATTTTATTATAATTTGGAAGAAAAGTATAATAATGTGGAATTCGTGTACCTCGGCTTGCCTCAATGGAAAGCGTGATCAAACCCAGGTGGTAATATGTCAAGCCCATATGGCACAATAACTGCTGCAATGATGCCCTGCGATGCCCCTGTGAAACTGTGCTCTCTGCTGCAAGGATGTTACTAGAGACCCCACCTCCAGTGCTCAGAAAATCATGGAAAATTAACTTCGGCATCTCCACCAAATACCCAGAATAACCCACAAAGGAATTGGCCAAATGTTGACCTTGGAATTTTGGCTCAAATTCCCCTTAGCTCCTCCTCTAGCTTCTTGCTGAATTGGGACCCATGTTTGACCCCTTATATTTGCCTAGAAAAAATCTATAAAATTAGAAGTGTGATCCTTGCCCAAAACCCATAAAAACCCAAAAAGGGTTTCCCTTGGTTCCAACCTTGAAAAATTGACCCTTCACAACTTGGCCCTCCTCCAATTTCGAATTCTGTTGTTGTGACAGATCTTGTCAATCTCCGCTCTCCCAACTCCAACAATCCTCCTCAAATGTCCCTACAAATGATCTCCTACTTCTCTCGGCTAGCTCCATCTCTACAATTCCTTCCTCTGACTCCCACGTGAGCCCAGTGATGGCTCTTTGTGGAGGCCCAGGTGACTATAAATTGAACTACTCTAATGCAACAACCTCCTGCTCCAAAACTCTCCCGGAAGGTTCATCCTCCACTGTAGCTTCAATGCCCAAACTCCCCCAGCAATTGTTGCCCGGATGGACCCACAAGCAACACGTGTGTTCCCCTTATGTTTCCTCCATAAACACGCATTGGCTGAGGCAAATGTTGAGTGATATGACTATGAAATTCCACCGACTCTCCTCCAAGCTAGTACAAATTTCCTTCCTAGGGTGGCACTCGAAGTCCACCAGAGCAAGGATTGAGATCTCCGCTCGGAGACACTCGTGTGCTAAACAACACAGTAACCCAGCTAAGCAACTCGAGCAACATGGTTGAGTTCAATATGTCAAAAGATAAGATGTTGAAATGAGGAGAGTTGCCTTCCTTATATAGATTTCCTGGAGCACTTTTCCATCCATTCTCTCTCCATCGTGGGTCTCTCACTTAACCATCGATTTCCCCTCCATGTAAATCAAACTAGGGAATGCATATTATCCTAGTATGGGTGACCCCCATGTACAAATTAACCACATCGAAATAACTTCTACTAAGTCTAGCCTCCTAATAAAATTGAATGGGCCCCATCACCTCCAAAATCGACCCCAAAATGTAGAAATTAATCCCATTCCAAAATAATTCAGGAAGGGACATTATACATGACAACAGTGATAAACAATACGACACATCTTCAACAATATGAGTACTAAAATAACCAAAGTATTTCAACTATCTTAGTACAGGTTAAGCAAACATGCATTACAAATGTTTAAAGAATAGTCTTACGAACATATATAAAAAAATGCGTGAAAATGTGCTAGCCTGAGATAGGCTTCTGAATTAAGAAAAATATCCAAGGTACATCTGTACACCATACATCACTAGCCCCAGTAGTGGGACATTGGAGCCACTCATCGCTCCTCAAAGAATAGACTACAGACTCTCAAGGTTATGTGGGAGGAGCCAAGGTGAAAAGTCTTTTGTTCATACAATGCGGGGGTATATATAGCCAAGGGGAGTAATTGACCCTTGTGACTTTTTGACTTCCCTCATGACTGTTTGACTTCCTATGAATTTCCAACTTTACATGACTCTTCAACTTCATATGTGGGACTCTTGGACTTCCAATTTACATTACATTGATTACAAAAAGTATAACCCATAGTAGTGATGTGGCCAAGACAACTCATGACATGAATCTACATGACACTGCTGACATGTACTAGTTGACTATGATGTCCGTGTTGAGCTTCTGTGCTGCTGAGTGATGATATGCTCTCGGTGTAACATGTCTTAACCTCCACATGGAAAAGTGTGTGGGGTCTTCAATGGTCTTGGTATTTTCTTGATGGTGCATGTATATGTGTCCCTTTCGCTCGCTGCTCGATGTACTTCGTGCACTCATTCAACTGTGATAAAATCTTCTAGCATGCGCTCCTTCTCTATCATGTTCGTCGTCCTGCCATGTTTCATTGATGTACCCGATCTTGCAATCACTAATGATGAGACAACATCAAATCCAAAAATCTCCTAGTCTAACATGATGCATTGTTTTCCGTTTTGGTGCAGGTGACCGGGAGAGGGACAAGGCACTAGAACTACACAGAGCACAGCACAGGTCGGGAAGCGAGGCTCCGGAGAACTGTCAGGAAAAACTGCATAGATGTCACTAGGAGGCATACTTGTGCAATCCGAGACAACAATGACAAATGTGGGGAAAAAACTAGTTGGGAGGCTGAATTGTGCAGTTTCCGGGAGGAAGGCCAGGCAGGGTGTCGGGGAACTGTTGGGCCAATCTGCACAATTTTCAAGGGGAGCACTGGGCAGGTCATCCAGCTGGGATCTGCGCAGTTTCTCTGGGGAAGACAGTGTGGGCAACAAGATGCTATGGTAGAAAAATGTGTGTAGTTTTCCATAAGAGGAGACGATCGGGTAGCGGTGGTCAAAATTGCACAATCCTGGGAGACAGTCCGAGCCCGGACATGACTGCACAATTTCTAGGCTGATTGTAGAGTGGGGAAGAAGGGTAGGTGACATACATCTCTATGTAATTCCTGGGCTGATTACAGAGCGGGGAAGAAGGGAAGGTGACAGAAAACTTTGCGCAATTCCTGGGTTGATTACAGAGCAGGGAAGAAGGGCAGGTGACAGACAGCTCTGCGCAATTGCTTGACTAATTGTAGAGCAGGCTAGAAGGGCAGGTGACATACAACTCTGTACAATTTCGAGATCAATACAACCCTGGGTCACAACTCAAGTCATTTCTTCGGTTGACCAGTGGGAGGCTTAATGGGATATCTTCCAGGAAGCACAGATTGGATCGGGTTCAAGGACAACTTCTGCAAAGTTTTGGGAGTTAGTTAGCTGGCTCATTTCTAGAATTGTGTTGTGCAGGCTTTCCAGAGGACATCCTTAAGCTCTGCATAGCTTTGGGCAGCAGTGCAAGGTCACTGAGATTAGGTCCGTTTAACGGAGGGTTGTTCGATCGACATATTTTCAAGAAAATTGACTAAGTGTGAAAGCAAGTGTACTTGTGCATACATGGCAATGTGATCACAGACTTAGCACGACTCGACGACAAGACACCTCAAACCAACAAGACAACATTTTCTTAATGGGAATGACTCAAAGGTTAAGAGCAACAAGTGCGATAGTTGAAATATGTCTTCGAACGTGTTAGGGTCCAACCCTAACCCCCTTATTTATGTAATAGGATCGAGTCATAGTTATAGTTAAGTAAAGAGTCAATAAAGCCCATATTAATAATTGTAAGTGGTTGACCCGCATTTAAAGAAGGGACCACAGTTAGTTGCAAATGGGCCATGGTATTAGATAGATGGTATTAATAAGAACCATGGTATTGACCCATGGTATTGCATGTATGAATCCTATATAAAGGATAGAGACTCCCCTCGAGGAGCATTATGTCTTATTTTGTAATTGAGCCCAGCTCTATTGGAGGTTGCCCCCTCGAAGAGGCAAGTGAACATTGCTTTCCTTTCTGAATAATAAAATACTTGCTATTATTTCTTATTGTTCTGTGTTTTGGGTATATTTCTTCGCATATTTGGTATTCTGGTATCTTCTTGCAGGTCAAGAGCATAACAAGTGGTATCAGAGCACTTTCCAGGGCCGGTGGGATCTCCATTTTTAGAAAAAAAAAAATTGGCTAGAGACGTGTTCCAACGTCTTTAAACCACGGGATCTGTCGTTGAGCGCATAAACCTGCGGATTTGGGGAGGCATGCACGCAGGAAATACAAGAGGTGGTCATGCTTGTTGGACTCCCTTGTAACCCCTGTGGGTACCCCTTCGAGTAGTAGCGCATTAGACAGAACCGCGCACGGACTGTCTTCCAAGTACCCTCTGGGTATATCGGAAGCCCCCTAGGCTCTCTTGAAACCTCGCCATAGATAAACCGTCGGCCATCTTGCTGCTACAGTACACTGAGAACAGCACTCGAGGAGATTACTCGCGCATACGATAGGGTAGTCGGGTTGTACGACTAAGGGTACAGTTGATCCTCCTTGGTTAGTGCCCTGAAAGATTGGGCCGAGTACTACTGTCAGACCCTTATGTATATTGCGATCTGTAGCACCTGACACTCCTTGAGACCATAGTTCCCTTGTCTCTCTCTAGATCACGCATCATCTTTGCTAGATCAGCTCTAGCAGGTGGGGTTATGTCGCAACTGCAACAATCAGTTCCAATCTATCAGATACGCCAATCAGATTTATCAGATCTGCCATTCATATCTAGCCATTGGGTTCGGTCGCAGTCGCCACAATCAGATCCGCCATTTAGATCTAGCTACAGGGGTTTGATCACTGCCTCATTCCTTCTCATACTCTGCAGTTGAGGGTTAGCCGACAGATCAGACTATTTGTGTGGGCCCCTATACCTGGGCGTGATTCTCGCAGGACATTGGGAAGAATTGACTTTTCTGGGATTCGGCTACTGCAATATTCCTAAGCGAGGAGTAAAACTCCTCTCGAAGTAAAAATAAAATAAAAATAAAAATAAAAATAAAAATTTTAGACCCTCTTGGGACGCTTATAGGAGACTTAGCCCATAAGAATCAGGTTGATGAGCTGAGCAAGGTGGTACCATTCACTTGTTAGCGTAAAAAATTTCAGGTGGTCCCAAATTTTAAGTGCACCAGATTGGTGCATGGTACAAACAAGAGCTCAAGCTATGGCCAATGAGAAGATTGACACCCTTGAACAAAAGTTGGACGCAGTACTGTTGTCGCTCAAGACCTTAGCTGACACACTCACAAAGGGCAAGTCGGAGGAACACTCGGAGGCATATGCTTTCAATGAAAACATTGAGGGCAAGTCTAGCCATTCTCTTCACCTCTTTGGCAACCACCAACAGTCCCAAACGCGACCACCCAAGCTGGACATGTATAAATTTGATGGCTCTCATCCAGCCACATGGCTAGCACAAATGGAGCAATATTTCACACTGAATCACATCAGAGATGATGCGACTCAGCTTAGTGTGGGTAGCATGTACTTGGACAATGAAAGATGGCAATGGTGGCAGTGGCATCAACGTTGCTATGGAAGGCCCGTGACTTGGCAGACATTCTCAAAAGCTCTTACGGATCGCTTTGACCATGAATCTAATTTTTTGGGTCATCTCACTAAGCTCCAACAGACAGGAACAATGAACGAATATATTACAGCCTTTGAAGCCTTAGCCTTCCGCACAAGAGGTCTACATGATTAGTTCTACTTGGAATGTTTTGTCAGTGGTCTCAAAGAAGCCATACAAGCCCACGTCCGACTGCAACACCCAACCTCATGGCTGGATGCTTGCAAGATAGCTCGGGAAGTAGAACGTGCATTAGCGGCCCAGTCCAATTGCCCAAATTTCATAGCCAAGGGTCGCCCCACCCAGGCTCAAAGCACTACCCAAACACTCAAGGTTCAAAAGGTGTCACCAGCGGAAATGGTGGAAAGAAGAAAGCAAGGATTGTGTTACTACTGTGATGAGAAATACTCCCCTAGGCATAAATGCAAGGATCCCAAATTCTTTCAAATTGATGCTACTGATCACAGTTCATTAGAGGAAGCCCCACCACTTGAGGAACCAGAGGAGGAAGATGAGGACAACCAGCCAGAAAATGTACCTGAAGAACCAGTTATCTCGCTTCATGCCTTGGCAGGGATTTCTTCTCCCCAAACTCTCAAAATCAGAGGTTTTATTAAGCATCGCCCTGTAGTAGTCTTGATTGACAGTGGCAGTACGCATAACTTTATCCATCAAAGAGTCGCGGAAGCAGTGCATTGTTTTTTCAGAGCAGTCTCTAACTTCCAGGTCCAAATTGCTGATGGGGGGACAATGAAATGTGAAGGCCGCTGTGAAAATGTCAAACTTCAAATGGGGGATTATCAGTTAAAGACCCACATGTTTGCCATACACATGGGAGGGTGTGACATTTTCTTGGGTGCTGAATGGCTCCGCACACTTGGCCCAATCACAATGGATTTCCAGGAGTTATATATGAGCTTTAAGCAGAACAACCACACACATACCCTCTGCAGACTCCAGGTGGGTGATCCCTCTATCATCAGCTCGCATAGGATGGAAAAATTGTTAAAAAAGGGCCACCATGGAGTTATAGCCCAATTTAATGCCATCCAGGCCTTCGAACCCACTTCTCTTCATATTCATCCTGAGATGCAACAGATCTTAAACAACCATCTGCCAGTCTTTGACAAGCCTCATGAGCTTCCACCCTCGAGAGGGGAACATGATCATAACATTACTTTGGTCCCAGGGGCCCAACCACCAAATGTGCACCCATATAGATATCCGTTCACCCAAAAGAATGAAATTGAAAAAATCATCAAGGAACTCTTGGAAGTAGGCGTCATTCGTCCTAGCATTAGTCCTTATTCATCGCCTATGGTCATGGTGCTCAAGAAAGATGGGGAATGGCGTATGTGTCCAGACTTCAGGGCCCTCAACAAGTTGACAGTCAAAGATAAATTTCCCATCCCGGTTGTTGATGATTTGTTGGATGAACTAAATGGGGCTCAATTCTTTACTAAGCTCGACCTTCGCTCGGGCTATCACCAAATTTGCATGAAAGAAGTAGACATTCCAAAGACTGCTTTCCAAACTCATGAAGGCCATTATGAGTTCCTGGTCATGCCATTTGGTCTCTGTAATGCCCCATCCACTTTTCAAAGCCTCATGAACCACCTGCTCAAACCATATCTTCAAAAATTTGTCCTTGTTTTCTTTGATGACATCCTCATCTACAGCCGCACCTGGGCCACACATCTTCAGCATGTAGATTTTCTCTTGCAACTGCTCCGGAAGCATAAATTATTTGTCAAGATGTCCAAGTGCTCTTTTGGCATGGAAGAAGTTGAGTATTTGGGCCACATTGTGGGGCGTGAAGGTGTCAGGGTGGACCCCAAAAAGATCCAGGCAATGTAAGATTGGCCTCAACCAAAGACCTTGAAGAGCTTGAGAGGATTTTTGGGTCTCACGGGCTACTATCGCAAATTTGTCCACAATTATGGTCACATTACTAGACCCCTCACTCACCTCCTCAAGAAAAATTCATTTCTTTGGAATGATGAAGCGCAACAGGCATTTATAGCTCTCAAACATGCCATGTGTTCCACTCCCATATTAGCACTACCCAACTTCACCAAATCTTTTGTGATTGAATGTGATGCTTTAGGTATGGGTATTAGGGTGGTCTTAATGCAGGACGGTCGACCCTTGGCCTTCACTAGCCAACAACTAAGTTGGACAAATCTGGGATAATCTACCCATGAGAAGGAGATGATGGCCATCTTACATGCAGTAGATACCTGGCGACCTTACTTATTGGGGCGGCATTTCCAAATCCGCACAGACCATCAAAGCCTTAAATATTTTTTGGAGCAATGCCTATCCTCGCCACAACAAAATAAATGGCTCGCCAAAATGCTGGGATATTATTATGAGATAATTTACAAGAAAGGGCGCGAAAATGTCGTAGCAGATGTGTTATCATGCCAATTTCAGGAGGAAAGCACCTTGCTTGCAATCTCCCTTCCCATTCTAGAATGGATTGAGGAGGCTCGCAAGGAATGGTTTTCACATCCTTTGCTCTCCCAACTCATTAATAAATTGTAGGCAGATCCAAATTCCACAGCGGGCTACTCTTGGCAGAATGAGATTCTGCGCTACAAGGATATAGTCGTGATATCACCAACATCCACCCTCAAAAATCGAATTTTGGTGGAGTTGCACTCATCTCCCACTGCAGGTCGTTCAAGCTTTCAAAAGACTTATGCTTGCACTCGACGTTCATTCTTTTGGACAGGCATGAAAAAGGACATTCTAACTTTTGTAGTTGAGTGCGACGTATGTCAGCGCCACAAAGGAGAAACAGTCAAATCCCCAGGCACATTACAGCCATTGCCCATCCCGACCTCAATCTGGACAGAGTTTTCTATGGACTTCATTACGGGTCTTCCAAAGTCAGGGAACAAGTCAGTCATCATGGTGGTTATGGACAAACTTTCTAAGTATGCTCATTTCTACGCCTTACCCCGCCCTTTTACACCAACTTTGGTAGCTCAATCTTTCATGGACCAGATCTTCAAATTGCATGGCATGCCCACTTCCATTGTGTCTGATCGTGACCCAATATTCACCAATAACTCTTGGCAGGAACTATTCAGGCTATAAGGTACCCAACTACAACTCAGTACTTCCTATCATCCCCAAACCGATGGTCAAACTGAAGCAGTCAACAAATGTTTGGAGACCTACCTTAGGTGTTTCACTTCAGAAAAGCAACATCTATGGGTACAGTGGTTACCTCTAGCCGAATGGTGGTATAACACCAACTATCATGCCACCACCAAAATGACTCCATTTGAAACAGTTTATGGTCAACTCCCTCCTTCACCTACTTCTTATATCAAGGGATGCTCAAAGGTACAAATAGTGGATCAACTCCTACAGAACCACACAACCATGCTGGCCCACCTCAGAGAGAATCTCCATCAAGCTCAAAACCACAAGAAGCAACATGTAGATCAACATCATTCAGAACGCCAATTTCAAGAACGGGATTAGGTATTTTTGAGGCCGCAACCATATAAGAAAACATCACTCAAAGACAAGGGTTGTTAGAAATTATCTCCAAAATTCTATGGACCGTATCAAGTACTTCAGTGCATCGGAGAAGTCACCTACAAGCTAGCTTTGCCACCCACTGCAAAAATCCATCCAGTCTTCCATGTCTCATGCCTCAAGAAAGTGATTGGGAACCATTGCCGAATTCAAACCAGTCTACTTGAATTGGATGAAGAAGGGTCAATCTAGCTCCAACCTAAATAGGTTCTTGACACACGAGAACGACACCTGCGCGGCCACACGATCAAGGAAGTCCTCGTCAAGTGGAAAGACACCTCTCCGGAAGATGCGACCTAGGAACCAGCCACTATCCTTCAACAGTTTCCGCAGCTTTATCCTTGAGGACAAGGCTATTCTTATGGGGAAGGGCATGTTAGGGTCCAACCCTAACCCCTTATTTATGTAATAGGATCGAGTCATAGTTATAGTTAAGTAAAGAGTCAATAAAGCCCATATTAATAATTGTAAGTGGTTGACCCACATTTAAAGAAGGGACCACAGTTAGTTGCAAATGGGCCATGGTATTAGATAGATGGTATTAATAAGAACCATGGTATTGCATGTATGAATCCTATATAAAGGATAGAGACTCCCCTCGAGGAGCATCATGTCTTATTTTGTAATTGAGCCCAGCTCTATTGGAGGTTGCCCCCTCGAAGAGGCAAGTGAACATTGCTTTCCTTTCTGAATAATAAAATACTTGTTGTTATTTCTTATTGTTCTGTGTTCTGGGTATATTTCTTCGCATATTTGGTATTTTGGTATCTTCTTGTAGGTCAAGAGCATAACAAAATGATTGTGACAACACTTGTGGGACAGGGTTTACAAATTTGTGTGTGAGTGCGACCGATGTCGACAGAGTGAAAAAAAATCATACACACAAAGACAAACCTTCAAAATTTCTAGAACAAACTTGCAAGAATGGCATAGCGATCAACATGCCAAAAGACGATCGATGGTCGGTCAAGAAAAATGGTGTGAAGACTCAACAAGAGCTCACGGGATGAGCCCAAGTGTTTGTGACCATCACGGGGAAAAACCAAGGAAGGCTCTGAAATTTAGATGTAGGCCAAAATTTTGGAGGGTGTTACAGCTGCTACAACACTTGGCAACACACTGGGTGAATACCAGCTTCTTTGTTTCAGTTCATTTACAGTATAGGGCGTTGGCCTTCCAAGAAGTATTGTTTTGTTGTTCAAGTTACTTTTGCTTCCCCACTTATCCCATGGACAAACATGGTTCACCTTGTACCAACTCAATCAAACACAACAAAATTTTCAGCTAGATCACAGTATTTCAAAATCGGAAAGGGTGGTTTGGTTCGCGAGCTTAAGATTTACAGAGTATAAGTTTTCATTTTTGGTGTTGCTCTGCTACCAGCAGGCCTTAGCAGTACCCCAACTGAGTCATGTAGGAACAAAAGCATTGCTCCATTGCCAACGAGCCTAGTCAGTGCCGCGGTGGATTTGCTTGCTTCACCTCTCTGTGTAGGAAGCATTTCTCTTCTTTCGCCTTTGTATTTTTTGAAAGAGGACTATGCATAGGAGTTTATTTATTTTTGGGGTGGAAGAGGGATCCTGACTTATTGAGCGCAGAAGAGGTTGTTCCTTCAAAGAAGCATGTAAGACCTCTGATTTAGATTTGCTCATTTAGATTTTCCCATTCTCCGTTTCTACTAGTTGAATTAAACTTGAACACATAGAGCAAAAAACAGAGTACAGACATGGGGTTTCCCATTTTGGACACAATTTCATGGTTTGACTAGGGCTTTCCTTACAGATGGATCGTATTTTCCATCCAGACATCATTGGCTAAAAGGTACAACCAAGCACGGAGAAGATGGACACAGGACTGGCCAAGTGCTACAGATTCACAAGAATCTCCAACTTCAGACCATACTTATTCAAAAACCATAACATAGTATAGGACAACCCTTATGTGCGTGGAAAAAACAAAAGGAAAACTCAACACAAAAAGGAAAAACAAGACAAGGCAATGAGTACACAACAAGTAAACAAAACCAAAAGATAAGAAAGAAACATCAATAAATCAAACATAATGAAAATAAGAAAAAAAGGACAGACTACGAGTGCAAGACAAGTGCAAGGAAGGAAAACTAAGATGCATCTAATCCTACTCCTATCCTAACAGCTAGACAGTCGGGATTAGGAAAAATTAAATTTCCAATGAAGCCACCGTAGTCGTTCCTGACCTGCAACTGCAAAGATACAATCAATTAAAACAGATAACAAATAGTGTGCAACAGAAAATGAAAAAGCTTGAAAATCTTGCACACAGAAAGGAAGGTCTCTTCTGTGGACGGAAAAATGTGTCACGACCACCCAATACACATGCTTACCTTTTCCATGGAAAATATTATTCAACAAACCTCGAAAGCCTCTTGCAAGTGTGTGCTCATCTGCAATGAGCTTCTTAGCGAGTGCGAGGAAGGATTGAAGCTTGTTGCCTGCAACATGGCTCACCAAGTAAGATTGTTCCAACCATTGAGTGATTGGATCATGAAATTCATAATTGTTGTTTGGAAGGTCTTGTGAACTATGAAAATATAGCTTTTTGATTGGAGATATGGGATCACGATGGGAATCTTGTACATAAAAATAATTTTGATCATTCTCATCAGTCATGTTGAGACAATAAGGACCTACCATAACCATCAACGCAAGCTGGAGTGCCTCACCCGCTTGACAAAAATATGAGGAGAAAGATGCTAAACAGTGAAGATCGGAGAGAACGAAGTAACTATCATTGAATGCCCTGTTGGGAAAATGATGAGTTGCATGACAATCACCCGAGATGGGGGAATGACCAGATGGGTTTGTTGAGACAACAAATTCCCAGTGTGCAATGAACAAAGAAAAAATCATTTGAACAATCTTCAGAATGCGCTAGACAATGGAACCGAGTTTGTTGTAAGCTAGACATGACGGACCACCCCCCTACAATTGGTGAAAATTTGTGCAAGCATCATGGTCATCATAGGAATGTAAAAGGGATGCTAACACTGTGAATGCGTGAACCCAGTTGGGGTGTGGTGAAATGAAAGGAACTTGATTCATGCGATAGCTTGCGTGTTCGTCATCACAGAGGGGAATTGCTAGTGTAATGGGTGAGCATATCTAAAGTAAAAAATTCATAAGGAGACTGAGGAGCTTATCATGAGACGAAAAATCTAATAAGTATGATTGCGGGCAAAGACAATATTTGAAATGATAAAATTCATAATTCCATGATTTCATGAGGGACAGACATTCCCATCTCGAGTTTGATGCAAGAGATGTGCATGAATATGGATGCGCTATGACAAATTTGTGAATTCGGTTATACGTGAAATTTTGAAAATTTGAGAGATCACATTCGGAATACCAAACATTTTTTACATGTGAATTCACATCAAGTGCAACCATGCAGATAGATGAATTGTGTGTGAGAAACCAGCTCTGATTGGGTTCTAGGGAATTACCAGAGTCGCGAGATCCTGACATAACCATCAACGAACGTTGAATTTCCTCGACTCCTAGGCACGTCCCAAAACTTTCCAGAATTGCAGAATCATATTTTGAAGCTTGAACTAGGTCATGCATGGCTTGAGGGTGGCTACTATAGCTGATTTCAAAATTGTTCTCAGGATGGAAACCATATCTGTCATAGGTTGCACTAGATTTTTTAGCTTCAGCAAGTTGACTTGAAGAGTTGTCTTCATGCAAGAGAAGAGATGATGGGAAATGGGAAGTACGCTCTATGATTAAACTATTTTCAACTTCATCATGGAAAACCTCACTGCCTTGTGTCAATTAAGGAGATAACTCATCGGATGAAGAAGTGAGAGAACATGGAGTATCTCTGACGCATGTGGATGCGTTGTGAATGGTAGGACACATGGGCAAGTGAGGTGAAGAGGAAGTTTCGATATGAACGTCTTCTTTGATCGAAGGAAATTCTAGATCTGAGTTAGAGTATTCATGATAAAACAGAAGATCACATGATGTGCTTGGGCTTTCGTCACAATATATGGAAGCATGGGAGTGATGGCTACCCAATACTGGTGGTTGATTGAAAGAATTAATTATACAAGATGTTTCACTGAGATTAGTAGATTGAGAATTGTTAGAGAATGGAAGCCCATTGTTTTGATGCTGACAATTTTGAATCAGAGATGGGGAATTTATAGTTTCTTCACCTTTCTACTCCTCTTCCAGTGTAATGCGACTCCCTTGCGGCTGATCACAATTTGAGCCAGTAGCTTGAGAACCAAGAAAATGCGCATGGTTGGTGAAACAAATTCATCAAGCGAGTCATGGTACAAGGAGTCATGGCTTGTGAATGGTGGGGGATGGCAGATAGGCAGATCAACTTCAAGACTTGAGTTGTGAATGGTGATCTCCTTTTGCACAATGGAGGAGTGAGTCTTGGCTATAGGACTTTTGAGCCATTCTGGAACTTCCTCCATGGAAGCGAGAGACAGATGAGAAGATAGGTTAGCGACATGCCGCACAGATTCCTCAGCTTTGCAATCACTGCAAGGGGGTACCCAACTTAGGACTGGAAAAGGAGGAGGATAAGGAGCAAACAGGGTGTTGGGATCCTCCTCTACAATCTGAGGTGCCTCATGATTCACAAGAGTTGGGGAAGTAGAAAAATTAGGGGGTTCACCGTATGAAGAGACACGAACCAAGCACTCTAAATTTTGTTTCAAGAAATCCTAGTTCATATCTTCTTCTAGAATTTCATAGCAAAGGTGAAGAAACCGATTAGAAAATGTCTCAACTGATTCATTAGGTTGCATTCTTAATAGGTTGATTCTTCAACAAACATCTCGATAGTTATACTTATCGAAGGCTTGATGGAGCTCCTTAAGGAAAGGGAGAAGGGAATGGATGGAAGCAGGTGGCAAGGTGTGACACCACCGATTAGCATGACCTTCAAGGGTGAGGAAGAAAAGCACATAAGAAGACTCTTCATTATCGATTACATAAGGTTGGAAAAATTGAATAAAATCAGAAATGTGCTTGGATATGGACATTTTGTCCTCGCCATTAAAGTTAGCTGGGACAAGTGAATAAGAAGCTCATCGGGGAGTGAAATTTGATCAAGGGAAAACTTGGAGAAAGACCCTGGGAGAACGATTGGTGTATGAGCCATTTTAGATAAGAGATTCAAACCAGATGCAACGGGCTCGCTTGTCATCTGGCCCTCCTTCTAGTGTCGTTTTGTTGACGGTGCTGGAACCGCCAACAAAGGAGATATCCCCGGTATGAAGTCCCAACTAGACCTCACACCGTTTAGTGTAGGATTCCCATCCGGTACGATGGCCTGATTGCCATTATCTTAGATATTTTCTTTAGCTCTTGTTGTTCAACACATGAGAGTTTTATGCTTGTAACTTCAAGAAAGCAAGGTGAGTACGCCTGGTTAGTGCTTATTGTAACTCTGTGCCCGTGTTCACTTACTGTCAAAAGGGGGAGGTAAAGTGAGCCTCTTGATGAGAGGGAATAGTCCCAACTCAGGAAGAAACACATGTGAACAACAACAAGGGTTTGTCCAACATCCAACATAATATTCCACATCGGATGCGGCAGTCATGAAAACCAAAGTTCAAGGGAGAACACGTACACTATCCAGTGAAATAGTCCACACGGGGGTGATGGTTGTTAAAATAGAGAAAACATAAATATGGTCTTTCTAATCTCCGATGAAGTAGTCCACACAGACGGGACAACAGTGATAAACAATACAACACATCTTCAACAATATGAGTACTAAAATAACTGAAGTAGTTCAAATATCTTAGTACAGGTTAAGCAAACATGCATTGCAAACGTTTAAATAATAGTCTTACAAACGGATACAAAACATGCGTGAAAACGTGATGGCTTGAGATAAGCTTATGAATTAAGCAAAAGATCTAAGACACATCTATACACCGCACATCACTAGCCCCAGTAGTGGGACATTGGAGCCACTCCTCGCTCCTCAAAAAAAAAATACAGACTCTTAAAGCTATGTGGGAAGAGCCAAGGTGAAAAGTCTTTTGTTCATACAATGAGGGGATATATATAGCCAAGGGGAGTAATTGAACCTTGTGACTCTTCGAATTCCCTCATGGCTGTTTGACTTCCTATGACTTTCTGACTTTACATGACTCTTCAACTTCATATGTGGGTCTCTTGGACTTCCACTTTACATTACATTGATAACAACAAGTATGGCCCATAGTAGCGATGTGGCTGAGACAACTCATGACACAACTCAACATTACACTGCTGACATGTACTAGCTGACTGTGATGTCCATGTCGAGCTGCTATGCTACTGAGTGATGATATGCTCTCAGTGTAACATGTATTCACCTCTGCATGGCAAAGTGCGCGGGGTCATTGATGGTCTTGGTCTTTGATTGATGGTGCATGTATATGTGTCCCTTTCACTCGCTACTCGATGTGCTTCGTGCGCTCGTTTGATTGTGAGAAAATCTTCTAGCATGGGCTCCTTCTCCATCACATTCGTCGTCGTGCAATGTTTTGTTGATGTACCTGTTCCTGCAATCACTCAAGATGAGACGGCATCAAATCAAAAAATATCCTATTTTAACATGATGCATTGTTTTCCGTTTCGGTGCAGGTGACCGGGAGAGGGACAAGGCACTGGAACTACGCAGGACACAACACATGCCAGGATGCGAGGCTCTATAGAACTGTGGGGAAAAACTGCACAGATGTCACTAGGAGGCATATTTACGCAATTAGGAAAACAATGATATCTGCAGGGAAAAACCCATCTGGGAGGCAGAATTGTGCAGTTTCTGGGAGGAATGTTAGGCAGGGTGTCGGGGAACCACTGGGCCAATATGCACAATTTTCAAGGGGAGCACCAGGAAGGTCATCCATCTGGGATTTGTGAAATTTATTTGGGGAAGACAATGCGGGTAGGAGGAGGCTATTGAAGATAAATCTGCGCAATTTTCCAGAAGAGGACAAGATCGGGCTGCAAGAGCTATTGGTCAAAATTGTGCAACATGGGAGACAGTCTAGGCCCAGACATGACTGTGCAATTTCTGGGCTGATTGTAGAGCAGGGGAAAAGGGCAGGTGACACATAACTCTGCGCAATTCCTGGGCTAATTGCAAAGCAAGGAAGAAGGGAAGGTGATAGACAACTCTATGCAATTCCGGGCTAATTGAAAAGCGGGGAAGAAGGGCAGGTGTTGGCTTGATGGGGCCTGACCCACGTTTGGCTTTAACTGCACCAACCAACAACACCCGAACTACTAGCCCTTTCGGAAACAACCTGCATAGCATAGGCTGCAGTCTCACCCGAAGCAATATTGGGGGATGCTAGAACCGGGTTTATGCATCCATAGGTCTATGTGATGGTTTCCTGATACCCTTGCAACTTAGATCTAGCTTCGTGTAGATCTAATCTTTTTGACAGATAACTACTGCAAATCTATCTAAATGACGTCAAAATCTTTGTGAAGGTTCTTAATTATACTTATTATGCATAAATATTACAAATCTACCAGTTCTATGCAGTAAATAAGCATTCATTCATATTAAACAGATTACAGAGCGAAGATACATAAACTTTGTAGAAGTAAATAAAATGACACAGATGCTTCAATTTCGGCTCAAAACAATATTTATTAGATAGAAATGTTCAGATACAGACTTCTTATCCCTGCGCACTCAGCTGCAGGGGCTCGCGCACTCAGCCTGCGGACTTACCAAGGTCTCTGTGCACTCAACTGCAGGAGCCTTCCCCTTTTGCCTAAGTACAAGAAACAAACCTTTCCTGCCTTAGCACCTTGCCCTTACAATGATTCTTCACTATTAGATTGATCCTTAGACTCGCTATGAATCATCTATTTATAACATCTTCTTTACAATACCATGGTCCACAGACCATGGGCAGGTCTCAAAACAACTCTATCACCTACCCAACTAAGGGACTAAAGCCCCTTTGACTTCTACTAGCTTCGCGCTCCGCTTTTCCACATTTTGTGGAGACTTTACATTCACTACAAAAGATAATACAAAATTGACTCAAAACTTAACAAAATTGACCCCAGGGACCCCATCCCAACAACGGGGGACATACAACTCTGCAAAATTCCTGGGCTGATTATAAGGCGGGGAAGAAGGGCACATGACAAAAAACTCTGCACAATTCCTGGTTTGATTACAGAGCAAGCCAGAAGGGAAGGTGACAAACAACTCTACACAATTTTGTAGATCAGTACATCCTTGGTTCACAACTCAAGTCATTTCTCCGGTTGACCAATAGGAGGCTTGATGGGATATCTTGTAGGAAGCGTATACTGGATCGTGTTCCGGGACAACTTCTATACAGTTTTGGGAGTGAGTAAACTGGTTCAGTTCTAGAATTGTGCAGTGTAGGCTATCAGGAGGACAACCTCAAGCTCTGCGCAGTTTTAGGCAGCAGTGCAAGGTCATTGAGATAGGGTTCGTTCGAAGGAGGGTTGTTTTTTCAAAAAACAATCAGGAAAATTAACCAAGTGTGAAAGAAAGTGTACTTGTGCATACATGACAATGTGATCACACTCTTAGCATGACTCGACGACAAGACACACCAAACCAACAAGATAACATGTGCTCAGTGGGACTGACTCACAGGTTAAGAGCAACAAGTGCGACAATTGAAATATGTCTTTGAATGACCGTGACAACACTTGCGCGACAATGTTTACAACTTTGTGTGTGAGTGCGACCGATGTCGACAAAGCGAAAATAAATCACACACACAAAGACAAATCTTCAAAATTTCTAGAAAAAATTCGCAAGCATGACATAGCAATCAACATGCCAAAAGATGACTAGTGGTCGGTCAAGAAAAATGTTGTGAAGACTCGACAAGAGCTCACGGGATGAGCCCGAGTGTTTGCGACCATCAAGGGGAAAAACCAAGGAAGGCTCTGAAATTTGGATGCAGGCCAAAAGTTTGGAGGGTGTTGCAGCTACTACAACACTTGGTGACACACTGGTTGAATACCAAATTCTCTATTTCGGTTCATTTACAACACATGGCCTTTTCCTTTTAGGAAGAATTGAGTCATTGTGCAGGTTACTTTGGCTTCCCCACTTACCCCATGGACAGAGATGGTTCACCTTGTACCAACTTAGTCAAACACAACAAAATTTTCGAGTAGATCACAGTGTTTCAAAATCGGAAAGGTTAGTTTGGTTCGTGAGCCTAAGATTTACAAAGTATAAGTTTTCATCTCTGGTGTTGCTCCGAAACCAATAGGCCTGGATAGTACCCCGATGAAGTCACGCAGGAACACAAGCATTGCTACATTGTCAGCAAGCCTGGTCAGAACCCCAGTGGAGTTTCCTGCTTGACCTCTTTGTGCATGAAGCCTTTCTCTTCTTTTTCCTTTGTATTTTTTTGAAAGAGGACTGTGCATAGGCATTTACTTATTTTTGGGGTGAAAGAAGGATCCTGACTTATTGAGAGTAGAAGAGGTTATTGCTTTAGAGAAGCATGTAAGACCTATGATTTAGGTTTGCTTGTTTAGATTTTCCCCTTGTCCGTTTCTACTAGTTGGATTGAGCTTGAACACAAAGAGCATAAGACTGAGTACAGACAAGGGGTGTCCCAATTTGGATACAGTTTGATGGTTTGACCAGTGCTTCCCTTACAGAAAGATTGTATTTTTTGTCCAGGCTTCATCGGCCAAAAGTTACAACCAAGCATAGAGAAGATGGACACAGGACTAGCCAAGTGTGGTAGTGTCACAAGACTCTTTAACTTCAACCACATACTTATTCAAAATCCAGAACACAGTATAGGACAACACTTATGCACGTGGTGAAAACAAAAGGAAAACTCAACACGAAAAGGAAAAACAATACAAGGCAATGAGTACACAACAAGTAAACAAAACCGGAAGACAAGAAAGAAACATGGCTAAAGAAAACATAATGAAAATAAGAAAACCATGAAGGACTACAAGTGCAAGACGAGTGTAAGGAACTAAGATGCAACTAATCCTACTCCTATCCTAACAGCTAGACAATCGGGATTACGTGACAGGAAATTTCCAATGTAGCCACCATAGTCATTCTTGACCTGCAACCGTAAAGATACCAGTGACTAAAACAAATAACAAATTGTATGAAACAGAAAATACAAAAGCTTGAAAATCTTGCACACAGAAAGGAAGGTCTTGCTTGTGGGTGAAAAAATGTGTCATGACCACCCAATACACATGCCTTCCTTTTCGATGGATATTATTATTCAACAAACCTCGGAAGCCTCTTGCGAGTGTGTGTTCATCTGCAATGAGCTTCTTAGCGAGTGCCAGGAAGGATTGAAGCTTATTGCCTGCAACATGGCTCACCAAGTAAGATTTTTCCAGCCATTGAGTGATTGGATCATGAAATTCATAATGGCTATTCGGAAGGTCTTATGACATGTCAAAAGATGGCTTTCTAATTGGAGAGACAAGACCACGATGGGAATCTTGTACAGAAAAATAAATTTGATCATTCTCATCAGTCATGCCGATGCAGTGAGGACCTTCCATAAACGTCAGCGCAGGCTAAAGTGACTCACCCGCCTCACAGAAATCCAAGGAGAGAGATGTTAAACAATGAATATCGGAGAGCACGAAGTAACTATCATTGAACTCCCTCTTGGGAAAATGATGAGTTGCATGACAGTCACCCGAGATGGGGGAGTGATCAGATGAGTTTGTTGAGACAAAATATTCCCTATTTGCAATGAACAAAGAAACATTCATCTGAACAATCTTGCAAATGCGCTGAAAAATGGAAACAAGTTCATTGTAAGCTAGACATGACGGACCACCCCCTGCAAAAAATTGCGCAGGTGTCATGGTCATCACAAGAATGTAAAAGGGATGCCGATACAGTGAATGCGTGAAACTAGTTGGGGCATGGTGAAATGAAAGGAACTTGATTCACGTGAGAGCTTGTGTGCTCATCAGTACACAGGGGAATTGTTGGTGTGATGGGCGAGCATATCTGAAGAACAATATTCGCAAGGAGACTAAGGAGTTGATCATGAGATGGAAAATATGATAAGTATGATTGCGAACAAAGACAATATTTGAGATGATCAACTTCATAATTCCATGATTTCATGAGGGACGTACATTCCCATCCTGAGTTTGATGCAAGAGATGTGCATGAAGATAGATGCACTGTGACAGATTTGTGAATTTGGTCATACATGAAATTTTGAAAATTTGAAAGATCACATGCAGAATACCAAACATTTTTTACACGTGAACTCACATAAAGTGCAACTATGCAGATAGACGGATTTTCCGTGAGAAACCAGATCTGATTGGGTTCCTGGGGCTTACCAGAGTCGCGAGGTCCTAACATAACCATCAACAGACGTTGAAGTGCCTCGACTCCCTGGAACGTCTCGAAACTTTCCAAAATTGCATAATCATATTTTGAAGCTTGAACCAGATCGTGCACGGCTTAAGGGTGGCTACTGTTGCTGATTTAAGAATTTCTCTTAGGATGGCATCTATCGCTGTCATAGGTTGCACTAGATTTTTCAGCTTTAACAAGCTGACTTGAAGAGTTGTCTTCATGCAAGAGAAGAGATGACGGGGAATGGGAAGTACGTCTATGATTAAACTATTTTCAACTTCATCATGGACAACCTCACTGCCTTGTGTCAATTGAGGAGATAACTCGTCAGATGAAGATGTGAGAGAAAGTGGAGTATCTCCAACGCATGTGGATGCGTTGTGAATGGTAGGACACATGGGCAAGTGAGGTGAAGAGGAAGTTTCAATATGAACATCTTCTTTGACCAGAGGAAATTCTAGATCTGAGTTAGAGTATTCATGATAAAATAGAAGATCACATGATGTGCTTGGGCGTTCGTCACGGTATATGGAAGCATGGGAGTGATGACTACCCAAGACTGGTGGTTGATCGAAATAATTAATTATACAAGATGTTTCACCGAGATTAGAAGATTGAGAATTGTTATAGAATGGAAGCCCATTGTGTTGATGCAGACAATTTTGAATCAGAGAGGGGGAATTGATAATGTCTTCACCTTTCTGCTCCTCTACTGGTGTAATGTGACTACCTTGCACCTGATTGTAATTTGAGCCAGTAGCTTGAGAATCAAGAGAGTTCACATAGTTGGTTGGTGAAATAGATTGATCAAGTGAGTTATGGTACAAGGAGTCATGATTTGTGAATGGTGGGGGATGATAGAGAGGCAGATTAACTTCAAGACTTAAGTTGTGAATGGTGATGTCCTCTTGCGGAATGGAGTGAGTCTTGGCTATAGGATTTCTGAGCCATTCTGGAACTTCCTCCATGGAAGCGGGAGACAAATTATAAGATAGGCTGGGGACATGCCCCGCAGATTCATTAGCTTTGCAATCACTGGAAGGGGGTACCAACCTCGGGACTGGAAAAGGAGGAGGACAAGGAAAAAACGGGGTGTTGGGATCCTCCTCTACAATCTGAGGTGCCTCATGATTCGCAAGAGTTGGGGAAGCTATAAAATTGGGAGTTTCAGGTTCACTGTATGAAGAGACATGAACCAAGCACTCGAAATTTTGTTTCAAGAAATCCCAGTTCAAGTCTTCTTTCGGGATTTCATAACAAAGGTAAAGAAATCGATCAGAAAATTTCTCAACTGATTCATTAGGCTCCATTCTTAATAGGTTGATTCTTCCACAAACATCTCGGTAGTTATACTTACTGAAGGCTTGATGGATCTCCTTGAGGAAAGGGAGAAGGGAATGGACGGAAGCAGGTGGTAAGGTGTGACACCACCAATGAGCACGACCTTCAAGGCTGAGAAAGAAAAACACACAAGAAGACTCTTCATTATCGATTTCATAAGGTTGGGAAAATTGAAGAAAATTAGAAATGTGTTTGGATATGGATGTTCCATCTTCACCATCAAACTTTAACTGGGACAAGTGAATGAGAAGCTCATCGGGGAATGAAATTTGATCAAGGGAAAATTTTGAGAAACACCCCGGGAGCACGATTGATGTATGAACCATTTTAGATAAGATATTCAAACCAGATGCAATGGGCTCAACTTGTCATCTAGCCCTCCTTCTAGTGCCATTTTGTTGATGGTGCTGGAACTGCCAACAAAGGGGATCTCCCCGGTATGAAGTCCCAACTAGACCTCACACCGTTTGGTGTAGGAGTCCCATATGGTACGATGGCCTGATTTCCATTATCTTAGTGTTATAGCACCATTTACCACCCTTGGTAGATTTGATGCTCTGTGTTATGGCCTAGGGAAACCCTTCCCTTCCAGACTTGGTCCAAATTCTAAAAAACAATGTTTTAAATCCCATATGTTGTTTTTCCTTGTATAAAACACGTGTACACGCAGGTCAGTCTATACCCAACCCACGTATATGTGTTAAAACATTAAAAAATATATAATCTCCTTAAATTCGGGTAGAGTTTACGGGTTTTACCTATTACTCACCTATTGTAGCTCGTGGCCCAACTGTTTCCCAACTGAAAAACTAATTTGGAGAAGTATAAATAGACCTCCATGGGAAGGCCTAAAGGAGGAGAAAATATTGGATATTGATATTATAGTTGATTACATCCCTGATCAAGTTTGAAGAAATCCCTGTGCCTTCTGCACTCCCAAGTCATAGGAAACCTATGTTTCCTTCTTGAGATGTCCTTCATCCCTTTATGACATCCTTGTGTATACCTATGGAGGAGGATTGCTGAGGCCTGGGCAGGATGGATCCGGAGGACGGTTTCGCTTGGAGCCGGCGGACGACTCAGGTTGTAGTTCTTCGTACTTTCTTTAGTTTACATCAATAAAGAGGTGTTGTTTTGTTCCTGATATTTAAGGTCTTAATGCATTAATCTATGTTATGATTTTCTTATGAATCTTATGTTAATGCTTATTTGTTTACATGCTTATATGACCTAACACCTATATCATGAACATGCTTTCTATTATTGTTGTTGTATATGCTTTGCTTGAATGAGTTACAGGTTCTAAAGCATTGGAAGAAGCAAAGAGTTTGGACCCTATGGGAACGAACTCAAACGTAGGACCTCCGGGTAATACCTCTTCTTCCTACTTCAGTAGTTTAAGTATTAGAATTGCCTGTTTGCATGCCTCTTTATGATGTAATCCCCCGCTCTGTTGGGGTTCTCAACCCAAGACCCTAGGGTGACTTTACCCGTAACAGAATTGGTGACTCCGCTGGGGAAAACATTCTTGTTTTTCCTAGATTGGGTTGTTTCTTCTTGATCAGGGCCTGTTTGATTGGTTTCTTGCTTTTACAATGTCTGTGACTTTTTTTGCTTCCTGGGCATCAAGTCTGATCTTTTGGATCAGGCCTGGATTTTTTTTTTTCTTGATTGAGCTTTATATACACTTTTATCAAAGGACACAGTAGCATATACACGCTAGTTTATCCAAATACACTCGCGTATACACGAGTTTCCTCTATTTTAGTCACGTATACATGCTTTTGTGTCTTTACACAGTCGTGTATACCTTATTTTGAATTAATTTTTCAAAATATTTGGCCCAGTTAAGTTTGTTGCCTGGTGGTTTTTGCTATTTTCTGGTCATTCACTGTCTGTAAAGCTCTTCTTTCTTGCAAGTCTTCAATCTCTAATCTTCCTCTTGTTGAAAAACCTAGTTAACCTAGGGTTTGATTTTTTAGTAAGGTTTCAGTTTGGGCTTTGGGTTCAAGGCTTCTTGTGGAAGTTCTTGGCTATTCTAACTTGCTGGAACAAGAAACTGATTGCAGTTTTGTTTATAACCCAATTTTTAGATTACTTTACTTTGCTTTCCCTTTTTGGTTGACCTATTTTGTTTTTCATGGTTTTTGAGTGCCTCTTCAGTAATCTTGAAAGTCTTTCTTGACGTTCTTTTGGTTTGCCAAATTTCTTTGTACTGATGTTCAGATCAATCTATGCAAGTATGTGGTCCTTTATCGTTTCCAGTATCATTACATTAGTGATGTGCATAACTTGTGAATTTTGGGACTCTTTATGCTTGTTTTTGGTATTTTAAGTTTAGTAGTATTTTGTGGTCTCAAAAATTTCTTTGGGTTCTTTTAAAAAGAAAAAGACAAAAACATAGTTCTTGCCTTTCTTTTTCTTTCAATTTTGTTTTTGGTTTCTTCGTTGTTTTTGAGCAATTGTGAACTTTTTTTGGTTGGTTTTGCTTGGTTTCAAGGGAAGCTTTTCATCGAATGTATGCCCTCTTTGTAGTCAAATTGGCCTATTGATCTTGTAAAGAAACACATTTTCTTATTATATGAGCATTCATAGGATCTTGCATCATCATTATAGTTTGCATTAGGTTAATTTGCATTGTAATCATTTTTAGTCTTTTTGTTAGATTTTGAGTGTGTGGAGTGTATTTCTGAAAAAGAAAAAAGAAATATTTTGCTTATATAAGTTTTTCGTACAACTAAGTAGAAATCTCTTTTCATTGAAGAAAATAGTTGCATTTGCATATAGCGAAGTTTCTATTGATTTTTTTTGCGTCTAAACACAATAAGTTTTTCTCTCATTGTACCTGTGACTTAAAGAACATCCCTTTAAAATCAAGCGCTTAAATAAAAAGGACTAGAATTTTTTTTAATTTGTCATTAATTACACCAACAAGTCTAGCTCTTTAGGGCCTTGGAATAGGTGAGTGGAGAGTCAACTCTTCAAGGCCACTCAAACTATTAAACATAGATATTGAATAATGAGTGAAATCCAGTGTCGTTGGAAAGACCGGGAAAGCTCTGTGACTGGGAGACAAGCACAAGGGAGAGTGAAGGAAAGGAAGAGAGATACCCCCTCTCCTACTTGTTAGATCCCACCCCAAGACTGTTCCGCTCATATTTGATACGAATTGGTGCCCATAGTTGTTATTCCTAGGGATCACATAGGTGGTTGCGGAGGGGAATCCCATGGCACCTGAGGCAGACGTTGCATCACATTCATTAGTACTTCTAGAGGGTGACCTTGTGAAGCTTGGGTGCTTGCAACAGCAAAGGCTTTTGTCTGGAGGTCCTTTTCGAAAGGTCTTTGATTTCACTTTCTTGTATTTTGGTGTCTGGTCCTCATCACCCGGAGCGGAAATACTTGGAAGTAGCTTGATTGACTGTATCTTTTAGGGACTTTGTTAGAGAGTGATATTTGCTCCTAGTTGGCCTAGCTTTATAAATTTTTTGAGTCTTTAATTAGTTCTCTTAAAAATAATTAAAAGTGGTTGATCTACTAGTTCATCAATCTATGAGGCTTCGTGGGCTTTCACCTGCAAGTGCTGAGCCTTATTCTAGAAGGCATAGGAGAAATTTTGCTGGTGATTTCCAATCAGTGGCAGCAGACACAACAGAGATTGATCCTCCAGTTCAAGCTATTGATTCACAGAATAGACCTGGTGTAAGTCGAGATTTGGAGAGGAACACTCTAGTCCTTTCTAGAGTCCTCTTCCAATCAGAAGACATTATAGAGGTTGAAGAACTCCATGAGTCTCATTTGACTCCTTCTCTTCCTCCCCATTATCCGAACGTTTTATTATACGTTGGGACTCCGACCCACAGGCCTTTGAGCCTTGGTCTATTTCGATCTTTTCCTTCGATGGCCACTGCTGGGAGCATGGTTTCAACTATGAGTGCTACTAGTGTACAAACTCCTTTATCAGTACAAGGAGGAGGTACAATTTCCATACCTTCAATCACTCCTAGCACTGCAATTTTTGGCTCTACCTCCATTCCATCTTCGAGTGGGGGCACCCAAGCTTTTGCCTCCAACACTGGTTCTTTCCCCTTTGGAATGCCTACCAATGCAATTCCTTCAGTTCCATTAAGTTTTCCATCAGCTGCTTCCACGTCTATGACTTCCATGGAAAGTGGGTTAGCTTCTTTTTAGGGTTTCCCTTTTGGGAGTGGTCATATACCACATTCTAACCCAACTTTAGGATCAATACCTTTTCCCTCCATGGGTCAAAGTTATAATCCTTTCCAAGGATGGACTAACTCAGCTGTTAGCAGACTTGGAGCCGGGAATCAGTTCTCTTTCGGCCAACAAGGGAATATGTCGTATTCCTCTGTGAGTTCATTCCAGAGTTTTTCTCCCTATGCTAATGCATGGAACCCTTACCAAGGGCTCTCTGCTCCATTCAACACCTCTCTAGGGGGGAATTTCACTGGATATGGAAATTTTTCGGCAGGAGTTGGACAAACTCTGATTTTTTCTGGGCCACAAGGTTTTCCTTATGGTTTAGGTTTTTCTATGAATTACTTCAGGAAACCTGGTGCCTTCAAAAATCCAGGGTATTCTTTTTAGAATGTTGGAAATTCTGCCCAGACCAGGTGGAATCCTCAAGGTCCTCCGTGCTTACCTTTCTTGGAAACTTTAAACTTGCCAGATCTATCAAAATTGACTAATGATCCGATCTGATACAACCCGACCTGGCCTCCAGTTCCAACCAAACTTCCGTCAGACATACCCAAATTCGAAGGGAAGACTGGTGAAGATCCGGGCGACCATATAACCACTTTCCACTTATGGTGTTTGTCGAACTCCCTGATAGATGATTCAATCAGGTTGAAACTATTCCAATGTACCCTAACTGGGAATGCAGCTAAATGGTATATTGAACTCCCAGGGGTCACCTTCGCTTCGTTTGGTGATTTGGCTACCATATTTTTAAACCATTTTCAGTTTCTCATTTGTTATGATGCTATAACTAAGCTATTAGATAATTTCCACCAAGACCAGGCAACCCACATTTTGGATCATATCTAGGAATGGAGGAGAAAGAAGAGGCTCATTAAAGCCAATATTCCGCAAAAATTCCTTCTTGAATGGTTTCTCAAATATTTTCAACCTAAAGAACAAGATATTTTTAGAGCCCAATAGCTAGAACTTATTTCTCAATCTGGGGTTCTTCAAAAAAAATTGCCTAATGCTCCTAGATCTAAGGTTGATCTAGTCAAGCCAAAGCCAAGTCCCCATGCCGACGGGCTAGTTGGATCGATTGATCATAGCACAACTAACTTGCTAAATCAATTGCATCAATTGTCTTTACAAACTGCTTCTTCTATGCAAACATCGCCATCAGTGACCATGCCTTCTCCACCTTCATCTATAAATGTCGTTCAAACTTCTAACCCAAAAGAAACCAACAATCCGATGGGAAGAAGAAAGGACGTGGTACGAAAAAGAATCAGGATGGTAAGGGTAATGCAAATAAGACCAGCAATGATGTTGGAGGGGGTAAAAAATAGTCTAAGAAGAAAGTAAAGTTTCCATGCAAGTTATGAAATGGTGACCATTTGACTCATCTTTGCCCTAAGATTCAAGATGCTCAGTTCTTGTTGGTTCATTAAGGGTCTTCTAGCTCCCATGTTGTGCTAACTAACCCTTTTTCCCAAGGGAAACAATTGTTTGCTGGCATAAATTCTAGTACCGGTACCCCCATTGGGGGAAACCAGGAAGGGGAAAATACATCGAATGTTTATATGATGAGTTCACATATTGGCGTTGCTACACGATCACGTGATTATGGTGAATCAAAATCGTTTAAGGCTAAGACTACTCCTGATGTTTCAGAGCCACTCCATATTGAGAGGCCCATAGTTGAGTCTATATCTCGGATGCTGAAAGGCTTCGCAAAACGTTCAACAATTAACCGCAATGCTAAGGCAACTTAGAACTACTCTATTCTAGAAGATCTGGCTCAAAGTCCTTGTGCCATGTCGGCGTTAGAGGTACTCCAGTCGTGCCCAACGCAAAGGAGTGCATTACTCACTGCGATCGGAGCAGTTGATCCAAAAAACTCTCTTGTTCTTACATTTGACATGTCGAACTTCAAGAAGAGACTCCCACCTCATATGGTTTTAAGTCTACATATCGAAAGACCAATATCTTTCGAACCGTAGTTGATGAGGGAGCTTCCACATGTGTAATGTCTATGTCATGTTGGAAGGCTATCGAATCACCTCAGGTTGTTCCTTCACCTACTCTATTAACAACATTTGATGTTTATTCTCATAGACCACATGGGATTATTCCAGCATTTCCCATCTATGTTGGGGGTAAGGTTGTAAACATTGAAGTAGAAATAGTAGATGCAAATTTGGATTACAATATTCTTTTAGGTAGAAATTGGATTTATGAGATGGATGCTATTGTATCATCTTTATTCTGCATCCTCTGTTTTCCTCATGAAGGGAGAATTGTAACGATTGATTAGATGGATTATTCTCCGGGTGAGTCCAATGCATCTTTTGAATCTATTGTTCCTTTAGTGAAAAATTTGAAGCATCCTATAGAGAATCTAGGAGTTGGAATGTACTCTTCCTTAATGGGTACCTTTGATTTTCCTGCTCCTGTTACTAGAATTAATGCTATTTCATCCTCCACGGCACCTTCTCAAAGAGAGTTCTTTAGAACTCATTATTTTTCAGATCCTTGGCCCTTACCCTCTTCTACCATCACATTAGATGAGGGGTAGGTGGGTGGAATGACATTTCCTATGTCTGCAGCAAAAATTGCTTATCAGTCTATTGTTAACACTACAGACTTCGATCCTACTCCTTTTTCACCAGAGGAGTTGGATGGGGATGTGGCTCTGGCCTGGACTCTAGATTCAACTTCTGCTATGGATTGCTTAGATATTGTTTTTCCATCTAAAGAATCAATGACGGGTGTTGAGATACCATGGGATGATTTCCATCATCAGTCATATTTCCTCCCTCATTTGCGAGAAGTAGAATCAAGCCTGTCCAGTTCTTCATCTACTAGTGATGTTCACGCAATTTTAAATCCTTTAGCTCCAGCACAGTTTTCGACCGAGGGTAACATGTCTATCATTTCACAAACTATTCTAGTGAACATCTCTAGGAATCCCAACGTTATCGAAAATGTCTTCATTGGAGCTGACTATTCCCCTGAAGAAATTCAAACTTATACCGATCTCTTTAAAGAGTTTCGAGATGTGTTCACTTGATTTTATGAGGAAATTCTTGGGATAGATCTATCTATAGTCCAGCATGAGATCAAGACATATGAAAATGAAAAACCTATTTTCCAGAAGCTTCGAATGGTAAACCCTAGAAAAGCAGCAACTATCAAATCTGAGGTTGAAAAGTTGCTTAAGGCGGGTTTCATATACCCCATTCCTTTAACTAAGTGGGTCTCGAATCCAGTCCCAGTAGACAAGAAGCAAGGAATGATCCATGTATGCATTGACTTTAGGGACCTAAATAAGGATTTTCCTAAGGATAATTACCCCACGCCCTTTATTGATCAGATTATCGATGAATGTGTGGGTAATGAAATTTTCTCGTTTATGGACAGATTTTCCAGTTATAATCAAATCACTATTTGTCCAGAAGATCAACATAAGACAACTTTTATTTTCCCTTGGGGTACATTTGCATATAAAAAGATGCCTTTTGGCCTTAAAAATGTTGGAGCTACCTTTCAACGGGCCATGTCATATGCTTTTCACGATATCAAACATGTTATCGAAGCTTACTTGGATGATTTAGCTGCTCGTTCTCGAAAGAGAATAGATCATCCTAAACATCTTCGATTGATTTTTGAACGATGTCATTTTTATAAAATCCGGTTGAATCCGAATAAGTGTGTTTTCGCCGTCACATCCAGTCGGTTGTTGGGATTCATCGTGTCTACTGAAGGGATTCATGTAGATCCCTTCAAGGTTGAGGCAATACTTCAGTTGCCTCCCCCATCCTCTATTCGTCAACTTCAAAGTCTTCAAGGAAAAGCCAATTTCTTAAGGAGATTTATAGCTAATTACGTCGAGATTACTAAAGGATTTATGAGATTGCTTAAGAAAGGGGTCCCATTTCTATGGGATGATTTCGCGCAATGCTCATTTGATGCTTTGAAAAAAGAATTAACCTCTGCTCCTTTGTTGAGTCCACCTGATTATAGCAGAGACTTCCTTTTATATCTCGCTACAGCAGAATCAACTATTGGTATGGTTCTAGTTCAGGAGGATGATGCTTTCTGTGAGCACGTAATCTATTATCTGAGCTGAGGCTTAGTGGGCCCTAAACTGCGTTATTCTCCCATTGAGAAATTAGCTTTGGCAGCTGTCCATGCTGTCCAATGACTTAGACATTATATTCTGCTTCGAAAAACTTTTGTCTTAGTAGCCGTCAATCCATTTCAATTTGTTCTCAACAGGCGAGTGATTGGGGGAAAATACAATAGATGGATTTTCATTTTACAAGAATTTGATCTCGAATTCATGTCGGCTAAGTCTAAGAAATCCTTAGTATTTGCAGAATTGATCTCAGAGTTGCCTTGCAAGGAAGAAATAGTTTATGAGGAATATTTTCCTGATGAACATCTTTTTCTTATTTCCTCACAAGATCCTTGGTATGGAGATATTATTATATATCTCCAGACTTCAAAGTTTCCACTCACTTTTTCGAAGGATGAACATAGAAAATTATGTCACCTAGCTAAAAGCTATATTATTATAGGTGACACTTTATATCGTCACGAGGTTGATTCAATCCTTAAACATTGTTTAACCTTAGAAGAAGCTGAGTTTGTGCTTAATGATTGCCACAGTGGAGCTTGTGGTGGTCATATATCTGGGCTTGCAACAACCCAATTTTTTTTGTGTGCAGGCTACTTTTGGCCTTTGATCTTCAAGGATTGTATTGAAGCAGTTAAGAGATGCCACCCTTGTCAAGTTTATACTCGGAAAATGCGTACACATCCAGCTTCGCTTTTCCCTGTGATCACCATCGGTCCTTTCACGAAGTGGGGTATTGATTTTACTACTTGCAATCTGCCTTCGATAGGAAATCACAAGTATATCATCGTAGTTGTAGACTACTTTACTAAGTGGGCTGAGGCTATGCCTACTTTCAAGAATGATGGTGAAACAACAACTTTGTTTCTCTTCAATCAAGTTATTTCTTGATTTGGTATTCCTAAAGAGATTGTCATTGACCATGGCAACCATTTCCAAAATCAGATGATGTCTGAATTGGCTCTTAAGTAGGGTTTCTGGCATGATCATTCATCTCCGTATTATCCTCAGGCCAATGGGTAGGTTGGAGCCGTGAATAAATCCCTAAAAATCATCCTGTAAAGGACGATTAACAAAGCTCGATCCAATTGGCACATTATGTTATATCCAACACTTTGGGCATACCGAATGTCAGTCAAGACTACCACTGGTTTTACTCCTTTTCAACTAGTTTATGGGTTGGAATCAATTTTTCTTGTGGAATGTGAAATTCCTTCCCTTAAATTAGTTGTTGAAATTTTTCCATATACTTCTAGTCTCGAAGAACGCCTCGCTCATTTGGAACATCTCGATAAGCAGCGTCGAGATGTAACCATAATCAATGAAGCTCATAAAAAGAGAGTAAAAACTCAATATGATAAGGTTGTCTGTCCTAGAGTTTTCTCTGAAGGCGACCTTGTCCTGGTCTATGACCAAGACAAATATGCCTTGGGGGCAGGCAAGTTTAAATCTATGTGGTATGGTCCCTTCATTGTGAAAAAGGTTTTGAAAAAGGGAGCTTATGAGTTGATTGATTTTTTAGGGAAACGAGTTGGCGGAGCCCAAAAATGGGCTCTCTATTAAAAATTATTTTACTTAGGCTTCGGCCTAACATTTTCTTGGTTGTAAATATTGTATATTTGTGCATATCTATCTATCAGTTTCATAGTGATGTCAATATTTTATATCTACTTTGGTAGGTATTGATGGACGATTCGATATATCTAGGGTTCACTGATGGTGCTAGTAAACACACTCGGAACCTTGCTTTCGCGGCTTGGGTGATTTATTATCCATCTGGCTGGTTGTTGGTTTCAATAGGCGTATGTATCGGTCCCGCTTCAAATAATGTCACCGAATATACTACTGCCATTAATTTACTATCTAAAGAAATATCCCTTGGTATTGGTTCATTAGTAGTTTACTTGGATTCACAACTGGTGGTATCTCAATTAAATAGCATCTATCATGTGAGAGATTCTTATTTATATCGCTAATTTCTGAGAGTGCGTTTATTACAAAGATCATTTGTTTATATCACATTTATTCATATTCCACGATCATAAAATTCATTTGCAGATTCTATTGTTAATCAAGCATTAGATTGGCACATAAATCATTCATCACATTAAAATATATATATATATATATATAGTTATCAAAGTATCATTCGTATATATATGATCATCACGATAAACCCTTTGTACATAGATAGTGTTTTATGTCCAAAATAATATACGAAATTGGGACAAAAATGTCCTACAAAATTAGGGCTCATTCCCATAATCATGTCTAATAAAAAAATATATGGTCATCCATCTATGGGTCCTGCTCAGGGTGAGAAGCACAGAAGAAAACAATGGCATTTTCCACCCATCGGAATAGCTGCACCCAATCGCATGGCACTCCTACCACACGTCTTTGCATCTCCTTTGGAAGGTCTTCTATAGCCACCATAGGTACCTGGTGAGTCAACCTCACCAAGTTTCTCTGGACAGCATGGAGGGTCCTCTCAATCTCTGTTGCGGCTCCTTCTGCGTCTCTTCCGCAACGCCTGTGTCGAGGTAGACCCTCAAGTCTTACTGGTCCAACATCTATGTCATTATCAATAATTTTGTAAGTATTTGTCTCATCAAAAATATTTTCAGTTCATTTATACTTAAAATCCAAAAAAAAATAAAAACATTTGTACCTATGGCTCCCCATGCTGCATCCGGTGGAAACACCAGATCTAGATCTCCTCTAAAGTCCATGACAGCATAGGGGTAGTCATCGACCGCTATGACTTGTTGTTGCCACCAGAGGAAGAACTTGTCATCAAACGTATTTCTAGGGACCTCATTGCCCCCTAATCTCTTCATTAGATTGGCCCATATGCCCATTCATGGATCCCTTGGGCTACCGATGGTGGATAATACCTTAGGTCGAAGCCTTGATACTCTCTCAAAAAAATAAGGAACACAAGATGGTTCCATATCCAAAGTTATTTGTCTGGCATTTTTGGATAGAGGTAAGTTGTTTTTTCATATTGGCTAAGAGGGGTGTGCACCAATAAAAAACTATCGTGAGACACTCCACTGCAAGACTCATTGAAACACGAGAGGCCTGATGTAGAGAAGCTGAACCATTTACTCTAGCAATGGTAAAAAGAAGGATTCTCAAGGCTAGACTCTCTACATGTTTGATTGGAATCTGGGTTCCAATCTTCTCGGTGTTTCCTGGATAATAGATGTGTATGTAGTCTTCCACACTAAGGCTACCTCTTGTTCTTCCTGTTGAGTTGACCCTCTCTCCTCTCTGGGAAAGACCTGTGATGAAATAGATATCCTCTATTTCAATCCTCAGAGGCATCTGGTCAATAACAAAAGAATCTTCTTATGGATCCCAATAGTGGATTAAAATCTCAAGCAACCTGGTATTTGCCTTCATATTCGGCATTTTGAAAAATTTCAATAATCTGCATCCTTGTAAGGCATTTAATGAATTTGGATATTCCATTACTTCATTATCAATCACACTATTCTCTCTTTCACGCCAAGTAATCAACATTCTGCAAAAAAAAGTGTTTCGAATCATTAAAACCGTGTTTCAAATTTTGAATTCACGCACACGCAGGTTCGATATTCACATAGTCGCATATAGGGATTTTCTATACGCGGTTCATATGTGTCCAAACCACATGTACACGAAGCGAATTTTTCAAACTAAATTCACACGGTCAAATTTTTGACAAAAACATTTAAAAAGAAATAAAACTTATCAAAAAATCAGTTAGAAAGTTACCTCGAGGATTGGAGGCTGAATGAACGGATGAATTTGATGGATTAAGCTTGCTTGGTTTTTTTTTCCACAACTCCTTCACTCAATTGCTCAGAACACAAATGAAGAATTGTGAGTCAAAAATTCCTTATATAAGTTGACATATGAAAATTATTTTTTCTAAAGTTTATTTTTTTTATGGGCTTTATGACCTTTTTGGCTTGGAGTGTTGGGATGGGTCATTTTTTTTAGGATACTTTGAAGATTTTTTTGAGAGACTACTTCGATTCCATGACTGCAGACCCGTCATGGCAGGTATCATTTTTTCACTGGCATATAGGTTAGGGGATATCATTTTCGCTGCATTTTGCATACTAGCCTCCATAATGCGATATTTTTGCCATAGGGTCAACCCCATCATGTCTTGGTTCTAAAACCATTTTCACTCGCCGACTTGTAAAATCATGATATGATGGTAGAGCCAACCTTTATATGGGCATCTTAGTTAGATCCTCACTAACATATGTTGCCCATGCTACTATATTGTGTAGGCTCGGGAGTCCTCTTTAGTCTCGCCATGACTTGTGCATTGAAGACTCATTCTCTTACTTCTTCGCTATTTTTTTGGCTTTATACCCTAGAGGCTCCTTTGTGTTGAGTTGTACTGCTGCATTGCATGTTGACCATTTGTACCTTTTGGCCTTAAGACAGATTCACTTGGAATCACGTTTAAGCCACCTTTTGACCATGTATTTTGTGAAGTCAACCTTGCAATTACTTAGCCTCTGCAACTTGACACCCTCTTACCCATGGAAAGAACATTCCTTCAAGTGTCACTGACCAATTTCATCACCTTGCATTGAGCATAGGGATGTTCCCCTCCTAAGAACTAGCGCATCTGTATTTGGACACTCGTTCTTTCCATTGTACCATAAGCATTCTTGTATTCCTTTTTCAAGCTTTCTAAATATGAAAAAGATAAAAAAAAAAAATATTCCAAAAAGAGCGGGAACAGGACATTACTTCCATGATTGATGGCATCTAGAGTCAGTTGCATCGCCCTTGAACAAAGCACTCAAAATTAAGTCTTTCCTCCATTGGGATGGGATTTAGTTTGACTTAGGAGAGCCTTAACCTTGTTATTGAGTCAGTACTCCTCCAGTTGGTTATCTCTTCCAATCATATGGAGAGTTTGTTTGTGCCTCTTGCATGACAAACTTATACAAAGTTATCATATGCTACCATATTGTCACATTTGAGTCGTGCTTTTGTTCAAGGGAAGTAAACTTGAGTCGACCTTTCTGTGGTGTCCCTTGACTCATTTTCAGTCAGCCATCCCTGGTTGTCAGAGTCATGTTCACTATCACATCAGCTATTTGGTCCTTCGCTCATGTTGGTTTGAGAAGGTCTCCATTGACTTCTTGCTGGTGGGTCTTGCTCTTATCGACTATAACAAATTGCTCTAAGAATAGACCTAGAGTTGCACCCTGGACCTATTTTCATTATTGATAGGTCACCTTGTTCTCAGCATCGATCAGTATCATGGGTCTTTGATTGAGTGGTTTCCCTTGTGTTTGACCTCAGCTTTCATTATCACACATTGGGATTCGTGCAGTACCTTGGTTTCCATTTGACCCTATTGGTGGATTCCTCACCTCTGTGTTAGCTTTCATTATTAGTTGGTTAAGAGGGTTTCTATCGTGCGCTAGCTACATCTTGTGTACATCGAAAACATGCTTCGGTTGGATTACTACATCTTTCTTCAGTCAATTCCTTCCACATTATTGGCCTACAGGTTACACTCATGCTGGATTGATGAAGGATGCCTTAATGCCTTCCTTCCAGCAGATCTTTTCCCATCGACTTCAACTCATTGCTCTGGGAACAAGGTATAGAGTCCATTTGGAAGTACCTTAGGGTTTGTAGTCATCAGTGGCAGACTCCTTCGCTATTGATAGTGGAAAACATCATTATCTCCTAATTGATAGATTCTTACAAGTGTTCGACTTTAGCTCATTTATTCGTGCTTGTTAGATTGTATTGGGTGCCTTGGCTCTCATCATCATTAGCGGTGAGTAGTCTCGTGTTTGTTAACGATATACATCAATGACGGTAATCAAACGATTTCTCACATGGTCAACTTCAGATCATTTATTCCCATTGTGTAGAAATGTACCACGGCGGTCGGTGAAGACCTTGAGTTTGCATCAACATTTGTTGGTTCACTTGCCAGTCCCTCCTGTTTCTGCCAGTGACACCATCCACCTTATATGTTGCAGTTTGTTACAACGACATCCTATATGTTGGCACCTAAGTTGCGTGTAGTACCATTTGTTCCACTATTTGACTTGGTACTTTTTGGATCAGCTTTATGACTTCAGTGATCAACTTTCTACTTCAGCATCATTGATCAATTCTTTATATGTGATATTGAGACATGTACTTCTATGGATATGATTAGATGATCCACTATGTATTTTCAGTCATTTTATACTTGTATACATATTAGATCTGCTTTTGTATTTGATATGCAAACATGCTTTATTATCTCTAAGCATGGGTATGCCCCCTTTAGACATCAACTTTATTTTTGATCTCTTCCACTGGCTTGGTAAGCTGAAATCTGGTGAACTCCTCTCAGGTCTTGGCATGATTCCTTCTATACACTTAATACATTTCGTCCATCATGTACCCCTTTTGACCTCATATATTAGGAGGCATCTGTTATAGCATCATTTACCACCCTTGGTATATTTGATGCTCTGAGTTATGGACTAGGGCAACCCTTCCCTTCTAGACTTGGTCCAAATTCTAAAAAACAACGTTTTCAATCCCATACGTTGTTTTTCCCTGTATAAAACATGTACACACGGGTCATTCTATACCCAACCCACGTATATGTGTTAAAACAATAAAAAACATACAATCTCATTAAATTCAGGCAGAGTTTATAGGTTTTACCTATTACTAACCTATTGTAGCCCGTGGCCCAACTGTTTTCCAACTGAAAAAACTAATTTGGAAAAGTATAAATAGACCTCCATGGGGAGGCCTAAAGGAGGAGAAAATATTGGATATTGATATTATAGTTGATTACATCCCTGATCAAGTCTGAAGAAATCCTTGTGCCTTCTGCACTCCCAAGTCATAGGAAACCTCTATTTCCTTCTTGAGATGTCCTTCATCCCTTTATGACATCCTTGTGTATACCTGTGGAGGAGGATTGATGAGGGCTAGGCAAGACGGATCCGGATGACGGTTTCGCTTGGAGCTGACGGACGACTCAGGTTGTAGTTATTCCGTACTTTCTTTAGTTTACATCAATAAAGAGGTGTTGTTTTGTTCTTGATATTTAAGGTCTTAATGCATTAATCTATGTTATGATTTGCTTATGAATCTTATGTTAATTCTTATTTTCTTACATTCTTATATGACCTAACACCTATATCATGAACATGCTTTCTATTACTGTTGTTGTATATGCTTTTCTTAAATGAGTTACAGGTTCTAAAGCATTGGAAGAAGCAGAGGGTTTGGACCCTACGGGAACGACCTCAAATGTAGGACCTCCGGGTAATACCTCTTCTTCCTACTTCAATAGTTTAAGTATTAGGACTGCCTATTTGCATGCCTCTTTATGTTGTAAGCCCTCTGCTCTATTGGGGTTCTCAACCCAAGATCCTAGGATAACTTTACCCGTAACACTTAGAGATTTTCCTTAGCTCTTGTTGTTCAACACATGAGATTGTTATGCTTGTAACTTCAAGAAAGTGAGGTGAGTATAATTGGTGAGTGATTAATGTAACTTTGTGTCCAGGTTCTCTTATTGTCAAAAGGGGGAGGTAAAGTGAGCCTCTTGATGAAACACACAACCTAGGAAGAAACACACACGAACAACAACAAGGGTCTATCTAACATCCAATGGAATAGTCCACAACGGATGTGATAGTCATGAAAACCAAAGTTCAAGGGAGAACACCTACACCGTCCATTGGAGTATTCCACACAGGGGTGACGGTTGTTAAAACCGAGAAAACATAAAGATGGTTTGTCTCATGTCTGGTGGAGTAGCCCACACGGATGGGACAACAATGATAAACAATAAAAAAACATCTTCAACAATATGAGTACTAAAATAACGGAAGAAGTTCAACTATCATAGTACAGGTTAAACAAACATGCATTACAAACGTTTAAAGAATAGACTTACAAACGGATACAAAACATGCGTTAAAATGTGTTGGCTTGAGATAGGATTCTGAATTAGTCCCGACCTAGGAAGAAACATACACGAACAACAACAAGGGTCTGTCCAGCATCCAACGGAATAGTCCACAACGGATGCGGTATTCGTGAAAACCAAAGTTCAAGGGAGAACACCTATACCGTCCATTGGAGTATTCCACACGGGGGTGACAGTTGTTAAAACCGAGAAAACATAAAGACGGTTTTTCTAATGTCTAATGGAGTAACCCACACGAACGGGACAACAATGATAAACAATAAAAAACATCTTCCACAATATTAGTACTAAAATAACCGAATAAGTTCAACTATCATAGTACAGGTTAAACAAACATGCATTACAAACGTTTAAATAATAGTCTTACAAACGGATACAAAACATGCGTGAAAATGTGTTGGCCTGAGATAGGATTCTGAATTAAGAAAAAGATCCATCTGTAAACCATACATCACTAGCCCTAGTAGTGGGAAATTGGAGCCACTCCTCGCTCCTCAAAGAAAAAACTACAAACTCTCAAGGCTATGTGGGAGAAGCCAAGGTGAAAGGTCTTTTGTTCATACAATGAGGGGGTATATATAGCTAAGGGGAGTAACTGACCCTTGTGACTCTTAGACTACCCTCATCACTGTTTGAATTCCTATGAATTTCCGACTTTACATGACTCTTCAACTTCATATGTGGTTCTCTTGGACTTCCACTTTACCTTACATTGATTACAAGAAGTATGGCCCATAGTAGAGATGTGGCCGAGATAACTCCTGACACAACTCGTCATGACACTGCTGACATGTACTAGCTAATTGTCATGTCTGTGTCAAGCTATTGTGCTGCTGAGTGATGATATGTTGTTGATGTAACACGTCTTCACCTATACATGGCAAAGTGTGCGGGGTCTTCGATGGTCTTGGTCTTTGCTTGATGGTGCATGTATATGTCCCTTTTTCTCGATGCTCAAAGTGCTTCGTGCGCTTGTTCGACTGCAAGAAAGTCGTCTAGCATGCACTCCTTCTCCATGATGTTCATCATCGCACCATGTTTCATTGATGTACCTGTTCCTGCAATCACTCATGACGAGACGACATCAAATCCAAAAATCTCCTAGTCTAACATGATGCATTGTTTTCCGTTTCGGTGCAGGTGACCGGGAGAGGGACAAGGCACTAGAACTGCACAGGGAACGACACTGGAACTGCGCAGGGCACAACATAGGCCAGGGTGCGAGGCTCCAAAGCACTGTGGGGAATAACTCCACATATGTCACTGGGAGGCATATTTGCACAATCTGGGATAGTAATGACAATTACGGGGCAAAACCCTGCTAGGAGGCAGAATTGCGCAGTTTCTGGGAGGAAGGCCAGGCAGGGTGTCGGGGAACTGCTGGGCCAATCTGCGTAATTTTCAAGGGGAGCACTAGGCAGGTCATCCAGCTGGGATCTATGCAGTTTCTCTAGGGAAAACAATGCGGGCAGTAGGAGGCTATGGCAGAAAAATTTGTGCAGTTTTCCATAAGAGGACAAGATCGGGTTGCGAGAGATGCTAGTCAAATTTGCACAATCCTGGGAGATAGTCCGGGCCTGCACATGACTGCGCAATTTCTGGATTGATTGCAGAGTGGGGAAGAAGAGCAGGCGACATACAACTCTGTGCAATTCCTGGGCTAATTGCAAAGCAGTGGTCAAAATTGTGCAATTTTGGGAGACAGTCTGGGCCCAGACATGACTGTGCAATTTCTCGGTTGATTACAGAGTGGGGAATAAGGGCAGGTGACAGATAGATCTACGCAATTCCTGGGCTAATTGCAGAGTGGGGAAGAAGGGCAGGTGACAAACAACTATGTGCAACTCCTGAGCTGATTGCAGAGCGGGGAAGAAGGGCAGGTGACAGACAACTCTACGTAATTCCTGGGCTGATTGTAGAACGGTGAAGAAGGGCAAGTGACAGACAGCTCTGCGCAATTCCTAGGCTAATTACGGAGCAAGCCAGAAGGGCAGGCGACAGATAGCTCTGCATAATTTTAGAGATCACTGTAGCCCTGGGTCATAGCTCAAGTCATTTTTTCGGTTGACCAATGGGAGGCTTGATGGGAGATCTTGCGAGAAGTGTAGACTTGATCTGGTTCTGGGAACACTTATTTTCAATTCTGGGAGTCATTCAGTTGGCTCATTTCTAGAATTTCACAATGCAGGCTGCTCGGAGGACAGCGTCAAGTTATGCGCAATTCTGGGCAGCAGTGCAAGGTCACTAAGATCGAGTCCGTTTGATGGAGGGTTGTCCGGTCGACAGATTTTCAGGAAAATTGACTAAGTGTGAAAGCGAGTGTACTTGTGTATACATGACAATGTGATCACACACTTAGCATGGCTCGACGACAAGACACCTCAAACCAATAAGACAACATGTGCTTAGTGGGACTGACTCAAGGGTTAAGAGAAACAAGTGTGATAGTTGAAATATGTCTTCGCACGACTGTGACGACACTTGCGCGACAATGTTTGCAACTTTGTGTGTGAGTGCGACCGATGTCAACAAAGCGAAAACAAATCATACACACAAAGACAAACCTTCAAAATTGCTAGAACAAACTCACAAGCATGACATAGAGATCAACATGCCAAAAGACAATCGGTGGTCGGTCAAGCAAAAGGGTGTGAAGACTCGACAAGAGCTCACGGGATGAGCCTGAGTGTTTACGACCATCAAGGGGGAAAACTAAGGAAGGCTCTAAAATTTGGATTCAGGCCAAAATTTTCAAGGGTGTTGCAGTCGCTACAACACTTGGCGATACACTGGTTGAATACCAGATTCTTTGTTTCGGTTCATATACAGCACAGGGCCTTGGCCTTTCAGGAAGTATTGATTCGTTGTACATGTTACTTTGGCTTCCCCACTTACCCCATGGACAAACATGGTTCACCTTGTACCAACTCAGTCAAACACAACAAAGTTTTCAGCTAGATCACAGTGTTTCAAAATCAGAAAGGGTATTTTGGTTTGCAAGCTTAAGATTTACATAGTATAAGTTTTCATCTCTGGTGTTGCTCCACTGCCAGCAGGGCTAGATAGTACCCATCAAAGTCACGTAGGAACACAAACATTGCTCCACTGCTAGCGAGCCTTGTTAGTACCACAGTGGAGTTGCCTGCTTCACCTCTCTGCGCAGGAAGCCTCTCTCTTCTTTCGACTTTGTATTTTTTTGAAAGACGAATTTTCATAGGCACTTATTTATTTTTGAGGCGGAAGAGGGATCTCGACTTATTAAGCGAAGAAGAAGTTGTTCCTTCAGAGAAGCATGTAAGAACTCTTATTTAGGTTTACTCATTTAGATTTTCCCCTTCTCTATTTCTACTAGTTGGATTAAGCTTGAACACACATAGCAGAACACTGAGTACAGGCATGAGGTTTCCCAGTTTGGACATAAGTTCATGGTTTGACCAGGGCTTCCCTTACAGACAAATCGTTTTTTCCATCCAAGCTTCATCGGCCAAAAGTTATGACCAAGCACAGAGAAGACGAACACAGGACCGGCCAAGTGCTACAATGTCACAAGACTCTTTAACTTCAGCCACATACTTATTCAAAATCCAGAACACCGTATAGGACAACACTTATGCGCGTGGTGAAAACAAAAGGAAAACTCAACACGAAAAGGAAAAACAAGACAAGGCAATGAGTATACAACAAGTAAACAAAACCAGAAGACAAGAAAGCAACATGACTAAAGAAAACATAATGAAAATAATAAAACCATGACGGACTACGAGTGAAAGACGAGTGCAAGGAAGGAAAAATAAGATACAGCAAATCGTACTCCTATCCTAATAGCTAGACAGTCGGGATTACGTGACATGAAATTTCTAGTGATGCCACCATAGTCATTCCCAACTTGCAACCGCAAAGATACAAGTGATTAAAACATATAACAAATAGTGTGCAATAGAAAATACAAAAGCCTGAAAATACTACACATGGAAAGGAAGGTCTTGCCCGTGGGCGGAAAAATGTGTCACGGCCACCCAATACACATGCTTACCTTTTCTATGGATACTATTATTCAACAAAACTTGGAAGTCTCTTGCAAGTGTGTTTTCATCTGCAACAAGCTTCTTAGTGAGCACGAAGAAGGATTGAAGCTTGTTGCCCGCACCATAGCTCGCCAAGTAAGATTGTTCCAACCATTGAGTGATTGGATCGTGAAATTCATAATGGTTGTTTGGAAGGTCTCGTGACCTGTGAAAAGATGGCTTTCTGATTGGAGAGACGGGATCACGATGGGAATCTTGTACAGAAAAATAAATCTGATCATTCTCATCAGTCATGCCAAGACAATGAGGACCTGTCATAACCATCAGCACAGGCTGAAGTGCCTCACCCACTTGACAGAAATCTGAGGAGAAAGATGCTAAACAATGAAGATCAGAGAGCACAAAGTAACTATCATTGAATGCACTATTGGGAAAATGATGAGCTGCATGACAATCACCCGAGATGGGGGAATGATCAGATGAGTTTGTTGAGACAATCCTAGTTTTCAATGAAGAAAGAAAAATCCATCTGAACAATCTTGCGAATGCACTGAACAATGGAATCAAGTTCGTTGTAAGCTAGACATGACGAACCACCCCCCTGCAACTGGTGAAAAATTGCGCAGGCATCATGGTCATCACAGGGATGTGAAAGGGATGTCAACACTGTGAATGCGTGAAACCAATGGGGGCGTGGTGAAATGAAAGGAACTTGATTCACATGATATCTTGTGCACTCATCATCACACATGGGAATTGTTGGTGTGATGGGCGAGTAGATCTGAAGTACAAGATTCACAAGGAGACTGAGGAGCTGACCATGAGACAGAAAATCCAATAAGTATTATTGCACGAAAAGACAATATTTGAGATGATCAACTTCATCATTCCATGATTTCATGAGGGACGAACATTCCCATCCTGAATTTGATGCAAGAGATGTGCATGAAGATGGATGCGTTGTGACAGATTTGTGAATTCGGTCATACGTGAAATTTTTAAATTTTGAGAGATCACATCCGGAATACCAAACATTTTTTAAACGCGAAATCACATCGAGAGCAATCATGCAGATAGACGAACTATGCATGAGAAATCATATTCGATTGGGTTCTTGGGGCTTACCAGAGTCGCGAGGTCCTAACATAACCATCAACGAATGTTGAAGTGCCTCGACTCCCTGGCACGTCCCGGAACTTTCTAGAATAGCAGAATCATATTTTTAAGCTTGAACCAAATCGTGCAAGGCTTGAAGGTGGCTACTGTTGTTCATTTCATAATTGCTCTCAGCATGGGAGCCATCTCTATCACAGGTTGCACTAGATTTTTCAGCTTCAACACGCTGACTTGAAGAGTTGTCTTCATGCATGAGAAGAGATGTCGGGGATGGGAAGTACGCTCTATGATTAAATCTTTTTCAACTTCATCATGGACAACCTCACTGCCTTGTGTCAATTGAGGAGATAACTCATCGGATGAAGAAGTGAGAGAACATGGAGTATCTCCGACGCATGTGGATGCATTGTGAATGGTAGGACACATGGGCAAGTGAGGTGAAGAGGAAGTTTTGATATGAATGTCTTCTTTGACCGAAGGAAATTCTAGATCTAAGTTAGAGTATTCATGATAAAATGGAAGATCACATGATGTGCTTGGGTGTTTGTCACGGTATATGGAAGCATGGGAGTGATGACTTCCCAAGACTGGTGGTTGATCGAAAGAATTAATTATAAAAGATGTTTTATTAATATTAGCAAACTGAGAATTGTTAGAGAATGGAATCCCATTGTTTTGATGCGAACAATTTTAAATCAGAGAGGGGGAATTGAGAACATCTTCACCTTTCTGCTCCTTTGCTGATGTAATGCGACTTCCTTGCGGATGATTGCAATTTGAGCCAACAACTTGAGAATCAAGAGAATGTGCATCGCTGGCTAGTGAAACAAATGGATCAAGCAAGTCATGGTACAAGGAGTCATGGCTTATGAATGGTGGGGGATGGCAGAGAGGAAAATCAACTTCGAGACTTGAGTTGTGAATGGTGATGTCTTCTTGCGGAATGGAGGAGTGAGTCTTGGCTATATGCTTTTTGAACCATTTTGGAACTTCCTCCATGGAAGCAGGAGACAGATGAGAAGATAGGTTGAGGACATTTCGCGCAGATTCCTCAACTTTCCAATCACCGCAAGGGGTACCCATCTTGGGACCGGAAAAGGAGGAGGACAAGGAACAAATGGGGTGTTGGGATCCTCCTCTACAATCTGAGGTGCTTCATGATCTCTAAGATTTTTGGAAGAAGAAACATCAGGAGGTTTAGGTTCAACGTATAAAGAGACACGAACCAAGTGCTCGAAATTTTGTTTCAAGAAATCCCAATTCAAATCTTCTTCCAGAATTTCATAGAAAAGGTGAAGAAATCAATCAGGAAATTTCTCAACAGATTCATTAGGCCAACTGATTCATTAGGTCCCATTCTTAATAGGTTGATTCTTCCACAAACATCTCGGTAGTTATACTTATCGAAGGCTTAATGGAACTCCTTGAGGAAAGGGAGAAGGGAATGGATGGAAGCAGGTGGCAAGGTGTAACATCGTCGATTAGCACGACCGTCAAGGGTGAGGAAGAAAAGCACATAAGAAGACTCTTCGTTATCGATTTCATAAGGTTGGAAAAATTGGAGAAAATCATAAATGTGCCTGGATATGGACATTCCGTCCTCACCATATGGCCCTCCTTCTAGCGCCATTTTGTTGACGGTGCTGGAACTGCCACCAAAGGGGATCTCCAAGTTATGAAGTCCCAACTAGACTTCACATTGTTTGGTGTAGGAGTCCCATCCGGTATGATGGCCCGATTGCCATCATCTTAGAGATTTTCCTTAGCTCTTATTGTTCAGCACATGAGTGTTATGCTTGTAACTTTAAGAAAGCGAGGTGAGTATACTTGGTGAGTTTTTAATGTAAATTTGTGTCCAGGTTCTCTTACTATCAAAAGGGGGAGGTAAAGTGAGCCTCTTGATGAGAGGGAATAGTCCTAACCTAGGAAGAAACACACGTGAACAACAACAGGGGTCTGTCAAGCATCCAACATAATAGTCCACAAAGGATTCCGTAGTCGTGAAAACCAAAGTTCAAGGGAGAAAACGTACACGGTCCAGCGAAGTAGTCCACACAGGGGTGACAAACGTTAAAACCCAGAAAACATAAAGATGGTATGTCTAATGTCCGACGGAGAAGTCCACACGGATGAGACAACAAGATTCTAGGTTTTGAAGAATTGCTGACTAGATGTTCTCAAGACGAAACAAGGATGATGGAACTACATATGCCTTCAAATAGGAATGATCCTACTGCATTCTCCACTAATGCCAAAAAGAAGAACAATGTAGGTTCAAAGAAGCAATGTCAAGGAACGTCGGGTTTCAAAAATGGAAGGAAGGGAAGATGCTTCATTTGCAACAAGTTTGGTCACTATGCTAGGGAGTGTCCTAATAGAATGGATACAACAATCAAAGGAATGGCAGATTTAACAAGCAAGGAAAAAGGAATGTTCCTGCTGCTCATCAAGGAAATGGTCGCCCTCCCAATAGATCAAGAAACACTAGGTATGATGAATCTAATGTTGTTGATAACAAGAAAAAAGAATTATATCTTATATCTGCCCTTTCTACTGCATCTCCTCCGGACACTTTGGGAAATTGGTTGATTGATAGTGGTGCCTCAAGGCACTTCACTGGGTATAAGGAAGCTCTTTCAAATCTGACTGAAAAGGATACAAATTTGGAAATTATCCCTGGAGACAATGCCACCTATCCCGTAAAGGGAGTTGGTAGTATTACTCTTCAATTGAATCAAGGTAACACCATTCATTTATAAGAAGTACTATATGTACCTGATCTAAAGAAGAACCTGGTATCTATCTTAGCAATGCAGGACAAAGCATTCAAGGTGGCATTCATCGATGGAAAGGTACGTGTGTGGAATAAAAATTTCAAAGATGCATTTACACTTGGCTTCAAGGTTGATAGCCTATATCAAGTTGGAGGAAGCCCATTGGGAGCTATGTCTTGCGACACATCACTTCAATCCAAATTATGGCACCGAAGGTTTTCTCATCTACATTATAAGGCTCTACTCGATGTGAGGAAGATGGTGAAAGGTATGCCCGAATTTAAAGTAGAACATGAACGTGTTTGTCAAGGGTGTGCCGAAGGAAAGCATACAATGGAACCATTCCCCTCAAGTGATAACAAGACTACTGACATATTGCAATTGATTCATTCTGATCTATCTGGTGCAATGCCCGTGAACTCATTGAGAGGATATTTATATTATGTTATCTTTATGGATGATTTCTCTCGCAAGACTTGGATATATTTTTTGAATAAGAAGGACAAAGTATTCTCATGGTTCTGCTCTTTCAAAGCTTTGGTTGAAAATCAAACGGGAAGAAGATCAAAATATTGAGGACCGATAATGGGACCGAATATGAATCAAATGAGTTCAAAGATTATTGTAAAAAAGTTGGCATTAAGAGGGAGACTACTACCGCATATACTCCTGAGCAAAACGGTATTGCTGAAAGGAAGAACCATTCTATTGTAGAAGCCACTCGTGCCATGCTTCATGATCAAAGCCTTTCGAAGTTCTTATGGGCCGAAGCTACAAACACCACCGTGTATGTTCAAAATAGATGCTCTCATCAAACGTTGGACTCCAAAACTCCTGAAGAAGTTTTCACCGATATGAAACCTGATGTTTCTCACGTTAGAATTTTTGGTAGTCTTGTATATTTTCATGTGTCGAAAGAAAAGAGAAGCAAATTGGATGCTTCTGGGAAGAAAGGAACATTTTTGGGCTACAGTGAAACTTCTAAGGGATATAGAATCTATGTGCCTAGTCAAAGAGAAGTGGAGATAAGTCATGATGTCACCTTCAATGAGGATGCTGCGCTTGGGAAGATTAGTAACCTTCCTCTTCCAAGGAAGGAAAAAGAAGCAGAATCAGGAAAGCAGGGAGAACCGCGGGATGAGCCAATACCCAATGCTGAAGGACCAATGGATCCCATTGATCCAACCCCTCATGAGCCCCCCTCCTCGAAAAGGGGACCCCCATGGCTTAGGGAGACTCTCGAAGATGTCGAGAGACATGTTTCACCTAGGGGGACCTTTCGTGAAAGCAAGAAGCCGAATAGGTACCAAGGGTACTTAACTACAATGAGCACCATTGTTCAATCTGAGCCTTGCACATTCAAAGAAGCTGCAAAACACCAAGTTTTATAAAGATGAAATGAACGAAGAGTATGAGTCGATTATGAAGAATGATGTTTGAGATGTGGTCCCTAGACCCAAGGACAAATCTGTTGTCACCTCAAAATGGTTCTTCAAGATCAAGCATGGCGCTGATGGAAGTGTTGAAATGTTCAAGGCCAGATTCGTTGCTCGAGGCTTCTCTAAAAAGGAAGGTATAGATTATGATGAGATATTTGCACCGGTTGCCCACTACACCACCATCCGTTCGATTATAGCCCTTGTTGCCTTGCAAAGATGGAATCTACATCAGATAGATGTCAAGACGGCCTCCTTGCATGGTTCACTTAAGGAAGAAGTCTATGTAGAACTACCTGAGGGGTTCGAAGTTCAAGATCGCCAGACACGTGTATGCAGGCTAAAGAAAGCCCTCTATGGGTTGAAGCAAGCACCCCAGGCTTGTCATGAGAGGATCGATAGCTACCTAATGAAGCTGGTATTTATGAGAATTGAAGTTGATCCAAACCTTTACTTTAAAGTTGAGAATGATGGACCTCTCATCTCAGTACTCTATGTGGACGATCTCTTTCTAACAAGTGGGGACCCTATTATTCATCAATGTAAGAGGGAGTTGGCTTCCGAATTCAAGATGAAGGACCTAGGAATGATGCATTACTTCCTAGGGTTGGAGGTCTGGCAAAATCCAAGTGAGATTTTCTTTTCTCAAGTAAAATATATTGTAAAGATACTTGAAAGATTTGGGATGGTGGATTCCTAGTTCGTGACTACTTCGATGGAACTTAACTTCAAGAAGTTATGCGGAAGTGTTGCTGGGCCCAATTTGGGAAATCCTTCTAAGTATCGTCAACTCGTGGGGGCCCAGATGTTCTTGGTGAACTCCCGTCCGAACATATGTTTTGCAATGAATACATTGAATCAGTTTATGGTCAAACCTCATCACATACATTGGATTGCTGCCAAAAGCCTCTTGAGATATCTTCGGGGCACAATCACTTATGGATGAGATACACTGTCGGGAATGTGAGGATCCTTGGTTACTCTGACGCAGACTGGGTTGGTAGTGTGGTGGATCATAAAAGCACATCTGGATGTTGCTTCTCTCTAAGTTCTGCTTCAATATCATGGATGAGCAGGAAGTAGAAGTCGGTTGCCTTGAGCACTGTTGAGGCTGAATAAATTGCTACTAGTTTGGCCTCTTGTGAAGTTGTTTGGTTGAGGAAGCTCTTTAGTGAGTTGTTTGGACATGTGTTGGATACCACCGTGATCTTTTGCGACAACTAGAGTGGGATTCATCTTTCGGAGAATCACATGTTTCATGACCGCTCCAAGCATATTGATATTAGGTACCACTTTATTCGGGACATGGTACAACAGGGAGCAATAAGGCTCCAACACATTGGGACTGATGATCAGGTTGCTGATATTCTTACAAAGCCCCTGGGGAAGGTCAAATTCTTGACCTTCCATGAACGACTTGGAGTTGTGGAGAGACCTTCTTATGAGGATCCCGTATGAGATGGATGTTGAGCTTTGGGAGCTCGAGGGGGCTTGGGGTACTTCTTGGAGTGGTGAGTGATCATAGGGTGAGTGGTTCACCTTCCCCTAGTGGTGCACAATGTACAAGGTGAGTGGTTCACCTTCTCCTATGGCATATGAGCAAGATGAGTGGTTCACCTTCTCATGCCGGCACATCCTACCCATGCAATGTAAGACTCATGGGAAGTACCTCTCATCTAGCCAATGAGTAGGGAAACGAGGATACGGACCATAGTACTACCGATGAACGCATCGTGTACTACTGTACTCCCTAGGCTAGGATATTGATATTGATCTGGGATCAATGGAAACTGACTACGAGTCAGTTAAGAGTGATATGACACACTTTCTATTATTGGAGATTGACTTCGAGTCAGTGGAGAATGGTATGGTACATTCTCGATCATTTCTTCTTTCTTCATGGTTCAACAGAGCAGGGACGGCGATGGTACAGATTGTCAGACAGCTTGGTAGGTGAAGTTCTCCCTAGTTGAGAGGAAGTGTTAAATTTGGAAACTAGGGCCAAACTTCACATTGGACAACTCATATGAGGCAACTCATATTTTTATTGGATTTCTCTCTCCGAGAGGTCTAGGATTGATATACAGATCATCCCATTCTGACATTTACAAATGAAATTATGAATTTATTTTGTTTATGGACAAATTGTCAAGGTCGGCCAACAAACTAATGTAGGGTCAGAAGCCCAACAGTGACATTTATTCATCCTCAACGTTTGCATATAAATACATGGTGCCTCCTCCTCATTTCGACACTTCACCCACACACATTCTTCTCTCTCCTTCATTAATTGGGTACGAAATTCAGAGGCATCTCTCCACACGTGCGAAGAAAGGGAAGGGCTTTTGTTCCAGCCATTGACCAGAGTTGATCAAAATTGCAGGTCGTTGATTTGACCTGCGTTGACCTGTTTTGAGTGCGGTTTTGGTTGGAGAAATTCTGTTTGAGTAGGGCACAATTTTGGGCACAAAATCCGAGGTAGTTTGACCTTTGTTTGACTAGTGTTGACTGTGCTAGGGTTCGCTGCAACATTGACTTTTGTTGACCAGTTTTGACTGGACTCTTTCAAACTGTTCTTGAGTTGATTGGACTAGTTGTTGGAGGCCAAAGTTGACTAGGTTTGACCGAGCCAAATTGGAGGAAGGAATCTGCCCTATTGACCAACATTGACTTTCTGGTTAAGGCTTTTTTTTTCTGCTATTTGATTGATCATATTTTCACTGTGATTGAATATTATATATTGTACTCTCTCTCTTAGTTGAACTTTTGAATAATTATAAGAAGAATTGATAAGGGTTTCCCCACATTGGGGTTTGTCCCTGGCTGGTGCCACATCTTGTGTCCTCTCTTGTCTTGGCTAGTCTTCTATTGTTATTGTTTATGTTCTATCTGCATTTTCCTATCATGATGATGTGATTACTAAACTGGATATTGATATTGGGCTAATAAACAAATTGAAGTAAAATTGCTCTAAACATAAAACATACCATTGTTATCCTAAAATTAACACATTCATTGTTTGACAATATGTGCAGGCACGATGTAATGTTGTGGACTACTATGGTGATGAGATAGGTGCAAAATGAACGAGTACAAGATGCATGCAAATTGTTTGAAGAAATATCTAAACAAGATGTATTCTGTCGGACTTCAATGGGAGTTGGATATGCTCAAACAAGTCTGGTTGTCGATGAACTCGACATAGTCTGGTTGTCTGGCTTTAGGAGTCATTGCTATCTGATGGTGGATGGCTACTCGCATAGATCTCCGAGAGCCGTCAACGCCGTTATGTTCAAATACAGAGTACCGTCAAAACTAACGGGGCAAAGTAGTCAAATTTAACTGTGTTTAGCAGGGCTCTTTTTTCTCCTTTCCTCTTGCCTGGTCTGGTCCACTTCGCTTCTGCTCGATATTGTCCTGCGCTTTGTGGATTTTTAGAATCAGGATTGCATATATATGTCAATGCACATAGCGGCGTACATATGCTAAAGTCTGAATAAATTTAAGGCAAGGAAACGTCAAGTCAGGTTGTTCATCCTTTGTTAAAGAAACCAGGAAAACAAGGTCATGGTTGGTTTTCTCCTAGGTGATCCTTCTCAACTTGGAATTAATTACAGAATGTCGAACATATACCCTAGCCCATGCAAAACTGGAGGAACCAAATCATTCTAGCTCTATTTGGTATTTTGGTAGAAAAAAATCGAAGAAAACTCTCCATCAAGGACGGAAGTAGACATATTTTCGGAAGTCCTACTGCACACTTTTACAAAACTTAGGCCTGAGAATTAAAGTGCCTCAGGTAACAATACCGACGGCCATAATATTTTGTCGTCGTTTTTTTTTCTTCGGCAATCTCACGCAAAGAATGATCAAAGAACAATGGCAACTGTTTGCATGTTTCTTTCTGGAAAGGTGGAGGAGACACCTCGACCTTTGAAGTAAGTTATCCTCGTACCATATGAAATATGTAATGAGTATCCTGCAGCTATTCAGAGGATCAAACAAAAAGATGTCTATGAACAGCAAAAATAATTAATTTTGCTTGGTGAAAGAGTTGTATCTGCAATTGAATCAAAACTTCAAGATTAAAAACACATTACTCATGTCATTTACCTATTAGAAACTTCAGAGTTTGGCTCCTAGATCCTAATAATTTTTCATTCAAAATTGGTGTTAAGCCTCCACAAAACTAGTGGTAAGACTGGGCATGGAATTGCAGAAATCCATTGTTAAATACAAGCTTGTTGATGGATAATAAGTGACTCAGCCAAACTTCATGGTATGCAGAACTGAAGAAAATCTGGCAACTTAATTTAAAGTGACACTTAGCTTTTCCATCTTCAGTTGATTTGGAAATCACATCTGGATCCCAAGAAGGCCTAAAGCAACACTTCGCTTTTCCAGCGTCAGTCAATCTGGAAACCGCATCTGGATCCCGAGAAGGCCATTTGACCATCGTCCTTAACGGCGGCCTTATTGTTGGTCAGCTGATTTTCCATTTTAACCTTGCCCTTTTGTCCTATGCTTTTTTGGGGAAAGGTCAAATCCCTTAACCATCTATTTAGGTTCAAGGCCAAGGTGACCTACAGTTGGTCCAATGCTCTATGTGGACATTTTGCTCAAACTCAGCTTTACTTGGAAAGTGATCTTTTGGGTGACAAACGAACTTGGGTCAAGTTGTCCATCATATTTCCTACAAATGGAATAATATTGCTGCTCAAATTGTCTTCGAATATGTCATGAAGCTACAGATACCTCAGTACACATTGCACAACGACAAGTTTATGCTTCTACAACTTTGTAGAGCTTGCACTTGGCTCAATCTTAGAATCTTCAACAGCTACTGGCGAAGAGGACTTTTTTGATTGCTTGATATTGGCCACATGAATGACATTTGGTCTGTTATAATTGAAATTAATTTCAATGTGCAAGGTAATGGATACTAGTTTCTGCAGAAAGAATTGGGTCTGTGATTGTGAAAAAGGGTAGGAAATGAGGAAGTGGCATCCAAAATGCTTGTTGTGGCTACATGGGAAAAGTGGACGAGGAAATGGAACACTTCAGACTGTAGTGTTGAGAAGCAGTTCTGTTAAAAAAGACAATTGATACAGACAACGGCAAAGCGAAAAGGAACAATCAATCTAGTGGTTGAGACAGAATTCAAATTTGTTCAATAGAACTTATGGAAAACCAAACTGGCAAGTTGAAATGGGAACCTGACCTATATAATGACAAAATCAGATAGAGATGGTTACGAATTTTAAGTGGATTTGGAGTTGGAGAGACTAACTCTACTGGAAATAGAGACGGAATGGACTGTTCTGGCAAGTTGATCATGAAGTTGGTTGTTTGCATAATTAAAAGCGCTAACATTTGCACTTTAAATTTGAATTTACACAGGTTGATTCAAGTAAGAGAATTTAACTGGTGGGGCCAGACTGGTTGGCAGCCTCTTTTTCAAAAAACTTATATGCTTAAAATCTGAACTATCACACTAGTATAGATCATCTTAACCACAGATCTAACCTGAGTCAAGAGGAATCAAATTTCTTCACTTGCAAACTTATTTTAAAGTGTGTAAAACAATGTGTATTTTTTTATTGTTTAAATTGTATTTTTGAATGTTATAAAGATTGCATAGCATAGTCGACATTGTTTTTCTATTTTGAAAATATTTTATTTTTATTTTAAGAGGGACAGACATACTTACACATCGCCTTCACACTGGGCTGTAGAATGAGCCTCTCCGCTCAACAATGAGCAGATCCATTTTGCTTTCGCGATGCTCCCATCACTGTTGGGACAACTCTTTACACAACTCCTGACATCTCCAGAAACTGAGACTGTACACCCGATGCAAAACTCCCTCACAGCAATCTTTGCTAGCTCAAACTTTAATAGGAACTGCTGTAGCTTCCAGTGCTACTACCTCTAGCCTAACGTGTACCTCCTCCCTTGCCTTTACAACATGTACCTCAAATTTCAATAACCTAAGTCTGTTTCTGTCATCTCTTTCTCAAGTCTTGTTGGCAATTCCTTATTTGCTGATGAAAGGTCATCTACTTTACATCAATCAGGGAATTCAATGAATGATGTGAACTCATTAAATGTGGGGGCCTCAACATTGTAACAGAAAGGATCAATGGACCCTCAGAACCTGTGTATGACTTTGTAGGAGATAGCTGTGAAGCAATTAATAATCCTGTTTAATATGTAAAGCCTGTGGACAATGTAAGGTATGTGGACATTGGTCAGGTCACTGAAAATTTTAATAAATTAGAATTAACTGGCTCAGTATCCATTCAGGCAGATGTGGAATCAGATGAAACTGTCAGAAATTTCAAGATACAAAGCACAATTGAAATCCCTAGTGGGGGTAATTTTTCTGTGAACAACTTAAACGCTGCCAACAATGTTCTTGTAATCACATTCAGAAAATTTGTCTTTATTTGATGTGAATCATAAATAATCGAATGGCATTGTCAGTGATGTGGGAATTTGTGAATCAAATTTCAAAACTTATCAACGACTGGGGAAATAAAAGGTGTGGAGTTATTCTTTGGCTGCTAAGTTAAGCATGGCTCTTGATGAACCACATGAAAAAACACTTGAGCTCAGATGTAAGTGTTCAAGAGCTATCCTTTCCATCTTTGGATGAAGAATTGACATGGATAGAAGTCAATAGAAAGGAGAACAACGATAGCACTGCAATTGCTGCGAGATTTAGGAAAGGTGACTCTTATCAACTCAAAGAAGTTGCACATGATATGAAGCTGCCTTCTGAATCTAGTGGCATTTGCAGAGAAGCAATGACTATGTATGAACAATTGCCCTCTTTTGCTAGTGAATTTAAAGCCGAGGAAGTATTATATGGTGTTGCAAAAATAAAGTAATGCTAATTTGAGGGGCAAGCCTATGAATATAGTCCATGATACTACCGAAAAGAATGAAAGTACCCCTCCTGCTACCAATCATCAGGCTGTAGCCACAGCGTACATTGGTGCTGGAATCAAGAGGGCTGGTAGCAAGAAGAAGAAGAGGAAGGAATGTCAGGCCAAAGCTGACGCTTCCAGTTCAGTTGGTGATTTGTATAATGCATACCAGGCCCCAGAAGAAAAGCAGAAAGATGTAAGTTATCCAGATGCATCTACTGTAGCTGTTCCCGTTGTTAATGAAACAACCTTTGTCAATGACGAGAAGGAAGGTCAGAAAGAACTACAGGATTGGGAAGATGTAGCTAACTTTCCAAACCAAAACAAAGCAACAGAAGAATGTGCCATGACATCTACTAATGCAAAGCAAATGGTTGTACCAAAGACGAGACCTGGAAGATAGAAAGTACATGAAGGAATTCTTGTTGACATTTAAGGATCAGTTTAGAAAATTACCTGTTGAATTAGTTCAATCTGACATAATGGAAATCCTCAACCCTTCTAGATGTATGAGCCACATGGGCGAAATGCAGATCTGCAATGGCCTGACATTGTAATATAGTGCTCAAAAAGGGCCTGACTAATTATGTGTTCTGGGTTGAAGAAGCCTGACTAAAACTGTTGTGTGCACACAAGGAAATGAAGGTCCAACAATTGACTCTACTAGTTGTTGGAAATTTAGTATTTCACTTTGAAGCAGATTGCAGATAACCCCAGTATCGACAGTGAATGACAAGGTTGGAAGTCTAGTTCAATGTCTGTTGTCCAGGGTGGAAGCTGATTTGGATCACCTCCTCCGGCTCTTCTTCATTATTTTTGCAGGTTAACTCTGACAGATATTTGAGCCTGGTTGGGCAGTTTGATGTATTTTTGGGCACTTGATAAGCCAAATCCACCAGTGAAGAGTTGATAGCTACTAGCCAATTATACCTAGCAATTAGGACTGTTATTTACACACCTGCCAGCATGAATTATGGCAGCAGCTTCATAGCTACTCTGGGCATGTAGTGACCAGTTTGAGATCTCACTAGATCTATCTGCGCGAAGTAATGTCCATGTTTTTACAATGTTGAATGTATAAAGTAAAATGTCCATATTTTTACCATAGATCTCCAATACACAGTAAATAATTTTTTTAATATGAATTAAGATAATATATTCTATATTCTATATTTAAATATATGAAATAAAATATCCATATTTTCATGAGAAATGTCTAATACATGAAAACAAATAAATATTTATAAATAAATGTATATATAATATTGAAAAAATAATCTTAATTAAAGATTTTGTTTCAAATCCCAAAAAAAAATATTTTAAAACAAGAACCCTACTATTTCTCGTTTTAAAATAATTACTCTGCTACTTAATTTTAAAAAACAGGAATAATTACTTTGCCACTTAGTTTGAGAGAGCATTTACGAGAGCATTTACAAAGATCATTTTAATTGATAAGGTTAATTGATTCAAGTTAATAAAGATCATTTTAATTAATAAAATTAATAAATTCAAGTTGATAAAAACCGAAGGTAAGAGAGTATCTACAAAAAAACACAATCAATTTTAATTAATAAAATCAAGTTAATAAGAAAGGAAGGTAATTGAATTTTTCAATAACTAATAAAAAAAAGTTCAAATAAATTGCTACTAATGGGCAGTAGCTAAGGCCACCAAACATTGTTGAATTCATTGTCCTGCAAAAGGTTGCAAGATATTCTTGTTGTACAGTTGGGTGGCTCTGGTATTGAAATTGTCCGGATTAACCTTCCCTCATCACTGCATATATGTACTTGCAGTTTCCTCTCATCCCACACAATGCAGCGGCTGCCGTTTACCCACATTCTGCATATAACAATTTGGCAAGAGCTAACCAGCCATACATAGGGTATTAAATGCCCCTATGGAGGCTGGCCCATCTATGGATGTCGAGCGGGTCATGGGGGCGCATCCATCTCCATGGATTGTAACTCCGGCGGCCACCTTTGTGTTTCCGGCAACGAACGCGGGACCCACCAACCGTGAGCCCGAGCCCGTCCCGTCTTGCCTTTGACAACAGCGACCTCGCGCCAAAATGGTATTTTCGCCATCCGGACTCCCGTTCGAAATTCGAAAATACTCTGCCTCTGCAACCCGCCTGGACGAAACGCAAGAGCTCTGTTCAACCGCCGATTGCTTCCCCTCGCAGGCTGGTTCCCGGGCTCCTGGTACATTCCTTGCCCGTGATTATTATCTATAACATCGCTTTGCATTCAGATAAAAGCATACCAATAGAGAGATTAATAGTCAAGTCGGATCCTTGTTCTATGGAAACCTGTTTCTATATGCCATTTCCAGGATTTTGACTTTTATTTTGAGCTGGTGAAGCTAAATTAAACACATTCAAGTTAAAGTTTGTTCTATAATGCGTCTCATTTGTTCTACTATTTACGCTGTTCTGAACATTTGTAAATTACTAGTATGAATTTGAATATGAAACCTTAAAGAACCACATAGCAGCAAACAGAGATTCATATGATGGAAGTTTTATTTTCGTGCAAGGAACTCTATTATTTGTAATGGATCGTCATTGTGGTAGATTCATCAGAAATCAAGACTCTTGTTCAGCTGACTTGGTTTACACCATTATTCTTTGGAGTTTAATCAGAAGAGACTACTTGTGTAAGAGCTGGATGGAAAGCCTCACCCCATTCTAGTGGAAGAAGAGTTAGAGATTAATGTCCTGGGTTAGTGATAGACAAAATACTCTTTTCATTGAGAAGGTCTCCGCTCCCATTGTCCTGATGCTCAGATATATGCCTTCTTTGCATAGACAGAAGATTAAAACGTGGATTAGTTTCTAGTTCCACCTATTGTTTAGTCCCAGGCTATTCCACCTCTGCTCAGCCCAGAGCCACATTTTTCAAAGAAGAAAGGTGACCTTGGTCTATTCAGAGTGAAGAAATTGTCTCCAGTCAATATTATTCATGATGCAAGTTATCTTTCTTCCATTGATCATATATACAGAAGTAAAGTGAGTTTCAGCCATGCAATCAAAACTTTTTGGATAACAATTTTCTGACCATCAATATAAACGTTTTCTGTTTTTTAGATGATGTATCTTATATTTCACTACTGAACAAATATATATCAAGAAATATACAAGTTGTCCCACCTTGTGTAGGCAAAAATAGCCAGCTTAACCACTTTGGCTACAATTTTGAAAGATTCTACATCTTTCCCAAAAATGCCAAGCCCAGTTGTAATCTTAACTGCCAGCCCTTGAATGCAATGCCAGTTAAAGAGTAATCTCCCTAGGATATTCAATCATAAGCTTCTAAAAAAATAACATGCATATCATATGGACACTTTGTTATGTAATTGTTTTGGACTTCATCTGAGCATAACAAAGTGGAACAAACTGATTAAAGTTGTATAACAGTTTTTTCTTTGCAACAGATTTTGCATGTTATTATGTTTCTTTTAGCAATGTATTGATTATACCAAGATGAAGCATTTGAAAGTCTATAATACTGTTTTGTGCATGGGTAGGAAATATTGAAGGGGAGATAGGGAATTATGCTGTAAATGTGTTTATATCTGGTGGGGTTTTCAGTGTAAATTCTACACACTACAAAAAATTGCACTTCAAGTGGTGTTCAATATTCATAGTATGAACTGTTGCTCATATGTTTAGTCAATATTCGTGTTCCCTCATTTGTATAGGGATTTGAAGAATGAGGAAGTGGGAATTGATCAATGAGTTGGAGGTTGAGGACCCAGAAGGGATGATAGAGTTTTCAGCGGAAGATTTGACATGGACAGAAGTAGCAGGAGACCAAGTCGCAATTATTCCATATTGTCGACTTGAGGATTTTATAAGGGGAGAGCAAATGAGGGAAAGTGCACCTACTCAATTTGTTGCTAAAATTCGACGAATTAAAGATGTGAAGGATATCAAGAGGACAAATTCTTCAACATATCTAGAATATGCTGTGTGAGTCTCTCTCTTTCTCTCTCTCTATCTATATATATATATATATATATATATATATATATATATATATATATATATATAATTTTGATTTTAAGTTCACTATGTCAAACATGCATAAATATTTTATTTAATTTTTGGTGAATTCTTGATCACAGATATAGGTGTGCCTATGGTCCAAATCATGTACAATCCAGCAATGTGGCTGAACCTGGATCCACAACTAAGAAACGTCTTCCACGTCACAGCATCAAAGTTGGTTGTCAGTGTCACTTTATTATGCGACGACTTGCTCTTAGACCAAATGATGTCGTTCTAATATATACAGCATGCAGACATATTGATGACAAAAATGTGGTTTGTCATGGAAATGAGGCAAATGACATGCCCAAGAAATTCAATTTTGCGCCGCATTTAACAGAGCATATACGAACTATTGTTGAAGATTTGGTTCGTGATGGTTTTAATGCTACGATGATCTGGGAAAAATTTATCTTTGATTTAAGGTATGGATCTGGTGAGTTTTTCACAGGGGCACCTCGAGATTCTTTCATGACAAGAAAGGATGTGTCAAACATGTACAATAATATCAAGAGGCTAGAGTATGTGAAGCATGAAAGTGATCCAATGAGTGTGGATTGTTGGGTTAGTGAGTGCCCAGAGAGCTTTTTCTTCTACCAACAACAAGATGTTGTTAAAAACATTCCTTTCATTATAGGCATACAAACTAAGTGGATGCTTTCAATGATGGTGAGATACTCACACAACAACATGTTATCAATGGACTCCACTTTTAGCACTAACAAATATGGGGTAAACATATTTACCAAAACTTCATTTATTCTACTTTATTTCAATGTCGTCCTCTTATATGCTTATAATCTTGTTTTCTTATTGTAATGCAGTATCAACTGTACACCATAATGGCTTTTGATGATCATCACAATGGGATTCCAGTGGCATGGGTAATATCATCACGGAATGGTACTCCTGATATTTGTAAATGGATGTCGCAATTATTTGCAAATGGGAAAAAGGAAAACCCAGATTGGCATGTCCGAGCTGTCATCACAGATGATGCAGCAGCGGAAATCGAGGCATTAAGGTGAACCAGTTTTTTCTTTTTAGAAGAGATAAAAAGCAATAATGTTCAAGGATATTCTCTTATAATGTTATATTATTTCAGGACTTGCACAAACTGTACACTATTATTGTGTGCATGGCATATCCGTAGAGCCTGGTTGAAAAATGTTGGAACGAAAGTCAGGGGAAAGGAAAATAAAGTCTGTATCTTCCGTGCTCTAGGATTAATCATGCATTTGTGTGAAGATGATGCATCTGTGCAACATGAAATTCAAAGTTTCTTTGATGAATTCAAAGAAGAAACTGTGTTTTTGGATTATTTTGCAACCAACTGGTTAAACAACAACAAGCTATGTAAGTTTCCTAAGGTTGCATTTTATCAATTTATTTTGTAATTGACCATTTTCTATTGTTTTTTCGCATCTAATATATGTTTTTTTTCCAGATATGTGGGCAAAAGCATATAGGGACTTCCCACACTCCAACCAGGATACTAATAATGCTATCGAATCTTATCACCGGTATCTAAAGCAAAGGTACCTCTGTGAGAAGAATAATGCGTCCCATAGAAGGGTGGATTGGTTGTTGCACCTATTATTAAAAAAGGTTGAGTTGTATTACATTCACATGCAACGTCTAAAAAATGTTGGTTTTGTCCGAGCTTCAAAAATTGAGCAACAAATAAATTTAAGTAAGTGCAAAGCAAAGAATATCCCAGATGAAGATTGTATGGCTGATGGAAACAAGGAAAGTGAGTATTTGGTTCATAGCCAAACTACGGCAACTCGTGATACATGGTATCATGTCATCTATAAAGGGCTGAACCTAAACTTTTGTAATTGCAAATGGGCCCTAAATGGCAATATTTGTAAGCATATTCTAAAAGTTGAGATGGTAGTGACTAGCAAGGTTTCAAGGGGCAATGAATTGCCTAATGTCTGTAGGTCTATTACAGAAAGACCTGGATATTTACTTGATTTAAATGAATCGTTTGTAATGAGCCCAGAAATTGAAATGAACCTTCCAGCTTCTCCTTCCACTGATTCAACCATTGTAAGGCAAGATAGCGCCCTAACAATCGATGAGGAAATTAATCTTGTGATGTCATCAACTCATAAGAGATTGAGGGGTTTATTACAAATAACACCCACATCTTTGGAGCAGGCATATGCACTAAATCAATTGGTAAAAAATGTAAGCCAAGAGTACAATAATAAGAAATTTGATGTTGTAACTCCATCCAAGGTCACTACCAAGAAGCGACAGTTTCTTGAGCCCAACAAAAAAGGGGGGCAAAGTGTTCCTGCGTTGAAATCAAGAAAATATGGACCACAGTTTCTAAAGGTTGGACGGTGTCGTGGAAGGAAAAGAAGCATGAATGAACAATTGGAGATTTCTTCTACAAAAGAAATCAATCTGGACCACACATATAGAAGGGTACAAGGTTCTATTTTGCAAAATACTGGTATGGAAATATTAATTGATGTACCATTTAATGTGAAATTCAAAATATCATTATCTTCATTGCCTTCAATGCGATTGCATAACAACGTGTTTTTTTCTTTTTTGTTACAGCTGAAGAATCCACATCTCATAATACTTCAAGTTGCCAAGTTCGTTTATTTCATGAGAATAATGTGGATCCAAATATGGGGGGTTCATTGATTCATTTTCCATTTGATTCACCACGTCCACCTCTCCCGTTTGATCATCGAACCCCCTGGTTGTTTCCACCAATGGCACCAAATTCATTCATTGGGCAGCCTACTTCAACCCATAACATTTTGGTTCCACACCCTAGGGTGATGCCCCCTATTGTACAACCAGTCGGATTGTATCGCCGCTTGCACTCTATACAGGAAATAGCGGGTGAAGAGAACAATCAAAGCGCTAGCAATCAATGGCAAGATGACAAATATTCGAGCTAATGAGTATTCATGGATATAATATGGGCATAACCCTATAAAGGGATCTCCTAATCCAAGAACATGTTGTGTGCATGATGGGTTGAAAATGTTTTTGGATATGTACAACATTATCTAATTTCAATTTTGTATGGTTATTGTATTAAGCTATTGAAATCTTTTTGTTGAACTCAAAGCATATAAAATCTCAGTGTAAATGTTGGCTGAACTCTAACAAACTCCAGGAAAAGGTTATTTGCCTTTTTGCTACTATAAGCTTGATACATCCTTTTTGGATAACAGTATAGTGTATTGTACATAAAGGCGGAATTGGAACTCTTATATATCAGGCTGGCTCATTATTGTAGATGTTATTTTGGCATGTTGCTTCAATACAAAATGAATTTCAATGAAAATTGGTGAAAATTGGTGAAAATTATTGACATGCTCAAAGTCAATCCTTTGGTGTCTGGAAATGATTGAAAATTGTGGAGTTCGAACAGCAGCTTGCCCTCAAACTTCACAAGAGGGGACCACCACAGTTGGTGATCATGAAATGACATGCCATATCTAAGAAACTAATCCTTCTAGGAAAGAAAAATCTTAACAGCCTCACAAGCCTTCCAAATGCTCTTCAAACCACAGTTCATCTCGTTATCAGTTACCACAAGGTGAGTTTATTTGTTTATTTAGAGGAGGGCTTTTTTCAGCTTGGAAGGATTGATTTTCATTTTGAGAGAGGAGTTATCACAAAGATATCACAGTTTCACAACTAATTTTAAGTTCAACTTGACATTATGTATTAAGTATATGATATGACTCTGATTTTATTCGTGCATGAATCTCACATGTTCTACTCTGAAAACTAATAGAAAAACCAATAATAAATCATGGTATATACCATAGACTTCAACATTTTTTTACATAATAGTACATACTACATGTCGACTCTGTTTCTAATTTTCATTCTCTCTTAAAACTAAGGAATTATGAAATCCTACTCGAAAACCAGAAATCTGTTTTTTGAACCCACAGGATACTGTACAATATATATAACATACCCGTTTCCAAAGGTAAACCTAACAAATATAGAACTTTTATGACCATTAGTACAACTATATGGTATACCTATAAAACAATCAGGGGCAGTCATTCAAAGAAAGAACTACATCCTTAATAAAAAGGACAGAATAACATAATGCCTCATTTACAGATCAAGAAAGTTAAAGGCATGGCTCTTCAGAAAAAAAAAAAAAAAGGATTAACTTGGTCCTACAGTAGAAGAACCCAAGGGTTCAGTTACTTAGGTCCCAGAGCTGCACATACTTTGGCCTATTATCGAGACTCTGCACCCTCAATAAAGATTTAATATCAAACGCTACTGCACTGGCCTTTTCATCTATGGAGTTTAGTGGTACCTATTATTGTTCCCAGTGTCAACATTTCCATAAAGTTTCACCAACTATACCTATCAATACAGATCTGAATAACAAAGCTGACCAGAGCCCATCCTGTTGAAGCATGTAAACAAAAATTTACCATGATGGTCCTTTCATCTACTAAGTCTCCACCTCTACTCATTAGTGTTCCCTAATGCCAACTTCTCAGTTAACACAGCTAATGTTATCATAAATGACAGTGCTCTGGTAATATCAGTATCACCCCTTAACCAATGGATCCAGCACATTGAAATGTCTGGGCTGCTAGTAAATACTAAAACTTTGACAAAAGACAATTAGTTGTAACCAACTCTTCTTTCTTTGTAGCATGTAGGTCAAGGAAACTTTCAAAAAGATAAGGTCTCCCGCCTGTAATTCCAATTTCAGACTGGAGACAAAAATGGTGAACATACAACTTATTCTCTGAAACCAGAATTAAATGGTTCTTTCTCAGAAAAACAAGAATTTTTGGATCCAAAGAAGGTTGCCCCTCACGAAGAACCTTAGGAACTAAAGATTGGATGGCATTTAATAATAATATTCAAAATTAAGGACCACTACCTTAAGTGGTCATGTTAGTCATGCAGCTTGGCATGCTTTAACAAGAAAATTTAATGTTTGGCCTTTCGAAGGTCAGATTTGTACCCTTTGATCTTTGAGGCCACTTCAGTAAGACTCTAGTGAGAATTTGGTTTCTACTGACTGAGCAAGCTACAAAAATATTGGTGTTTACCTGGCCTCAATCTTAGTGAAAGGTTACTATGTAGTTAGGCCACGTTATTCAAATATGCAGCTGTAACAGAAAATGCATATTGTTTATTTAAGCCTGCCCCTGAAGAACTTTTAGGCTTCTTTCCAAAACCAAAATGTAATAATGTTTCATTTGGTATATCATTTTTGTGCACTTGAAGTTTAATTTTCGGCAAATTTATAGTATGAATTATATGGAATGACAACAATGGTTGAAGCAGTTCAATTCCTTTTATCACTTGAAGATTAGGTTTAGCCTTTAGGAGACTTCCTATTAGGGTTTGCATGGATCCTCTAAAAAATACAAGGATATTGAAGCAAAAAGGGCAACTGCAAATGGGTAGAAATGGAAATGTAAACAGTAAGTCAGCAAGCATGGATCCTTGGGCCTGTTATCTGTAACTCCCAATATTTAAGCAAGCAATATCATTATGGAGGCCTAAGAAGTGATGAAAAATGGTCAAACTGATAAAAAATATATATATATATATATGGGGAAACTCACCTTGTGGTAACTGATAACGAGATGAACTGTGGTTTGAAGAGCATTTGGAAGGCTTGTGAGGCTATTAAGATTTTTCTTTCCTAGAAGGATTAGTTTCTTAGATATGGCATGTCATTTCATGATCACAAGCTGTGGTGGTCCCCTCTTGTGAAGTTTGAGGGCAAGCTGTTGTTCAAACTCCACAATTTTCAATCATTTCCAGACACCAAAGGACTGACTTTGAGCATGTCAATAATTTTCACCAATTTTCACCAATTTTCATTGAAATTCATTTTGTATTGAAGCAACATGCCAAAATAACATCTACAATAATGAGCCAACCTGATATATAAGAGTTCCAATTCTGCCTTTATGTACAATACACTATACTGTTATCCAAAAAGGATGTATCAAGCTTATAGTAGAAAAAAGGCAAATAACCTTTTCCTGGAGTTTGTTAGAGTTCAGCCAACATTTACACTGAGATTTTATATGCTTTGAGTTCAACAAAAAGATTTCAATAGCTCAATACAATAACCATACAAAATTGAAATTAGATAATGTTGTTCATATCCAAAAACATTTTCAACCCATCATGCACACAACATGTTCTTGGATTAGGAGATCCCTTTATAGGGTTATGCCCATATTATATCCATGAATACTCATTAGCTCGAATATTTTTCATCTTGCCATTGATTGCTAGCACTTTGATTGTTCTCTTCACCCGCTATTTCCTGTATAGAGTGCAAGCGGCGATACAATCCGACTGGTTGTACAATAGGGGGCATCACCCTAAGGTGTGGAACCAAAATGTTATGGGTTGAAGTAGGCTGCCCAATGAATTAATTTGGTGCCAATGGTGGAAACAACCAGGAGGTTCGATGATCAAACGGGAGAGGTGGACGTGGTGAATCAAATGGAAAATGAATCAATGAACCCCCCATATTTGGATCCACATTATTCTCATGAAATAAACGAACTTGGCAACTTGAAGTATTATGAGATGTGGATTCTTCAGCTGTAACAAAAAAGAAAAAAACACGTTGTTATGCAATCGCATTGAAGGCAATGAAGATAATGATATTTTGAATTTCACATTAAATGGTACATCAATTAATATTTCCATACCAGTATTTTGCAAAATAGAACCTTGTACCCTTCTAGATGTGTGGTCCAGATTGATTTCTTTTGTAGAAGAAATCTCCAATTGTTCATTCATGCTTCTTTTCCTTCCACGACACCGTCCAACCTTTAGAAACTGTGGTCCATATTTTCTTGATTTCAACGCAGGAACACTTTGCCCCCCTTTTTTTGTTGGGCTCAAGAAACTATGTCGCCTCTTGGTAGTGACCTTGGATGGAGTTACAACATCAAATTTCTTATTATTGTACTCTTGGCTTACATTTTTTACCAATTGATTTAGTGCATATGCCTGCTCCAAAGATGTGGGTGTTATTTGTAATAAACCCCTCAATCTCTTATGAGTTGATGACATCACAAGTTTAATTTCCTCATCGATTGTTAGGGCGCTATCTTGCCTTACAATGGTTGAATCAGTGGAAGGAGAAGCTGGAAGGTTCATTTCAATTTCTGGGCTCATTACAAATGATTCATTTAAATCAAGTAAATATCCAGGTCTTTCTGTAATAGACCTACAGACATTAGGCAATTCATTGCCCCTTGAAACCTTGCTAGTCACTACCATCTCAACTTTTAGAATATGCTTACAAATATTGCCATTTAGGGCCCATTTGCAATTACAAAAGTTTAGGTTCAGCCCTTTATAGATGACATGATACCATGTATCACGAGTTGCCGTAGTTTTGCTACGAACCAAATACTCACTTTCCTTGTTTCCATCAGCCATACAATCTTCATCTGGGATATTCTTTGCTTTGCACTTACTTAAATTTATTTGTTGTTCAATTTTTGAAGCTCGGACAAAACCAGCATTTTTTAGACGTTGCATGTGAATGTAATACAACTCAACCTTTTTTAATAATAGGTGCAACAGCCAATCCACCCTTCTATGGGACGCATTACTCTTCTCACAGAGGTACCTTTGCTTTAGATATCGGTGATAAGATTCGATAGCATTATTAGTATCCTGGTTGGAATGTGGGAAGTCCCTATATGCTTTTGCCCACATATCTGGAAAAAAAACATATATTAGATGCGAAAAAACAATAGAAAATGGTCAATTACAAAATAAATTGATAAAATGCAACCTTAGGAAACTTACATAGCTTGTTGTTGTTTAACCAGTTGGTTGCAAAATAATCCAAAAACACACTTTCTTCTTTGAATTCATCAAAGAAACTTTGAATTTCATGTTGCACAGATGCATCATCTTCACACAAATGCATGATTAATCCCAAAGCACGGAAGATACGGACTTTATTTTCCTTTCCCCTGACTTTCGTTCCAACATTTTTCAACCAGGCTCTACGGACATGCCATACACACAATAATAGTGTACAGTTTGTGCAAGTCCTGAAATAATATAACATTATAAGATAATATCCTTGAACATTATTGCTTTTTATCTCTTCTAAAAAGAAAAAACTGGTTCACCTTAATGCCTCGATTTCCGCTGCTGCATCATCTGTGATGACAGCTCGGACATGCCAATCTGGGTTTTCCTTTTTCCCATTTGCAAATAATTGCGACATCCATTTACAAATATCAGGAGTACCATTCCGTGATGATATTACCCATGCCACTAGAATCCCATTGTGATGATCATCAAAAGCCATTATGGTGTACAGTTGATACTGCATTACAATAAGAAAACAAGATTATAAGCATATAAGAGGACGACATTGAAATAAAGTAGAATAAATGAAGTTTTGGTAAATATGTTTACCCCATATTTGTTAGTGCTAAAAGTGGAGTCCATTGATAACATGTTGTTGTGTGAGTATCTCACCATCATTGAAAGCATCCACTTAGTTTGTATGCCTATAATGAAAGGAATGTTTTTAACAACATCTTATTGTTGGTAGAAGAAAAAGCTCTCTGGGCACTTACTAACCCAACAATCCACTCATTGGATCACTTTCATGCTTCACATACTCTAGCCTCTTGATATTATTGTACATGTTTGACACATCCTTTCTTGTCATGAAAGAATCTCGAGGTGCCCCTGTGAAAAACTCACCAGATCCATACCTTAAATCAAAGATAAATTTTTCCCAGATCATCGTAGCATTAAAACCATCACGAACCAAATCTTCAACAATAGTTCGTATATGCTCTGTTAAATGCGGCGCAAAATTGAATTTCTTGGGCATGTCATTTGCCTCATTTCCATGACAAACCACATTTTTGTCATCAATATGTCTGCATGCTGTATATATTAGAACGGCATCATTTGGTCTAAGAGAAAGTCGTCACATAATAAAGTGACACTGACAACCAACTTTGATGTTGTGACGTGGAAGACGTTTCTTAGTTGTGGATCCAGGTTCAGCCACATTGCTGGATTGTACATGATTTGGACCATAGGCACACCTATATCTGTGATCAAGAATTCACCAAAAATTAAATAAAATATTTATGCATGTTTGACATAGTGAACTTAAAATCACAATTTTATATATATATATATATATAGAGAGAGAGAGAGAGAGAGAGAGACTCACACAACATATTCTAGATATGTTGAAGAATTTGTCCTCTTGATATCCTTCACATCTTTAATTCGTCGAATTTTAGCAACAAATTGAGTAGGTGCACTTTCCCTCATTTGCTCTCCCCTTATAAAATCCTCAAGTCGACAATATGGAATAATCGCGACTTGGTCTCCTGCTACTTCTGTCCATGTCAAATCTTCCGCTGAAAACTCTATCATCCCTTCTGGGTCCTCAACCTCCAACTCATTGATCAATTCCCACTTCCTCATTCTTCAAATCCCTATACAAATGAGGGAACACGAATATTGACTAAACATATGAGCAACAGTTCATACTATGAATATTGAACACCACTTGAAATGCAATTTTTTGTAGTGTATAGAATTTACACTGAAGACCCCACCAGATATAAACACATTTACAGCATAATTCCCTATCTCCCCTTCAATATTTCCTACCCATGCACAAAACAGTATTATAGACTTTCAAATGCTTCATCTTGGTATAATCAATACATTGCTGAAAGAAACATAATAACATGCAAAATCTGTTGCAAAGAAAAAACTGTTATACAACTTTAATCAGTTTGTTTCACTTTGTTATGCTCAGATGAAGTCCAAAACAATTACATAACAAAGTGTCCATATGATATGCATGTTATTTTTTTAGAAGCTTATGATTGAATATCCTAGGGGAGATTACTCTTTAACTGGCATTGCATTCAAGGGCTGGCAGTTAAGATTACAGCTGGGCTTGGCATTTTTGGGAAAGATGTAGAATCTTTCAAAATTGTAGCCAAAGTGGTTAAGCTGGCTATTTTTGCCTACACAAGGTGGGACAACTTGTATATTTCTTGATATATATTTGTTCAGTAGTGAAATATAAGATACATCATCTAAAAAACAGAAAACGTTTATATTGATGGTCAGAAAATTGTTATCCAAAAAGTTTTGATTGCATGGCTGAAACTCACTTTACTTCTGTATATATGATCAATGGAAGAAAGACAACTTGCATCATGAATAATATTGACTGGAGACAATTTCTTCACTCTGAATAGACCAAGGTCACCTTTCTTCTTTGAAAAATGTGGCTCTGGGCTGAGCAGAGGTGGAATAGCCTCGGACTAAACAATAGGTGGAACTAGAAACTAATCCACGTTTTAATCTTCTGTCTATGCAAAGAAGGCATATATCTGAGCATCAGGACAATGGGAGCGGAGACCTTCTCAATGAAAAGAGTATTTTGTCTATCACTAACTCAGGACATTAATCTCTAACTCTTCTTCCACTAGAATGGGGTGAGGCTTTCCATCCAGCTCTTACACAAGTAGTCTCTTCTGATTAAACTCCAAAGAATAATGGTGTAAACCAAGTCAGCTGAACAAGAGTCTTGATTTCTGATGAATCTACCACAATGACGATCCATTACAAATAATAGAGTTCCTTGCACGAAAATAAAACTTCCATCATATGAATCTCTGTTTGCTGCTATGTGGTTCTTTAAGGTTTCATATTCAAATTCATACTAGTAATTTACAAATGTTCAGAACAGCGTAAATAGTAGAACAAATGAGACGCATTATAGAACAAAATTTAACTCGAATGTGTTTAATTTAGCTTCACCAGCTCAAAATAAAAGTCAAAATCCTGGAAATGGCATATAGAAACAGGTTTCCATAGAACAAGGATCCGACTTGACTATTAATCTCTCTACTGGTATGCTTTTATCTGAATGCTAAGCGATGTTATAGATAATAATCACGGGCAAGGAATGTACCAAGAGCCCGGGAACCAGCCTACGAGGGGAAGCAATCGGCGGTTGAACAGAGCTCTTGTGTTTCGTCCAGGCGGGTTGCAGAGGCAGAGTATTTTCGAATTTCGAACGGGAGTCCGAATGGCGAAAATACCATTTTGGCGCGAGGTCGCTGTTGTCAAAGGCAAGACGGGACGGGCTCGGGCTCGCGGTTGGTGGGTTCCGCGTTCGTTGCCGAAAACGCAAAAGTGGCCGCCGGAGTTACAATCCATGGAGATGGATGCGCCCCCATGACCCGCTCAACATCCATAGATGGGCCAGCCTCCATAGGGGCATTTAATACCCTATGTATGGCTGGTTAGCTCTTGCCATTTGCATGACTTTCCAGGTCATGTCTGCAACCGTCAATACTGCCAAGCGGTAGTATGCACCCGACAAATCCCACCAGTAAAACTTTCCTCCACGGTGAACACCCGAGCACTGAGGCTGTACACAGCCGGACACAGGAGTGGAAACCCTAGTCCATGCATCGGATTCTGAGTCATAAATGTCCATCGTGATTTTATTAATCCCTCCGGGCCGGTCATCGCAATTATGTGGCCCCTTATGACTGTGCAGCGCCTGGTAGAAACATCAAATGCCATCGCAGAGAAATACATACCTAACGGACGTTGACCTTCACGAGAATGTAAGCTGAGGCGTCTCCAAGTCCCCGTAGCCGGATTGCTCAAGTAACGATCCCAATACCCAACATCTTCTGGATGAATGGAGCACTAGACGCTTTTGCTAGCATCCGTAACGATAGCCTCCAAAGGAATTCTGTAAATTTGTGAACCATTTCCTTCTATAACCCAGGTTCCCCAACAAATTTTCCCCTCTTCCTCTCTTTCACCCCAATAGAGGTGCAGGAGAAACCCAGGATCAGAACGCAATGGCAAGTTTGGATCCATTACTTGAAGAGGGTTAGGGGTAGGGTTACCCATAAATGGCGACAGCACATAATTCCATCGTTTACACACAGGCTTCAGACCCACCAGATTCCGAAGAGGCAACCTTGCTAAAATCATAAACAACATATCTTCTGGAAGTTTTTGCCAAATATTTGCTTCCAACATATCTTCTGGAAGTTTTTGCCAAATACTTGCTTCCGTGTATCACAAGGCCAAGCTAACCTGGATCACTTAAAGTTTAGTTTCAGGACGCCAATTAAAAACAACCATTCTCACCGGGCTGAACCAAGCCTTATTGATGCCCAGTAAAATATAGAAACCTCAAACCCATATATATATATATATATATATATATATATATAAATTAACTAAAACTTTAAATAAGTCTAGTTATTATATAATATATATTAATTAACTAAAACTTTAAATAAGGCTAGTTATTTTTAGCGTGATTTTGGGATTTTTGGTGCCCTTAAATTTGAGGTGAAATTTTTATTTGTGTTATTTGAACTGGGGTGAAATCTTTATTTATGTTATTTAAACTGGTTTTTTATTGAATATATAGAGTCAACCCTTGAAAAACCAAGACACTTTGATTGTGTAGATTACCATCAAATTTGTTATTTCAATAAAATAAATTCCTGATTTTAAAGAAAATAAATAGGAAAAACTTCCAAAAAATCTCACTAAAAACATCGCTTATCCTTTCCTAAATCCAAAACTTTCATAATCTCACTAAATCCAAAACATTCCTTTCTAAACTAAAATCATACTATAATAATTTACTTTATAAGTATCACTACTTCTTCTTCTAATTAACATCACTTATATTTTCTTTATAAATATCTCTGATTTCTTCTTGTCAACTAACATCACTCATAATAGATATCATTTTTTGGGATTCAACTGGGTTAAGTAACTCATTCATCTATGACCATTTCCATGAGAGATAGTCACATTTCTTCTTGTCAATTAACATCACTCATAATAGATATCATTTTTTGGGATTCAATTGCATTAAGTCATTCATCTATGACCATTTCCATGAGAGAGTTGCATTTCTTCTTGTCAATTAACATCACTCATAATAGATATCATTTTTTGGGATTCAACTGCTTTAAGTAAGTCGTTCATCTATGACCATTTCCATGAGGGATAGTTGTAACTGACTAATTTCTCATGATTTTTGAATAGTCCACTTAGCACTCATTGCATCGGGTGATGCTCACAGGGGTGAAGAAGTGGAAGGGGTGATGTGAGTGCTAAATGGACTATTCAAAAATCATGAGAAATGAGTCAATTACTACTACCTCTCATGAAAATTGTCATAGATGAATGACTTAACACAGTTGAATCCCAAAAAATTATATCTAATATAATGCATTGCGAAAACCCCTAATACTTAAATCACTCATAATAAAAAAATTCTAAATTAATATTACCTACATTAATTTTATTTTTTTTAACTAAATTAATTTATAATATAATTGTTTTTATAAATAAAACTACAATAATATCGATGACAGGCATCTCATCGGTGTGGAAGGCATTGCTTCACTCCCTCCCACACATTCGAGACAATCTGGTGTGGAGAATTAACGATGGATCCCTGGCTCGGATTGGCATAGACCCATGGACTGGAGGTGGAGGAAGACATCTGCTCTCTAGAGACCTCATTCAGTATCTCCACTCTCACGAGATCAGGGTTATTTCACACATTGCTGATCCACAAAACACAGGTATTTTCTCACAAGCATGGAAATATGCTCGTCTTCTAGGTCTACCCCCTCGCTGGCATCAGGAATGGCAGGATTACATATCAGCGCTTACTGAATCTCACATCAGGATTAAAGAAGGACCAGACGAACTTATATGGAGCCAGGCGGAGAATGGCATATACTCTCCAAAGTCTGGATATATTTCCTTGATCCAACACAAAAGACCTGAACAGGTTACAAGCTGGTGGAGAAACATATGGAAACTCACTGCACCGCCGCACATCAGATTATTCTTCTGGTGCATCCTCAGAGATAAAGTACCCACGGGGGATCACCTCCTTCACAGATCCTTTTCCGGCCCAACCTGGTGTATATTATGCAAATGTGCATCTGAATCGACCGAGCACCTTTTCCTACATTGCAGCACCATACACTCTCTTTGGCAAGATTTATCCCTCTCTATTCGATTTACTGGGCAGTGGGCAGGCATCAACCTTGGTACTACCTGGGATGACTGGTCTACTAGACATAAGGGATCAAAATTACAGTCCCTTCCTCTGATTGTCAGTTGGTACACCTGGCTGGCCCGCAATCGTTACATATTTGAAAACAGACCAGCGAACTGGCCTCACATCGTGGCGGGTATAATCTCTGCATATAACGAACTGCCTGACCCACCGCCACCCAGAGAACGCAGAACACATGCCCCGCCAATCATTGACAAAAGCACCCCTTGGGCATTCTTTGATGGCGCTGCAAATCAGCGGGGCTGTGGGGGAGGTTTCTTTTTATACATTAATGAACAACATTTCTACAAGGTCAAGATGGGATTAGGAGAGGGAACAAATAACTTTGCGGAACTCATTACCCTCTGTCATTTACTTCATTTCTCTCTGGGGCATCATTGCATCAATTTAAACATCTTTGGGGACTCAAAGATCATCATAGACTGGTTCAATGGCATTACTGCATGTCACATACACACACTCAGTAACATTTTGAATGAAGTTAATATGTTCAAGGCTGAATTTAACAATATCTCTTGCAAACATATCTACAGGGAGCATAACTGCAGTGCTGACCAACTATCCAAGGAGGCCACGGCATTACCCAGAGGAGAGTGGTTGATACATGAGCAAAGGGGGACAGATGAATACCGCTATTTTCATCGGCCATATATAGACCAGCAATATCAGAGGGACATTAGTCCCTGAATTTTTCGCTGTTATTTTGCTAAATACTGTAAAAACATCAAAATTTTTGTAATGTATATAGGCTTATATATATAGTTTCATATTCTGAACAGGCCCTGCGTGGCTCTTATTCAGACTTATACAGGCATAAAGAAAGGAAATTTACAATGATAATTATGACAGATCGCCCTGCGTGGTGTATCTGGACAAATATTAGTACAAAATTTTGTGGCAGTCCGTGGTGACTCAGTTATAGCATATGCTACAACATCTACAATATGTAATTTTTCTATATATTAATGAAAAATTACGGATTTTTCCAGTGGAAAAATTTACAATAATACAAAAAAAAAATTATGTTATAATTAAAAATAACCACTTTTGTCACAAATCCTAACTAGCTCTACAATCACACTTTTATGGTCACCAACTAAAACCAAAATTAATGACTACCATGTTTCTAAAATTATTCAACCTTGTGCATGTTAAGTGATTCTTTTTTATCATGATTTTCCTCGCAATATAATAAATTACTTTCTAATTTTTTTAATTGTGACTTTCCTTTCTTAAAAATATAATAAAAAACTTTCTAATTATCGCTGTTTAAAAAAACACACACACCACTTATTCTTGTGACTTAACATTACTTAACATCTAATATTTTTATCTATGACCTTTTTTTCTCAATTAACATCACTAGTGTTATAATAATTTCCTTTCTAAATTAGTGTCAGGTATTAAATAACATTTTTATTTTTAGCTAAATTAATTTTTTATTTATTTATTTTTATAAATAAAATAATTTACTCATTTTAAATATTATTAATTGTGGTGATGAGATGTATGGTTAAGGTATTATGTGATGTGAAGGTTATAGGTTGGAAATTTCATGGGCAAAGAATCTAATCATGTTAATGGTAATATGGCTAGTGTGGCCCAAACTAGGTATGATTCCTGGGTGTTGATGGGGGTTCAGACAGTGGGGTCTCTTTTAACCAGGTCTCCTCCCTGAGGGCTTGGGTTTTAAGCGGTTCGTCTTCTGATATTCTTAAACCGCCAGCCTCTGGTTCTGGGTTGGTGAGAAGAAGCAATGGTGTGGATAGCGGCCAGGTTTCGAGCTTTGGAGAAGTCTGCGGTGACCGAGGGCCCGTTTGTTTGTTAGACCAAGCAGCGGGTTCGAGTGTTACCGCTCCAAGCCGTTCGCAGCTGTCAGACGTTGTTGCAGCTAACTCGGTGAATGACGGTTCTGTTTCGGTTGATAAGTCAGTGGTGTCAGATCCGAACGAAGATGAGCGGATATGCGAAGAAGGGTCAAGCCGTTCTGATCCGGACGTGGTTATGCTGAAGTCGTTGTTTCCAGGTTCGTTTTTCCATGAGAACGTGTCGATAGATAATGAAACCGTGGGTAAGGTTTTAAGTACTGTAAACCTAATTTCGGACGAGAACATTAGCGTTAATGTTAACTCGGATAGCAAGATGAATAAGCGTAATAACAATATAACTGTTTTATGTAAAAGTAACAATACTATCGTTAATCCTGATTATGATGAGAACGTGTCGATAGATAATGTGAACTTGGGTAACGTAAGTAATAAAGACCCATTTTCGGGCAAGATCATTAGTAGTAACGTTTATTCGAATAGCAAGATGAATAAGCGTAATTATATTAAAATTAGTTATGATGATAGTAATATAGCGGTTGGTAACAATGATATCGATTTTCCTAGTTGTGATGTTAGTAAGGTATGTAATAATAAAAATAGCGGTCGTGATAATAAAGTATTAGATGAGATTGATTTCCTTAATTTTAAGACTGGTATTAAGGGTTCGTCGGTGGGTAATTTGAGTTCCCTCCCTAAGGACAAGAAGGTGGTGAATTTGTCGAGTTACTCTTTTCCGCCTGCGGTTTTTAATCTCTTAGGAAAAGGTCTTAATTTTGCCCTAGCGCCTAGAAAAATCCCGATTGAAGACATCATTTGCGATGTAGAATATGGCATTAGAACCTTCCTGATAAGATTAAAGACACAATTAGGCAGGATTGTGCCGTTACCCTAAGGAGGGCTAAGCCTCCCCGTAGCAATATCAGCAAGGCTGAGTTTGAAGCTCTGAAGAGCTTGAACGGAAATCGTGACGTCGTAGTCTTAAAAGCTGATAAAGGTGGGGCTGCTGTTATCATGGATAGAAAGGATTACCGAGATAAGATGCTTGACCATCTTTGTAATAGTGGAAGTTATAAGAAGCTTTCGAAGAATCCCCTCAAAAAGGTTTCCAGAGCGGTCGCTCTTGCGATCAAGTCGTGCAATTCCACGATTCCTTTAGCCCAGAAACTTATTGAGGGTAACCCCATCACTCCTAGGATATATGGTCTTCCTAAAATCCATAAGGATGGGGTCCCCCTGAGACCCATTGTCAATACCATCGGTGGTCCGACTTACCTCCTGGCCAAATTCCTCGCCGCTAAGTTGAGACCCTTGGTTGGGCAGACTGAGTCCTTTGTCAAAGACTCAGCTTCTTTTATTGAGGATCTTAAGAGAATTAAACTTGAGCCCGAGGACATTTTGGTAAGTTTCGACGTGGTCTCTCTTTATACTTGCATTCCTATCAATGAAGCCATGATGGTAATTAATAAGCTAACTGACCCCGATACGGCTAAGTTGGTTGAGCTTTGCCTTACCTCTACTTTTTTCAGCTTCCAAGGAGAATTTTATGAGCAGACTTGTGGGGTTGCTATGGGCTCCCCCTTGTCCCCTGTTGTTGCTAATCTCTTCATGGAGGATTTTGAGTCTAAGGCTTTGGCCTCCTCTCGTCTCTTACCAAAGCTTTGGAAAAGATTCGTCGATGATACTGGCGTTGTCTGGTCTCATGGTCCTGATGAGCTGGATCGTTTCTTCTGTCACCTCAATAACCAATCCACCGCCATTAAATTCACGATGGAAAAAGAAGAGAATGGTTGTCTTTCGTTCTTGGATGTTTTCATCTCTAAGAAGGTGGATGGTTCCTTTTCTCATCAAGTGTTTAGAAAGAAGACGCATACTGAGCAATACTTGCATGCTTCTTCGCATCATTTCCCCGCTCAGAAGTTAGGAGTTCTTAGCACTCTTGCCACCCGTGCTGTGAGAATTTCGGATGAGGAGAGCCTGGAAACAGAGAAGGCTCACCTCCTAGATGTCTTTGAGAAGAATGGTTACAATAGGCGCCTCGGTCAAAAAGCCTTCCTCAAGGCCAAGAAGGAGCCTTCAATCCGAAGGGTTCCTAAAGATCATGTCTTGGGTGTGAACCTTCCTTACATCCAAGGGGCCACGGACAGGATTGCGAGGATTCTAAGAAAGTATGATGTGCCCACAACCTTTAGACCTCTTAATACTATCCGTGGTTCCCTCAGGTCTGTAAAAGACCCGATTGACCCTAAGAGCATGAAGGGCGTCTATGTCATTCCCTGTTCCTGTGGGACCCCTTATATTGGTGAGACTGGTCGTTCTATCAATCAGCGAATTAGCGAGCATTCAGCTGACTTAAGACATGGGAGGACCAAGTCCTCGGCCCTGGCTGAGCATGCGGGGAAGACTATGCATCATGTATGTATAGAGGAGGCTCAAGTCATTGCCAAAATTGCGCAGTTTCACCATCGCAAATTTAGAGAGGCCCTGGAAATTGAGAAAAGGCCGAATAATCTTAATAGGGATGATGGCTGGAAGATTAGCCGTTGTTGGGTCCCAGCCTTGTCTTCCTAGCTTCCTCATTCCCCTTTGTGGTAGGTCTTTAGGTTTCTGTCTTCCCCCTCCTTTTATTTTTCTTTTGGCAGATTTGTACTATTGTGGAGTGTTTAAGTCTTTATTAAGTTATGAATTAGTTTCGGGCTTCCGGGTGCATGATTCTATTAGGCATATTATAATTAGATTTGATTTCATTTTTATTTCTATTATATTCTTAGAATCGAGTTTACCTTCTTTTGTCTAATAAACCCTTTTTTAATATAATTAACCTTAATATATTTTTAATGGAATAAATAAATTAATATGGATTATTAATGAATATATATATATATATATATATATATATATATATATATATATATATATATATATATTTAACCATTAAGGATAAATTAGGATATACCAATAATATCAAGGATACCATTTTTAATAAACATGAACTTTATCAACCCTAGACTTTACCTTATAAGTAATTATATAATGACTTAGTTAAACTTAAAATATTAAATTAATAATTGCCAATAATATTAGTTATTCTATGTACCTAATGGAACTAATTCCTAGGAATAGTAATGATTTAACAATTTGTTTGGAATTATGAATTATTAAGTAGATATAGATTACTATTAAACATTCATTACTTATTATTTTGATGACCATTATATTAAATAATAGATAAAAATAATATAATTTAAAGATCTAACTTACCAATGAATCATTAATAATTATTACACATTACCTAAAAAATAATAATGGTTTATCACCTTTTAGTTGTATTTAAACAATATTGGGATAATTACTAATATAAATTATCTAATAAATATGTACTTTATACAAGATATAATTTACTAATGACCTTTATAACTAAAATATGGTTATTACTCTATGAATTTTCTTAATATTTAATATTAGATATATTTATTTCTAAATAAACAAGCGAAATTCCTTTACTTACCTTTTCTAGGAATACTAATTATTAATTTGACTAGGGTTATTGATCAAAATTAGTCGTTGACATTATAACCGTTGGAGTCTCTGCACCTCTATTTAATCAAGCTAAGCCGGATTGGTTTTTCAACTTGTCATGACGATGAACCACACTGGTTGGTTCGAAACGCGTCGACAAACGATTGATTATGTGATTTTGCCGAAGATTATCTAAACAAGTTATGGATCACAGAAGTCTAAATTCCTTAACCTAAATGCTTCTGGTTCTTGGTTTCTAAAATAAAAAATTAAACATATAGTGATCTTAGGACTCACATAACTAAGCAAACAAACAAAAAATATTCTCAAATCAATAATTAATAATATTTTCTAAATAAATATGATTTAATACTATCTTTTTAATAAATATAATTTATTTATTTTTTAAATTTATTTTTAATTTCATTAAATAAATTTTAATAGTAGTGTTTATATTAAAAAAAGAGTTCCAATTTTAGAGTTTTTTGTTACAAATATTATGTGTAGGTTTAAGATTTAATTAAAAAAAATATTTCGAAAGTTATGATCAAATTTATTATGTCATTTACATTCTATAAATGGAAATTTGTGATTATTCTCATTATTAATTTTTAGCCACTTAGCATAGCCATTTGTCAAGTTTAACTTATATCACTAGGCTAATATTATATTTATTAATCACAAAATATAAAACACATATACACTAATTTTTTTCTATAATTTCATTTTTTAATATATTCATGTTACATAGCATTTTCACTTTAAATGATAAAATATCTTTAAAAGGGTCGGAAGGTAGTTGTCAAACATTTCAATGTTTGGTAGTTCTTTGGGTAGAATAATAATAGAAATACCAAACAATTACCAAAAATCCTCCGTAGGGAAGGCTAATTATTTTTAATTCATCATTGTATAAAAGAAGGGAGTTGTCTATAATGCGACTTTTTGAGATTCCGGTGACGGAATCCGGCGGAAGAAATTGAGATGAAATCATGATTTGTTGCAGTTAAAATGGTTTTTTAACTGCATATTCGGATTCAGCACCCTGAAAAACCCCTGGGACGCTTTCATTGTGCATAAACTAGTTATCAAACTTCGATTTCAATAAATTACTGCCGGATTTTCACCGGAAAAAATCGCCGGAAAGGCTTTCAAAAAGTCGCGTTAAAGACTACGTCTAAAAGAAGAGAAGGTAAAAAGTACATCATCAAAACATGTAGAAGTGGAAATATTTTATTTTGAGATTCCATAAGGTTGTAATTGTGTAAAATGTATAAGTGAAAAAACAATATCTTCAATTTAAAATTTTATTGCAATCATAGAAATAATGATAATTGTTTAAACGAAGTAATGGACTTCTTACTGGTCAACTATTGTTGTGACTCGGAGTAAGAGGGGATGAGCATAATGTTGAAGACGGGACAAAGGGCAACTATGGGTAGAGATGGAATGAGGAGGACCAGCTATGGGTAGAGATGGAATGAGGAGGACAATTCAATCAATGGGACAATGATGTCTTCAACAACAAATATTGCTAAAACATATCCATAAAAACTCTTATTCCTTTTGTGGATGATGCTAAAATTAAGTCAACACATTCTCAAAATACCCAATGAAAAAGGGAGGAGAGGAATCTTTCCTAAACAAACACTAATACAACTAAGTATATAATTATAAAACTCGAGCCTTGCTTGTATCCAAAATCAAGGGTAGGCTTAGGGCATCTGCACATTATCGATGGCCCCAAAAGTGGCAATGGGGCAATCAGGAACTTGCACTCGCAAGGAACAAGTGCGAGTTCCTAAGAACATACACATGTTTCTAAGTGTCCAAACTCGACAAGCCTCAAACCACTAACCAAGATGCCAACTAGGACATTAGGTAGGCATGGCATAGGAACACCCATGCCTTCTTGGTGTGTCCTAATTTTAGTATTCCAATGGCCCATATTTTCCTCATTTTGGACCACCTGGTGCAATTTTGGGGTCTCATTGAGCCAAAGATCACCTCCTCGGTTTACATTTTGTGCCAAGTCAATGGATTTGATCTCCTTCAGATTCCAGGTAAGCACTCTAATGCAATTTATTTTATTTTTTTCTTGTTCTTTTTTTTAATTTGGTTTAAAAATGGAAAAAAAAAATGTTAAATGATGCTTGAAACACAAGAACCTTATTGAATTGTACGAGAGTAAGTTACCATGTGTTAAGAACTAGGCCTAAAAAATGATAAAAATCCAATAATTACATTTCACTTTGAGGGGAAAACATCTTTTTGTAGTGAGTGCAATGTATAAGACTAGATATGATGATCCTAAGACTAGGTCTCCTTAGCACGCACGCACACACACACATAAGAGAAAAATTATATGATTATAATGAAAGTGTACAATGAAAGTTTCTAGCCTACATAACAATATAACAATAGCAATGTGGTAACTCAATATCTAAGGCTTAATAAACGATTTTAGGGTTAACATGGGGCTTGTCTAAGCTTTAGCATTCCCCTCCCCTTTAACAAGTGTTGTCCTCAAAACTTAACTAATTGCAGGTGTTTTTGCATGAGTACATCATCTTCCAATGTCACCTCTTCTAATAATAGGTTCTTCCATTTAATGATGTACTTAATAATTACTCAATTACTCATCTTCTTAATCCTTGTTTCAAGGATTATTTCTAGTTCTAACATTGTTTCCCCCTCTTTGTTAATCTTTGGTAAAATAGTTTGGACTGATATCTTGTCGCCAATTGCCTTCTTTAAGCAAGAAACATGGAAGACTTGATGTACACGTGAAGATGGAGGCAACTCCAATTCATAATCCATACTTACAATCCTCTATAATACCTTATAGAGGCCATAATACATCATTGTCAATGTATTTGAACACATACACCATGAACCATAATTTTCTATAACCATCATCATTGGTGAAGAGAAGGTGCTTTTACTAGGTTGAATGATACCAACCTCTAATATTTTTTGAATCAAATGTTCGATCTCACGCTTTTGTGCATATGGATACCTATAAGGCCTAATGTTAAGTGGTACACATTTATGGTGTAAATGAATAGCATGGTCATGATCTCAAGCAGATGGAATACCCTTAGGCATCTCTCCAAATACCTTGGAATGATTGTGTAATATCCCTCCCCTTAATAACAAATAATAAATAATAAAAATAATAAATAATGCAAAAATAATAATTAATAATAATAAATAAATCACTTAATAATAAATAATAAAAATAATAAAGATAATAAATCATAAATGTTAAATAATAAATGATATTAAAAATATATACAAGAAAATAAATAAAAATAATAAAAATAAAAATAGTAATAACCATACTAAAACTCTAAATAAGAATAAATAGAAATAAAACAAGAAAACTATCAAAAAGAAGGAAATAAAACAAGAAAGCTAAAAATCAAAAGAAAAGTAAAGAAATAAAACAAGAAAGCTAAAAATCAAAAGAAAGTTGCATGTAGACACATGGAGTGTGTGCATGTGGTTCCCCTTCCAATGTTGTTCTATTTAATAGATGGTGAGGAAGATGAGAGGCATTCCTGCATTCCATCATTCCGAGAGTCTATCTTTCATTCTCTTGGGAGAATGGTGTACTAAGACTTAGGAGTCACTGGCAGTAGTACGTTGATTGAGGGCTCGGGGGTGGCCAGTTGTAGCAAAGCCTTGCGCAATTGAGCCTACGGTTGGGTGGAGAGTCGTCCCCAAAACCTTGTTGTCATCTGGCAGACATCGATCACAGGTAATATAGGTATGTACTTATTTGTTGATTCTGATTTTAATTAGGAAATTAATTTTATATTTACTTTGGGCTGTTACATATGGTATCAGAGCTTTGGCTCAACCCTTAGGGCCTATGGGCATCTTAGAAAAAAAAAATTATTTTGTTGGGATTTTTAACTTGACTTGTTTTGAAAGTTACAGGATGGTTACTTCCAGGAAAGCAGCATGTTCTACAAACCCTCCCTATACACAAATTTTTTATTCAGTACATGCTAACTGCGTAGTTATATTTTGATGGTGTTCATTTTTAAAGTCATTCTTATGAGTAATTTCCAATATTAGCAGATTTTTGTTTTCATTGGCTGGAATCGGTTTTTCATGTCAAATTTCAAGAATCTAATCTCCAAGATCCAGAATTAGTAAAACATGACCGTTGTCTAAAGGTAAAATCGAGAGGGAAAAGATGGGATGGAGCAGTGTATATATATGTTAGGATCCAATGGTGTGTTCTGATTGAATATGTGGAACGCTCCCTTTGTTTTGTCTGTGTGTTTGTTCTTCATTGAGTATGCGGATTTCTTGCATGTTTGTGCTGTCTCTTTGTTGTTTTTATATGTAGTTTGTTTATGAAATTAACCACCTAGAGCGAGCCAGTGCAAAACAGAGCGGATAACATTTCTGAAACATAGGTGTTTCGGTGAAACAAAGCCAGCAATCTCCATTCAAAAGGATGAACGAGCTTCAAGGGCAGAGCACTAAGTGCGAATCGCTATCAGAAGGTACATATTTTAATTTTTTGGGTTGTAACATATATAAATAAATAACTATATATACTCAAAATCAAAGCGTGCATGTTTGAATGGACGAAGTTTATTTTTCTAATTTAGCGTCAAAAAAAAATTCATGAGAAGTAAAGACCAAATTCCGAGTGTGTGAAGGTTAAGAGTTCCATTCTCGTGGCTTTTGGTTCTGGTTAAGATAACTATTTTTAAAATAAGTGTCTTCTCTTTCGTTACGCTTCCTGTTTTCTACTATGAATATTTTGGGAAATTTGAATGTTATTTTAGGATTTCATTTTGACCATAGACCTGCGCATGCCCAAATCTGAAAATTACTTTCCATAGACTTGGGCATGCCCAAATTCGAAAATTATAGAGCAAGGCAAGACGTGGTTGCATCTATTGATTGCAGTTTGGTTTTGGTGTCCACACGTGTTAAAATATATATATAACCCATGACCACTTGAGTCATTAATCCGCCTCAAGTACACGAAACAACCAATCGTATTTTCCAATTTAATTTAAAGAAACTATTAAATTAAAAGAAATAAAAAAATCGCATGCAAGTACTGCTCATAGACATGCAAAGTCATTCTATAAACGTTGATAGACATGCAAAAAGAGGTACTGGATTTTTAAAAGAGCGGAGTGAGTTAGACATTAAAATGGTTTTATAGTTGATGTCTTTATTGTGATAATGTTGTCCCATTTGCAATACTTATGAAAAAGTAAGAAAAACGCATGTATAACATGGAGTTATTAAATTATTTTAATAAAATAATTCATGGATTTTATCCCAAGTCTCATCATTTAACTATTTACTATCCAGTGTTTATGTGTGGTTATTTTTTTTTACCTAAGAAGTTAAAGCTTAACCAGTCACACTCACTTAAGCCTACAATTTTGAGATTGTTATGGAAAGTTCGCTTTGAAATTTAGTCCAGCGTGATTATTACTGCAAGCTCCTGCCAAGATTCCAATATTTAGCTTGGAATTCCTTTTCACATGTTTTCGGAGTAAGGCTAAAATATTGAAATGAGACTCAGTTTTGAATTTTTTTTTTCTGTATTTCTCAGTTTAAGGCTATAATTATTGAAATTCTGACGAAAAATTAAGCGTGAAGATTTATCTTGGAATTCCTTATTCTCTTCTTCGTTTAAAGGTTAAAATTTTGAAGTAATCGCTGCAAATCCTCCTCGAGATTAAGCTTGTATTCTTCTCATTTATGGATAAGAAGTTCAGGCAAATTGCCCTTATTATACTCTGCTAGTTTCAAAAAAATAACGGAAAACCTTACAATGTACTTCGTATTATCAAATTTATTCTCAGATGCAAACAAATTGAAAAACTGCTTTAATGCTTAGACACGACTTATCCGGTGACTATTTGTTAAAATTAACATAAATGTTTATAATTATATTTAAAGGATTTTATTACGGCATAGGGATGATTTTTTTAAAATAACACTTAGCATCACGGTTCAAGTTTTAACATTAATATATATTAACAAGATTGAAGTTTTAGGATTGATATATTATTTATTATGATAAAGTAACTAGGTTGGTTGTAGAATCTATATATTTATATGTCTTCATGTTATTTATTGAAAATTTTATTATTTAATTATTATAGAAAATGTATAATTATTTTATAATGTAATTAATTTTTTAAATAATTATATTTATAATTTATATTAGTATTACATAAAATAAAATTAGGTAAGGAAATAGAGGATTTCTAATGATTAGTAAGATCAGATGTTCAAACATATAAGCTGCAAGTGCCAAACCTAATCGGCGAACTGTTAAGAAAGCGTCATGGGCTCCTGAGAACAATCTATGTCAGGTGTTTATCTTCCCCTTTTCCCATTTGGTTGTTTTATATTAGTCTTTGCTACTTGAGAGATGAGGGTATGACATTGAGAGAACCAGGTGACAGTTGAGAGAGAACTCTGTGTGAGCTAAGGCAAAGCCATATTATCTTCCACCCCTTTATTGGCAAGGAGGTCCGCTAATCTATTTGCATTCCTTCTGATATGAACGAAAATAATTGCTCGCCCTTCTGCAAAGATTGCTGCTAGTTGTTAAACACCGTGGTCCAAGCGCCAACAATTTTTGCATTTGTAAGCTGGAGAGCCACCAAGTATGCAATTGGCTATTTGAGTGGGTGGAGATTATGTGATCGGGCTATTATTATTCCTTGCATGAGAAAATGGTACTATTGACCTTATAGTGTGTGCAGATTTCTCGACATTGTTGTCAAAAAGAACAATGGAATTTGCAGGAACACGCATAGCCATGGCCGCAAGCTTACAATCTTATGTCTTATGTCTTATGCAGGCAATTTTATGTCTTATCCGGGAAATTATTATGGCTAAAATGTATTTTAATTTGAGGGATGGTGTTGCCTTCGCAGGTGCGCTTGCAGGCAGGCCATATAATTAATAAAATGATTTTATTTTGTGTTGGGGAGGGATAACCTTCCCAGTCATCCGATCCGGTTCTGGGTCGGGTGGCGGTGTCTCTTCTTTATGGTGTGGAATATTTCTTTGGTTATTTGATTTCTTAAATTTCCTTAGAGTAATCATTTAATAGCCATAAGAATCTCAAGATACATTCAATAAATTTGTTTAAACGATTTATTTTGCAGTCCATTTAATTCTTCTAACATAAGTTATGATTGCTTAAACAGATACTCAAAATATTTCACTCTACAACACATAATTTCAATTTATCTTAGCACATAAGGTCATGAATCTATAGACTTAATATTGGTGTGACATATAATTTCAAAAGTCATGGTGAATTTTCTTTCAGAATTCAAGTACCTTCTTAAAACAATACTGCCACTAATATTCTTAAGCTTTACTCATTGGAATTTTGATTTTATGTTGAGACAATTCTCTAAGTTTTAATACTACAAAATTAGTAATTATTGATAATTTGCATGATCAATCACACAGTTTCAAATTTGGCAATGGTCTGATTGCATGCTGTGCAGTAGGGGAAAAATATACAAAACAGTAAATTGAAATGAATCAAGAATCTTCAAAACTTTGTTGAATAAATTTGGCATGGTTAATACATATCTGGTTAAAAATTCACTGCATAATTATCACAACAATAATCTAAGTATTCTAAATGACTCACCTAATTAAAAGTATATAGTTTTGTTATGACTCATTGATTCATTGGAAACAATATATAATATGGTAATCTTGGATGGTGATAATCTACCCATAATTAACGATGTATAATTGCTGGCATGTTTTTTGTAACAAATTTTTAATGTTGGTGTAACCACTCACCACTAGTTCATTTTACAACACAGTTTTTGAAGTATTTGGATAATTGAAGTTGAAATTTGTCACCAATTAAAGTGCTCTAAAATAGTGAAATCTGTTCCAATTTATAAAGGGATAAACTCTGATATCTTAGTCTCTTTAGATGATCATGGTTCACTAGCAATCTATTCATTATTTTACTCTTCAAATTTGATCTAAAAACATAGAGATAACATTCCTTGAATATTGATCATACTATTCACTAATTGAGTTGGATTGTTGTTCTCATTTCCTTTAGCGATAGCAGTTGCTTGGAATTTCTTGGGTATATTATTGCAAGAACACAACTCTCTCAATATGATCTTCTAATAGATTTAATTTTGCATTGCAATTGCCATTCAGATTACATGTATCTGCTCATTTACTAAACATCATTAAGCTACCATTGAAGTTCCCTTCATTCTTGAGTGAATCAGTTGGGTTTTGCAGTATATAAATAAACCACAGGAGGGTATCTTTTAGTCTCAGTGGCAAATCGTATAAATTTGGATTAAAGTTCAGAAGTTGAGCATAATGTTACATGAGGTTAGTGATTCAAGGTTAATTGCATATAATGGTCAAAGTTGTCTAAGGAGAAATGGAAAGGAGAAACTTGCAAATTTTTGGGATGATAACTAATGATAATTCATGTGATTATGGCTAACTTGGATTAGGTAATTACGGTGGTAGCGAAGAAGTATCACAACAAGAGTAAGAAATCAGTAAGAAGAGACAACCTATTGTAGAACATAATGAAAGAGTTTGGCATAATCATCACTTGGTACTCTAAAGGTATCACTATAAGGTATATCTAAGGAAGAAAATATTAGCAATCAACCAGGGAAGTTGGAAAATCATGGTAATAATGAAGGTCATTTTAAGGAACTTGGAAGGTATGATAAAATAGAATGATTGGAGAAGATAAGTTGTGTGCATGACAACATCTATAACAATGGGAGAGCCGCATTGTAAGTTTTCCATAGGTGACTAACTATATGAATAAATTATGGATAACAAGATGAAGGATCAGACAATTTTATTAGGTGGATGTCTTAAAACAGGATTACATTTGGTAGCCATCTTAATGAATTTATTTATCAAGGATTACCCAAGTTGGGAAATAGTAACAACATTTCCAAGGTATATCGGTGCTATGTTTAAAAGAGGAAGAAAAGAAACCACAATGACTGGAGGTGAGAAATTAAAGTCAAAATAGAATAAAGTAAAGAAATTTCCATTTTAAGCTAATAGACATGGAAGACTAGGAGAAAAATATATAATAATATCTGGTAGGAGGAAATGAAGGGATGTTCTATCAAGAAGAAAGGTATTGATGAGTGGAGCGAGAAACATGATGGGTAATGGTCATAATGATGATCTACATATTTTAAAAATGTGAAGGTGTAAAGTTCCATGATGACCAAGTGATAATAAACAAGGAAGATAGGAAGGAATGTTGCTAGAAATTTTATAAGGATACCTTGAGAAGGATTGTGTACATAGTGACAAAAGAAGTGAAAGTCAATTAATAGAGGTTGTACTTGACTAATTTTCACTCATCGTTTCATGAGTAGGACTTCCCATAAAGTTAAAAGAGGTTGTTTCCACATAACACCTCACATTTAAATGGACAATGATGGTAGTAGTGTTTCCAACTATTTCAAAATTTAAAATAATGATATTATTTAATAAGAAAGAGTCTTTTGCCCAACTTGAGGAAACTGGATTTATGATAAAGCAATCAAGTGGTATTGAGCTACGAACTTTATGAACTCGACGAGATAAGAAAATATTTCTGTGGATGAAGTGCTAATTGTTAAATAAGTCAACATGGATCAACAAATCCTTGTGCAAGTAAATTAAGCATGATATAGAATTAAATCATGATGAAAAAAAAAAAGGTTTACAACGGTATTGGAATCAGTAAGCCAAAGGGTAAATGGATGTAAAATCAAAGGATTTTAATTTTGAGATAGATGATTTAATAAAGATGGTATCACTAGTAATATCTTAAACAATGAATTTCACCAAAATTTCCTTGGGGAAGGAAGAATATATGACGAGAGATTAAGACTCAAGATGATGAGACTCATATGAAATTTAACGATGTACTTAGATGATTATACCATTGGTGTAAATGGTCAACTACCTAGTAGAAAGAAGTCGAACTGATTATTGAAAAGCCTTTTCTAACTTGTTGAATGACTAGTTTTGAACCCACGACCTCGACTACAACATACACGTCTACTACCAACTAGGGTACACAATGTGGCTTAAGAGTTATGATGCTATGAGGCTTATTGACATGTGATTCATTTATGTAAAGTTATGATATGTCTTTGATGCAAATATGTTGATGATCTAACTTACGAGGGTATTCATAAGGTGAAGTATGCAATAATTGCATACAAATTTATGATATGCATGAGCATGCAGTTCGTTATTAGTGATAATGCTGCGCTTAACAAAGATGAACGTTCTCATGGTGACATGCAAGAGTTGGCATGTGGATTATTTCCTATGATACTATGATGGTATGGATGCATGTTGAGATGTGATGATTCACAGGACTCCACAAATGGGCCGAGAGAGCCGGTTTATTTGATGATCTCGTGCGAGCCCATACGCACGAGGGAGAATACGTAACACCATATGGGCTGGGGACAAAACTCAATCAACACTACATATGCCAGTGGTTCCTTTGTCTTGTGTATAGCTCTTGATGGATAGCTCTTGAAGAGCTATGGGACCATCTTGAGGAGGCCAAGTGCCTGATGTTCTAGGCTAGGTGCCTGTTATTGGATTGGGATGCCGAAGTCTGGAAGGGTTGTAAAGGACTTTGATGCCTAGGGCTATGCGCCTTAGTAGTTGTGGAGGGAGTGGGCCAGCCTTGCGAGATGCCCGGGGTCATTGAGTACCGGACCGGATGCCTGCCTTGGGGCAGATGAGGTCTGAGTCAGGCGTGAGCCTTGGGGCCAGCCTTGGACTAGGATACAGACCGGGTCAGGCTTAGCCTGGTGCCGAAAGTGGGAAAAAGGACAGAGATTCCTTGAGATTTCCCGGGGTGTTGGGGACTTTCGATGCCTACTGGTTATACTAGTTCAGCAGAGGGTGTTGGCAACATGAAGTTAATAAATAATAAATAATAAATAATTCAACTTAACTTCAGGACGAAGTTCCTTAAAGTGGGAGAGTATGTAATATCCCTCCCCTTAATAACAAATAATAAATAATAAATAATAAATAATGCAAAAATAATAATAAATAAATCACTTAATAATAAATAATAAAAATAATAAAGATAATAAATCATAAATGTTAAATAATAAATTATATTAAAAATATATACAAGAAAATAAATAAAAATAATAAAAATAAAAATAGTAATAACCATACTAAAACTCTAAATAAGAATAAATAGAAATAAAACAAGAAAACTATCAAAAAGAAGGAAATAAAACAAGAAAGCTAAAAATCAAAAGAAAGTTGCATGTAGACACATGGAGTGTGTGCATGTGGTTCCCCTTCCAATGTTTTTCTATTTAATAGATGGTGAGGAAGATGAGAGGCATTCCTGCATTCCATCATTCCGAGAGTCTATCTTTCATTCTCTTGGGAGAATGGTGTACTAAGACTTAGGAGTCACTGGCAGTAGTACGTTGATTGAGGGCTCGGGGGTGGCCAGTTGTAGCAAAGCCTTGCGCAATTGAGCCTACGGTTGGGTGGAGAGTCGTCCCCAAAACCTTGTTGTCATCTGGCAGACATCGATCACAGGTAATATAGGTATGTCCTTATTTGTTGATTCTAATTTTAATTAGGAAATTAATTTTATATTTACTTTGGGCTGTTACAGATTGTTGATCAATTTTCCAAGATCCACAAAAATGGATCATATAGATGTTTGAATATCTAATGAGAAATAATCATGTAATTACACCATGGTGTCCCTTTTTGAGTACTTTTTTCGTGCTACTAGAGCTTATAACCTTAGAGGGTTTTTCTTGGATACGCTATGCTCAATTTCCTTCCATTTTGAGGAAAATCTAACAAAAAGATCTTGAAAAATAAGGGCCATTATTCCCAATGATTGTAACCATTAAACCCCTAATACAACATCATCCCCACCCATTTGGATTGCAATCATGGGACTATTCAATGTATACTCCCCCATATTCTAATTATAATATGGCACTTCCCTAAACAATTTATGGTAGCTCCATCAACAATCATTATTTGAAGTTCTAGTGCTAATAATACAAAGCAATTGAGAAGTTTTTCCAATTTGTAATTGATGAAGTTATGAGTACTACCAAAATCAATCAACACTATTACCTTTTCTTTTTATGCATCCTTCTATATTTAGGGTTTGTGGAGTATTGATGCCAATCCATGCATGACACATTATTGTTGGACTAGTCTCATCTTCATGGTTTACATAGAATAATTTATTATTACCACATGTATTCCCCTTACTGTACTTGCAGTCACAATTGAAACATGGTCCTTTTTATTTTCTTTCATCCATTTCCTAAGGCGTCAACAATATCAATTGAGTGAGGTTAGGAGAGGAAGCATGATGCTCTATATAGTTGTTACTGATCACTCTTCTAGTAGCCATATTTTTATTTTCAACTCTCCTTGCCACACTGAAAGCATGCACTAGAGATTTAAGTTCAAAGAGATGTACCTCATGTTGGATGTTTTCCTACAAAGTTCTCATAAAGAGGTCTCACAAATTATCCTCTAAAATGTTCTTTACCTTTGGGACTTAAATTTGGAATTGTTGAATGTGGCTTGTAATTGGACCTCTTTTTCAAAGATTTACTAATTGAATAAAGAATTATTACTCTTAATATCTCCATAATGTGTTATCAATTCCTCCATAAAATGGACTAGGATGCGATAGAATCCATTTTTCTTTAAAAGCCATCGATGCCATACAAATTGATCTTATTCTAAATAAATGGATGCAATATTTACCTTTTGCAAGGTCATCACTTGGTGAGATCAAAGCATTGCACCATTTGGAATATCCTTGTTATATGATTGTTACCATCAAACATTTTCATATCAATATTCAAAAGAAGTAGTTCCTTGGTGATGACTTGAAGCCTTGATGATGTGGATATTGGAGTGAAAAATCATGATTATGGTTATGTGGTTCAATATTTGTGCTCTTCAACTGTGATAAAATATTCCCCATATGTGATTGATTTTCCACATAAGTGTTTTCCTCATTTCATGATTTATTGGGATCTCCGTATCTTTTTTAGGAAGCCTCTTCTGGAGAAGTTTTTCCATATTTTTCATTGGTCCTTGAATCTGTGACAACTGAATTTCCAACTTGGATACTCAATATTGGACATATTTTATTTTTTCTTGAGTCATGGATGAGCTTTCTAGAGGTTTAAGTGTTGAAGCAACTTTTGAAGCACCCTTAGAATCCATGTGTAAATAGTGATGTTATTATTTTTCCTCTTTTATCAAAAATTTTGAATCACCAAAAGTAGATCTTCCAAACAAAAGTTATGTCAATTGTAAGGTATGTACCTTTCAAAACCCTAATTTGTATACTATTTAGATGGCTTACCTTTGTCCTAATATATTTCTAAAATTTGAGCCCCATAGTATTTTGACATGTCTTCTATGCAATTCCATAGGTTTGACTAAAATTTGTAGGTCCTTGGTGCTAACTTGAAGCCATGATGATGTGGATACTGGAGTGAAAAATCATGATTACAGTTTTATGATTTAATATGTGTACTATCCAATTGTGATAAATACTCCCCATATGTCATTGAGTTTCAACACAATTCTTGTCCTTATTTCATGATTTCTTGGGATCTCTATATCTTTTTAAGGAAGCTTCTTTGAGAAAAACTTTTCCATATTTTTCATGCATCATTGCACCTATGACAACTGAATTTCCAACTCGAATACTTGGTATTGGACATCTTTTGTTTCTTATGTTTCTTCATGAGTCGTGGATGAGCTTTCTGGAGGTTTAAGTGGTGAAGTAACTTTTTAAGCACCCTTAGAAGCCATGTGCAGACATAATAATGTTGTTTGTTTTCCTCTTTATCACAAATTTTGAATCACCAAAATTAGGTATTCCAATCAAAAGTTATGTCAATTATAAGTTATGTACCTTTCAAAACCCTAATTTGTAAACTATTTGGATGATTGATCTTTAGCCTAATATATTTTTTAAATTTGAACCCTTATAAATTTTAAATTTTGGCTTGAAGGAGTCTAATATGTCTTTCTTACAATTCTACAAGTTTGACAAAAAATGCATGCTCCAAGTGAAAGTTATAGTAACTTCCTCAAAACTTGTTGATTTTTGGTCGCTTCCCAAGAGCGAACTTGTATTGTGTGCTACATGTCCAATTTTTCAAATATCACTATGATAATTTTACTAGATGTACCTTAGTATGACTCCTTGGATCCATGAAAATTTTATAATATGAAACTTCTTGAAGAGAAGTTTACAATGAATGCGACCCAAGACGCTTATGTTAACATTCTTAACAAGATTGTGCACAAAAAACTTTGTAAAGTCATCCATTTCCTTCTATAACACAACTTTCCCAACCATGTTCCTCACCCCAATAGAGTTGCATGATAAACCTACGATGACAATGCAATGGCAAGTTTGAATCCATTATTTGTGTAGGGTTAGCCATACATGACCATAGGAGATAATTTCATTGTTCACACATAGTCTTAATATGCATAAGAACCTGAATGGGCAACTTTGCTAAAATCATAAAGAACAAATCTTCCAAAACAATTTGTTAGATATTTTCTTCCATATCTCACATGACCAAGCTGAATCACTTTTGATTTATAAATGCCAACTAAATCAATAAGTCTTACACCCTTTTACAAATATATATGGTCACTAACTAAAACTTTTATACCCACCATAAAAATTATCTTGTATTACGCAAGTTAACTAATTCTTTTTATCCTGAATTCCTTTTTTAAATTAACATCGCTTATACCATAATAATTCCCTTCCTAAAATTAACATCATTTGTGTGTTGATAATTTCCTTTCTAAATTATATCTGTGACTTTCTCTTTCTAAATTAGCATCACTCATCCTATAATTTTCCTTTCTAAATATATGCATGTAGTGTAACTTTCTTTTGTAAATTAAAATCACATATTATAATATTTCCTTTCTGAATTAAGATCACTCTTGTTATAACAAATTTCTTTCTAAAGTAGCATTACCTCTCATTAATTTTTTTTTTAATTAAATTAATTTGTGATATGTTTAATTTGTGTTTAGGGCTCTAACATCTAGTTCTTCTCACTCTTCATTAGTCATAGTTGAAGGTTTCCTCCTCTTGTCATCTAACACCTTATGTAACCCTTGTTGTACTAACAAATATCACATTTTTAGTTTCCTTAGTTTAAAAGTATTTTTTGCCATTAAATTTTTCAACCTCAAATTTTATATTCATCACCTCTACCATAATACACACACTCTCCCTCCAAATTGATTTTTTTTAATGTGTCAATTCAAAAACCTTGTTTCAGAAACTTCATTCAAAAACATGTTTTAGACTCAGTTTATTTGAAATACATACATACATATTTGTGTGTGGGTGTATAAAAATAGAGTTTATTGTCTTCGCCATTCTTTTAATAAAATCCATAGAATTTAAAGATTAAGTGTACCCAATTTTTCTATCTCTGCATGTAGCACCTCAACCTAACCCAACTTCCACCACAATATGTCAACTATGGTTTCTTTTCATAAAGACTTGGCTTGATTTCCAACACCCATTGCACCTCCTTAAAATAAAGTAACTTGACCCCCTCTTGGTTATATCCCTCTGGCTCCCTTAAGCTTGACTAGTCAGCCAACACCTTTCCATGGATAGGTTTCATTTTTATAATTTTTTTTCTTCAACAATGGATAAGATTTGGGCTCTTTGTCTCCATTCTCCATCAACATAGGTTTGCATGCTCCTCCATGAGTCTGCGCGGACTATTAAGCCCTATATAAGCCCCATGTTAACCCAAAAACCCCTTATTAAGCCCTAGATATTGAGTGATTACATTTATATTGTTATAGTGTTATGTATGGAAAGAACCCCTCATGGTCCCATTTTATTATAATAGTATCCATTGTCTCCTATATCTATACTAAGGAGACCTAGTCATAAGATCATCAAATATTATCTTGTTCATTGTCTTTGTCGTACTAGCCTAGATCCATCTAACTCCGGATCTAACATTCACTGAGAGGGATCAAATTAATATTTTCAAATATTACAACTTTAACGTGGAAATATTTATATATTTAAAGATTTTAATATATCAATAGGATATGTTTTCTCCATTTAAATATTCCTTTTACAAATATTTAATTAAAATAAATATTAAAAGATTCGATTCTTTGTGTAGAATTTAACCTTTTTCCTTTGATTTAAGAAATGGTATTGGCTTTAGTAAAGAGTAAAAATATTTAAAATTTTACCTAATTTGGAATTTTAATGTGGTAAATTTTTTGTTGAAGGTAAATTTACGATCCATTCAAATTCAATGTATATGATAAAGTAATTATTAAGTAGACATTAGCAAAAAAATAAATTAATTAATTAAAAAAAAAAAAAATAAAAAAAATTAAAAATAAAAAAAATTAAAAAAAAACATATATATATAAAATAAAATATAAAATAAAAAAAAATTAAAAATAAATTAATTAATTAAAATATAGATATATATATATATATATATATATATATTATATATATATATATATATATATATATATTATTTATTGGAGACGTGACATACTTACACATCGCCATCATACTAGGTTGTAGAATGAGCCTCTCGGTGCAATAAGGAGGCTTCCCCCTCGAAGTAGATTGTAATTATCGATTTATTATCATTGTTAAGGCACAAAAATCATACCATTCACTATTAGAGCTCTTGATCCTAGGGTATCGCTGCGTCAAATAGGCCAGTTTGACATTTTCATTATAACTTTTTTTTGTGAGGCTTTAGACCGTGAAACTCGAATCACGTTGAGATGAAATTGTTATGAACTTATGATCTAAGTTATAAATTTTGGTTCACTACATCTTCAGAGATATGCTCCAAGGAAGTTAGGGTTTATGTATGCTCTAGAATTCAGTATTAAATAGGTCAGTTTGACATTTGTGCTTTAAATTTTTTTTCTGTAAGTAGTCATAAAATGAAACTTGGACCATATTAAGAAGACATCTTATGGAATCAATGGTTCCATTTTTAGGATTTGGTTCACTATACTTTACTAGTTATAGCCTATGGAAGTAAGGGTTTTTGAACAATCATGAAATAAATTTTAAATAGGTCATCTTGGTATTTTTGCTATATCTTCTTGTTTGGAAATTTTCAAACCGTGGAATATTTAGAAAATTCGAGATACATATAAAAGTACCTCAGATACAAGTTATAGAATTATATTTCAAGAATTGGACACGTGGCACACTATACAAATTTGCTTGTGGGAAGAGGCCAAATAAGTGAGTTAGTTTTAGTAAAGTTACTATAACTTTCAATTGGCACATCAAATTCAGTTCACACTTGTGGAATTGCAGAAACAACATATCAGAGTGAACAATTTTTCAGATCCAGAAGACCTCAAATCTCAGAGATATATCAATAAAGCTTCATCCATTCTGATATTCTCCAAATTAAGGTACATAACTTACTAGTGACCTAACTGTTCATTAGAAGATCCCTTTTCTTTTTGGTTGTAATAAAGAGGAGGGATATTATTATTTTCCAACATGCCTCCAAAGAAAGCTACTACACCAATTAAATCTACTGAAGGCCCATCCTTGACTCATGAAAAAAGTGAAGACTTAGAATTTAGGTTATCTCAATTAGAGAAGAAAGTTAATGAAATGGATGGTAGTATGTTGAAAAAAGTGGATTTCTTAGGTTCTCAAGAAAAGCTTAAAAGAGAAATGGAAAAGAAGATGAATGAAAATAAGGAAGGAATAGAAAAGAAGATACAACGGATAAAAAATGATGATGAATGAAAATAAATATAAACGAAGGTGAATGAAAATTAGGAAGAAGAAAAAAAAAAAAAAATCTATGATTTCCATGAAAATATTCTTGGAGAGGCTTCCTAAAAGGGATGTGGAGATCCAAGGAAATCATGAACATAAGGAGAAGCATGTTGTTGAGAATCAATCTCATATGGGGAGTATTCTATCACAATTGGAGAGCACAAATTTTGAATCGCAAAACCATAATCATGAATTTTCAATCCAAGATCCACATCATCAGGGCTTCAAGTTAGCACCAAGGAACTACTACATTTTGAAGATTGATATGAGGAAATTTGATGGTAATGATCCTGTAACATGGATATTTTAGATGGAGCAATACTTTGATCTACACCAAGTGGCATCCTTACAAAAGGTAAATATTGCATCCATGTTTTTAGAAAAAGACCAACATATATGGTATCAATGGCTTTGTGAAAGAAAAAAAGATTTTGTTATATCTTGGTCCATTTTTACAAAGGAATTGATAACAAATTATGGGGATATGAAGGGCAACACTTCTTTAGTTAATTGTTAAATATTCAACAAAAAGGTTGTTAAAATGTGCAACTAGGGTAAAATTCCACTTTGGGTAGCTCATTGGCCTAAGATGATTATTGGACAGAATTTTTCTTTTCAAGAGGACCAAAATTGACCGTGAAAGCACTGAATTTGGACAAGGAGAAATATGTTTTTGATGTCAAGCCCACAGGTGCACATTTGGTCAAGGTCGGCTTGGGGTCAAATTAGACAACTTGACCCCCCTCCAACACATATAAATAAAGGAGACCCTCAACCTCATTTGGCACATCTCACACACATCATTCTCTCTCCTCATCTGATTGGTTTGTACATCTGAGGCAGTTGTTCATTCCACACGTGTGAGTTTCTCTTGGAGCTGATTTGACCTGCGTTGACTTTCTGTTCTTGAGGAGACTTTGACCAATGTTGACTTTGGACTTTGAGGGACTGTTTGAATGTGATTTGACCAAGGAAGGATCTGTCCTAGCAGGTCGCATTGTTTGGCACAAAAATCGAGGATGAAATTGTTGTTTGATTGGGTTTGACTATAAGCTTGAAGGATTGTTTTGACCGCAGGTTGACTTCATCATTTGACCAAGTTTGACCACCATTTTTTCATTATTTTTGTTGTTGTTTTACCACCAAGGAAGGTCGACTATCTTTGCACTACTACATTTGGGTGGAAATTCTGACAGCGGAATCCAATACAATGGCTAAAATTGAAAAAAGTGTCAAAAATTAAATGATATTCTTTTGTTTTTTGTTTTGTTTTTAAAATCTCGTCTGTCATCGTATATCCGACGATAGTTATGCACCCATCGAATATTTGAGAATTATCCTATCTCGTTGATTATCCGACGGTTTCCTATAATCCCTCATATTGTCGAATATCTAACATGCGTTCTTTTACTGTCAGATATCTGACGATGTATCCAATATGAAAATGTGTTGTCCAATTTCCTACAAATGGTAAATAATCATCGCATAACGTTCAATTCCACTATTAATGACTTTTTGTGCTGACAACATCTAATATGTGACCAGTTTGACTAATTAAAATAAATATAACATTAATATTATAATTAAATCTAATATTATTAATATATAATTAATATATACATTTATATTCATATTCATATTCATATTAATAATAATATTAGATTATATGATTATAATATAAATTATATATATAAAGTTATTAAATATATTATTATAATTATAATAAATATAAATAAATAAATATGTGTGTGTGTGTGGAGGCCCTAACATATTTATTTATTTATAGCAACTATGTCAAAGTTATATGGTGTGTGTGGAGGCCCTGACATATTTATTTATGTATAGCAACTATGTCAAAGTTATATGATGTGTGTGGAGGCCCTAACATCATATAACTTTGACATAGTTGTGATTGATTTGAAAGGTTTTAGGCTTTATGTGTGTGTGCGTGTGTATGTGGAGGCCCTAAGATCATATAACTTTGACATAGCTGCTATATATATTAGTTGTGATTGTTTTGAAAGGTTGTAGGCTTTTTTTGAGGTTAATTTTTGAACAAAATCATCACTGAAAGTTTGGTGACAAAAAATGTCACATAATATTCCTCAAGGAGATCATTGATATGTGGGATTGACATCGAGGGCTATTGAGGATGGAATGTATTATTTCCCTTGTAGAAAATGAAATGGCTTGAGGCCAAGGAGAATTCTAATAACATCAGCTAAAAAGCATTGTAGAGCCTATGGACACGCTGAAGGCGGACATGAATATCTTCCATTTGTAAGTTATTTATTATATGCCTTTGTATTGTAGGCTGTTTTTGTAAATGTTTATATGTATAATATTTGTATTTTTTAGTTTTTGTAAATGTTTATATGTATAATACTTGTATTTTTTATTGTATGTCTTTGTATTATCTTTCTATTGTAAATGTATTTTATAATATTCTTTTGGGAGGTGTTTGAACTATATTTTCATCTTGATGTGGACTAGAAATACGATTTGATTATTTTCATTAGGGTTGATTAAGAGGATAGGTCAAGTTAGGGGTTAATTAATTTATGGGCTTAGGGATAAGGGGTTACTGTTTAAGGGTTTATAAGGGGTTAGGGATTAATGGATTAGGGGTTTAAGGGCTTAGGGGAATGGGGTTAAGGTGTTAGGGGATTAATGTATATTGTTTAGGGGATTAATTTGGACCTAGAGGATTTATAGGTTAATCATGGGTTTTTATGGAGCATTATTAATATGTTTTTAAAGTATATTATGCAAAATATGACATTAAAAAGGAATATTACAATACAATGATGAATGAAAAATAAGATCAATATGTTTTTTATTATGGTCGTGAATATATATCTTAGAAAGTGTCTCACTTCCTACATGTCATGAAAAGTAACATCTTTCATAGATTTTTTCAACATATTCTTAAATATCTTGATAAATTGCACAAACACCATCATTGATTTGTTGTCTTTGTTTCTTGATCTCACCTAAGTTGTCTTTCTTTGTCTTTGTTGTCTTTGTTTTCCTTATATATTGTATTTGTAAATTGTTGTTATATAGACGTTTCAATATTTTCTATATATACTAATATTGCTTTATTGATTGAACTTGTATAGTATCACCCCTAGGGCATTGCTCGACGAGGAAGAGGTGGTTGTAGCACAAGTGCCTGTTCAAGGACATGGAGAGATTAATATTGAGGATCAAGCTAATTATCCTATGGAAGAAGATAATGATGATAATAACATAGTTGAAGAAGATGGGACAAATAGATTGATCAAAGAGACACTTAATAATGTTTGAATGAATGATGATGACAACCAATATGATGACTGTGCTTTTGATTTTCCTATACTTGATATGGAAATTAAACCTCTTTATGAAGACTCAAAAACATCTCTTCTCTCTGCTCTATTGTTGTTGGTCAACTTAAAGGTGGTGAATGGTTTGTCAAACACATGTGTGACACAACTCCTAAGTTATGTAATATATTTTGTGACATTTAGTACTATATACATGATAAAGAAATTATTTTTTTCGTTGTTTTTAATGTTAGTACATTGGTCTGCATCATTTCATTAATTTATAAGATTTGGATGCAATATGTACAATTAATATTGTTTAGTACATTAACCAACGTTATTTTTTTTATGTTGTAGATTATTAGGTGAATTTTTGTTACCATCGTCAAATGTTTTACCTCATACGTACCAAGATTTACATGTCGTTATGAAAGATATTGGAATGGAGTATCAAGCTATTCATGCATGCCTTAACGATGATATTCTCTATTATAAAGAACATGTGTTGAAAGACAAATGCCCAAAATGTGATGTGAGTAGATATCAAACCAATAAAGTAACAAAAAATGTGCCTCACAAGGTTCTTCGTTATATTCCTAGAATTCCACGTCTGTGACAATTGTTCAGGTACAACAACGTAGCAAAACTTATGGATTACCATGCAAAGAATAGAAGTGAAGATGGTGTTCTTTGAATGCCTGCAAATGAATATGCATTTATGAATATAGGGGAAAAAGTGGCTAGTGTTTAAAAAAGAACCTCATAATCTTAAGCTTTCATTAGCAGCTGACAGTGTCAATCCATTTGGAGAGGTCAAATCTACTTACTCGGTGTGGCCCGTTTTTGTTATCAACAATGACATTCCTCCATGGAAGTCAATAAAGAGGGAGCGCATAATGTTGACATTAATTGTTCCAGGTATTAATTTGCTTTGAATAATTTTTTTAGCACAATAACATCTTATTTATCTTGTTTGTTTCATAATTATGTCCTATATTTTTTTGTTAATATACTCATATATGTTCAATTATACCTTATAATTATGTCTTATAAAAAAAATTATTTACTCATATATGTGGTAATTGTGTATTATATGTTCAATCAATTAGGTATTTACCAGGTCAAAGATATGAATGTATATATTGAGCCTCTTATCGATGATTTAATGGAGTTATGGAACAATGTCACTATGTATGATATCTCTAGACCATTAGTTGCACAAAGGGAATTCGAATTCCATGCAATGATTGCATGGACAATTCATGATGCCGAGGGCTAACACAGTTTTGTGGTATGTTATAACAATTTTTTTTGTAAGCTTAGCAGTACCTTTCATTCATTCATCTATAAACAGGCAGGTTACAAATATAAGTCATTCGGTAGCCTCAATCTGCCCAGTGGGAAACCAGGTCTATTGGCAACTGAATCACATGATAAGCCATCCAAAACATAAATTGTTTGAGTCTGTCTAACCAAGCCTTATAAGGCTAATAGTATGGAAACCAACTAGTAAACATAACACTGAAAACAGAGATGCTACCCGACATATACAATCAAAATTAAACAAAAATTAACAGGCATAACTTCGACCCACTATTCATTTGATGATTCCACCGGAGCAGGATCTTTAGCACTTGAACCTGGCAGTTCAAATTGCGACAGACATGGGATATGTCTCTCAAAGCGCCACAGGCAAGCATTTGGATTCTGAAACTAAAGTTGAATGAGTTGGATCTCTTTCTGGATGTCCCAGAGACCCAGATCAAACTCGCCAAGCACTACAGTGTTGAAGTTCACCACCATTGCTTTAGCCACTATGCATTTCATTAACCAATATATATGAATGGGTTGTCTATACAAGGTGAGACGACGACATGTGTACCCTAGGTCCGTTATGAGATCCCCCTAGTCTTCGTCTGACGGTTCAATCTCTGATTTCAAATTTAATTTTGCCTCCCAAGTCACTATCAATTGTTTCACCTGAGCCAGGGTCCCTCCACAATATATCTGAGTCGCAACCTGGAGGATCTCAGAGTTCGTTTTACGACCCCTCTGGCGGGAGTCCGACTGGATGAGCCTACTTCTTTACCTTTTCCCTCCTAGTGCTTGTGGCCCCATCTGCCATGGCCTGAGGCCCCACCGCGAGGCTAATTCTTCACAATTTCCAGAGCTAAGCTCCCACTCTGCAACCTTCGCACACCTTCCTGCACTTGGTAACCAACCCACGGAATAGAGGTCCGAATTGGAGGCAACGTAGGCAGACCTGGAATAGTATTTTTACAGAGAACAACCTGAAAGACGAACATTAACTTAATGTGTGACAAGAAAAACAAATAAAACGTTGGACGACAATGCGTCCCTTCGGAATTCCACCACTCGAGCCAGCAAGCATAAACATGCAGAAACCCTTCAGGAGTGTGAGGTACCACCCAAATGAAAATGATGTTCCCCATGCACTCGAGAGCCTAGAGTTCGCAAACTCGGGCCTGTGTTGATGTTGGAATAAGACTTTTTTTTAGGGGTAAATTTTCAACATTTTTTAGCAATGACGTTAAAGATAAACTATCAAGACTTCGCAAAACCTTAAAATTCTAACAATTTTGAAGCATGACATTAAAGATAAAATATCATGTCTCTGAAAAGCCTTAAAATTCCAACAATTTTCAGTCATGACATTAAAGATAAAATACTAATAATTGTTTTCAACCATAACATTAAAGATAAAATATCGTGACTTAGAAAAACCTTATAATTTTGGCAATTCTTCAACCATGGAAATAGAACCAAATATCATGACTACAAAAAACCTTAACTTTTCAATATATTTAAACCATGGAAATATGGAAAAATTATATGACAAAAAAATCTTTGAAAATGAACACGTGAATGAAAGAGTCATTATACCAAGGGTAATTTCTTTTTCAAATGCTAAAAGTATAGTTATTTTAAAATTTTAGCCTAAGACAACTTGACACATTGCAACGGAAATTTAAAAATAAACCATCAAATTGACATGCAATGTAGGCGATCTCAACCTATTTCAATGAAATCTTAAAGATCAACCATGAAATTGACACATTGTGGGAACAAACTTGATCCCTTATAATGAAAACTTTAAAATCAACTATCAAATTAACAAATAATGGGGTTGGGTTGCTAGTCGAGGATTGACATGGACCCTGCAAAATAATGTTGACATTTGCTAAAAGGGTTTGCTAGATCTAGTTCACATATACATAGGTTTACTACAATGGTTTGCAAGATCTAGTTTGTCGATACAGGGGTTTTCTAGATCCTGTGCATTGATACATGGGTTTTCTAGATCTAATTCATTGATACAAGTGATTTCTATGTCTAGTTCATTGACATAGGGGATTTAGATAGAGGATTTTTGTTGTTTTGGAATGAATATATCATAGCTAATGCAGGGGTTTAGATAGAGGATTTTTATTGTTCTGGAATGCATATATCCATAGCTAGATCCATTTCCTTGATGCACTGGTTTTGATAATGCAAGTCTACCAGCAATACTACATGGGTTTTGATAAAAATATTTTATTGTCATGATATTCATATATCCACAACTAGATCTACTGCTATTATGCATGGGTTTTGATAACATGGGTCTAACAGTCATAAGAGCCCCATAACTCAGAAGCAGAAGAAGCATTAAGGTTTGAGCACTAAGTTTTCTCCACTTAGTCTAGTTACTTCCGAGAATAAAGGATTTTTATTGTTGTGAAATGTATATGTCCATAGTAGCTATAATTCCCTAATACAAGTGTTTTAATAAAAAAGGTTTGCATCTATGGAGTTGTAGCCACATTAACTAATTAATTGATGTTTTTGCCACGTTGTAAACATATAGCCTCCTTTTCGCCAAATCCTTCCTCCACGAGAATGACGTGGAATTTACCTCACCCACTTTATTCACTGATGGCCTTTTCATTCATGAGATATTTAGATTTATATTAAATTTGTTGTTTTTTATTTATAATGAATCTTCTTAACCCATTCACTAGATAATATGGAATCATCACAACTATATTGAATGGTTAGATATTTGTTATTATAACTATCGATATAGTATATGGTAATCCATATCATTTTGATTAATTATTAATTTATATCGAATTTCAATTTAATCTTAAACTTTTCAATCATGGGATATTTTGATTTTTTTTGTTCTGTAAGCTTGGTAGGACTAAATCTTCATCATGTCCAATATATCACCCCGATCGAGGCAAGGAATTGAATTGGTGACTTCACATCAAGGAGTGCCTTAACAGAGCACCTGATCACCGTCTATCGAAGACCTTATGGACAACCTTTTCAATCATGGGATATTTCAATTTATATTTAAATTTTTGTTTTTTTATTTTTAATGAACCCACTTAACCCATTCACTAGATAATATGGAATCATCACAACTATATTGAATGGTTAGATATATGTTATTATAATTGTCGGCATGGTATATGGTAATCCATATCATTTTGACCTAACAGCTAATATAGGTGTTTTAATAATGCAGGTCCATCCAATGGGTTCACACATGAGAAAAATGGATTCACAACAGAGGGGAAAGGCATGCATAATTTTAATGTTATGCTTTTGCATTTCCACTATTTGAGGTTGCATCATCAGAATTTGTGAGTGGCCTCTCCTGCTATGCAAGGATATGTGCATGTGGATGCCTTTTCAAATCCCACCCCCTCTATATCTCTAGTATACATCATGTCTACCCCTAGTATGTGCCATGTGTCATTTCTACTTCATTGGCTTCTCCCCCTCCATTGGTTACTCCGTCTGTTTCATCTCCTCTGACTCTTGTATTTGAGGCTTCAATACCAATGGCAGTAGCAGAAACAACCTCGAATCCTACACATGAGGCTTCACCACCACCACAAATAGTAGAAACATTTGTAGCACCTACAACCACTCTTTGTCGCCAATTTCTACTTTTGAAAGGTCAGGCATTAGGCATAGACCATCTAAAGCATATGGAAACCTTTGAACTCTTCTCCATATCTTAGCTATTTTAAAATACCTCTAACCTTATGTATATGATACCGTCTAAAGCATATGGAAACCTTTGGACTTTTCTCCATATCTCAGTTATTTTAAAAGGTCGCTAACCTTATGTATATGATACCAACAATGTTTGGTTATAAAATTGATGTATATGATACCAACAACATTTGGTTACAAAAATTATGAATATGATACTCCCACTTGTATGTTCAAGCTTTCATTTTTTGAATAATGATGTGATCAAGGCTCATAACCTCACTGCTCATTTAGGTGCTCTGCTCACCACATATCATTGCATTATAAGATTAAATTTTATATGCCTTATGTATATTTTGAAAATTATCAACATTATTTTGATGGAGAATTATTATGTATGATGATATTATTATTTTTGGATGGATGTTTTGAATTTACCTTAGAATAATTATATTTATGAAATATTTTGATTTGGTAATCACATATTTGAATCTTAGTTGATTTGATTAAAGATGACAATGATATTATTAGTATTATCTTGATACTTTATATATGTGTTTAAAATTGTCAATGTTTTTTTTATGGAGAATTATTATGTATGATGACATTACTATTTTTCGATGGATGTTGTGAATTTGTCTTAGAATAATGATATAGGTGTTGACTTAGTAGTCATATATGTATATTGAAAATTGTCAATGATTTTTTGATGGAGAATTATTATATATGATGATACTGCTATTTCTTGGATGGATGTTTTCAATTTCCTTTAAATTTATTTACAAACATTATGTTATCAATTTGAATTGTGATATCTTATTTAATGATATTTAGAAACTGTTAAATATTTCACTATGTAATTGAAATCAGGAAAAAGAACCCATAAAGGGGGTCATAAATGGAGAAAAAAAGTACACTCTAAATAAGCAGCCAGATGTGGATGTAATCATGGATGCAAAACTGTAAGTAGAATTGGATGTTAAACTATGCATCAAGACAAGATGCAAACAAGGACAAAAAAAGGGTTTTAAACTAGAAGTAAAAAAAGGTGCAACACTAGACACAGAAGGGAACAAAACAAGGCATAAAAAAGGATACCAGACTGGGTGCAAACAAGGACGCAAAAATGGACACCAAACTAGATGCAAAAAAGGAAAAACAACTAGACATAAAATTGAATGCAAAAGGGGATGCCAAGTTGGGTGCTAAAAAGAAACAAAAAAGGATGCAAATTTAGACGCCAAATGAGGATGCAAAGAATGGTGTAAAATTGGGATGCAAATTTTAGCTAAAAAAAGGGTGAAACCAAGGACATCATATTGGATGCCAAAAATGATGCATAACTAGATGTAAATTTGGACTCAAACCTGGGCATAAAATGAGATGAAAATGTCGACGCAAAATGAGGAAGAAAAAAGGATGCTGAAAAGGATACAAAATTAGACACCAAAAAGTAAGCAAATTTCGATGCCAAAAATGGTGCAAAAATAGGTGCAAAAATTGGTACAAAATTAGGGACAAAATTAGAAGCAAAAACTGATGTAAGGCTAGATGCAAAAATTGGCACAAACTAGATGCAAAAAATTTATTAAATTGCATGCAAAATATGGCGTAAAACTTGATGCAAATGATGACATAAAAATCGAAGCAAAGAATTCACAAAATAGGAAGCAAAAAAATATGAAAAAACAGATGCCAAAAATAGCATGAAACTAGAAGCACAACCTATCGTAGAACCAAATGCAAAATCTGATGTAAAAAAAGATGCAAAATATCGTGTAAAAAATGATGCAATATATGGCGCAAAAAATGAAACTTTAAAAAATGTACAATAGATCCAGGTTTAGCGCCAGGATTCTCATCCTAATTGGAAAAAAAATGCACTAAAACTCAGTGCTAAATATGGTGCAAATTGCCTATTTTGTTGTAGTGTTTACATCCAAATTTTGGATAGGATTATTTCAAGGATTTGAGACTAATTTAAATTTTAGCACAACATACCATTCAGAATCATATGGTCAACTGGAAAGAGCTAATTAGGTCATTAAGGACATGCTAAGGATGTATGTGATGAAAAAACCATCAAAATGAGAAGAATACTTACACATTGTGGAATTTTCTTATAATAATGGGTATCAAGCATCTTTGAATATGAGCCCATTTGCAACCTTGTATGGCAGAAAATGCAATACACTAGTAAGTTGGGACAGTCCAGTTGACAAGGCCACTGTTGGTTCAGATTTGCTTAGGGAAATGGAAGAGAAAGTAGCAAATATTAAACAGAATTTGAAAGTTATTCAAGACAAACAAAATTTCTATGTAGATAAGAACAAGCCAAACATGAAATTCAAAATTGGTGAGCATGTATTCCTTAGGGTGAAGGCAAGGAAAAGTTCCTTAAAATTGGGCATCTTTGTAAAATAGTGAGATATTGTGGATCATTTGAGATCCCGGAGAGGATCGGTCTAGTTGCATATAGGATAACATTACTAGCATCCATGCATATACACAATGTATTTCATGTTTCATTGTTGAAAAAGTATGTTCCCAATGCATCCATGAAATTTATTGGAACATGATTCAAGTGGAGCCCGAGGGATATTTCCAAATCCAGACAGTGTGGATCTTGGATGAGGAAGTCAAAGTGCTCCAAAATTAATTTGTTGCCTTGGTAAAGGTGCAGTGGACCCATTTCAGTCTTGAAGATGCTACATTAAAGCATAAGGATGTGATGAGGGAATAATAACCTCACCTTTTTGAATGAACTATAATATATGTGTGTATATATTGCACTAAGGACAATGCCTAAATAAGGGAGAGGGGAATGTAGGACACCTTCTCGACCCTTGGAATGTAAATAGTATGTAAATTCAAAACTAGGTTGGTGAGTCAGAACGTAACCAAGTAGGTATGTGATGGATGGGCTCAACTGAGGACTTACCAAAGCTAGAGATTCAGGGAGGATCATTGGATGCAGAGTTAATACCTCTACCAACTTGTCACACTTAATGTTCGTAGATGATGTGTTATGCCTTAGCAAAGCTCTGCTCTTGGAGTGGTAAAGTATCCACCAATATATTGTAAAATTTGGCAATGCATCAGGGCTCATTCTCAACACTGAGAAAACAGAGATCATCTCAGACAAGGATGAATATGGAGAGATTCAACATATTTTTGATCTATTTAGGATAAGAATCTGACCTTTAGCTGATGGTTTCAAATACCTAGGATTTCTTTTGAAGCCCTATAACTATGAGAAGAGGGATTGTCAATGGCTCATCCAAAAAATTGAAAAGAAATTATGGCTATGGGAAAAAAGATGGCTCTCAATAGGTGGAAAAATGGTAATGATTAAGGTTTTCCTACAAGGAATCATTGTCTACTAGATGCATCTATTCCATTTTTCAATGTTAATCATTCACAAAATTGACTTCATCATTGGAGAATTCTTATGGACTGGGTCTGGCCATAAAAATAAGAACCACCTATCCAAACTAGAATCAACTTGCAGGCCCATTGAAGAAGGTGGATGGGACATCAAACACACTCAAACTTTCAACTTATCTTTTCTCAATAAAAAATTGTGGAGAGCCTTCAGTTCCCAAGGTATTTGGTAAAAAATCATCTCAGAAAAATATCTCAATATGGCCTCCCTAGAAGATTAGATCCAAGTTGGAGCTCCAGTTAAGAAGATCGTATCTTACATCGAGCATAGCCTGATAAAAACTAAGCCTTGGTTATGCGAGAATATTAGATGGTTGGCTGGTCGTGGAGATCATATTTACATTGGCCTAGTGTTGAAAATGCAGCAAAAAATCTAAGTTTGACTTTTCCCTGGTCAAACTAGATTAAAATTCGAATTTCTATTTCAACAGAAATCTTGGAGGTAGTTAATTAAGGTGACATAGCACTTGTGACTCAGTTAACTCAATTCTTGGAGACACTTGAGTTCATTTAAGTATGATTCATTGCTAATTTCTAGTAATCTATTTTAGTTAAATTGAGTTATTGTGAGTTAAACTAGTTCTAATTGTTAGAAGAACTAGTGGAAGGTCTAGTAGTGAGGTGCGACTTCGATCATATTTAGTGATCAACTAGTTAACTAACTAATCAACCCAAAATAATTGATTCATGTAGAGAATTCAAGTTACCTAGTTGAGATAGAGGTTCAAGGGCAGTGTACTATCAATTGTAGACTATTCCAAGTTGTACATGTGGTGCATGCAGTCAGAGATTGGCCTAAAGGAATTGCACAATCCAGATTGAGGAATTTCCTAATTAATAGGGGCCTAATTCCTCAAGGAACAATGCAAGGAAATAGGAGCTTATACAAGTGTTGTCTAGAGTCAATCTATGAGGTAGTGAGATAGACTATACAAGTGCAGGTTGTGCTCAGGCTTGAGCAAGCATATGTATTCATCTCTATTATTTGATTAATGAAATACAGATAGGAATGGGTTTTGAGAAGTTGTTTTCCCCTAGATAAATATTTGTGTATGTGTGTTGAATCTTGATGCATGTTTATGATTTTTGTTCTCAATCGTGAATTGCTTTCTGCATATGAGTAGAGTAGATTTGAGTCTTATGTTTTAGTAAATTACATTAGCAGTTTTGAATCTACATTAAAATTCTACATGGTATCAGAGCAAGAATCACAGTAGAGAAGAGATTTCAAACTTTTTATTGCAGTAGGATCAAATTTGCAGAATCAATTGTTCAGAGCTAGCAGGATTACTTTCGATGGACTAAGAATCGAGTATGCCCTTGAAGGAAGCTCGAATTATTTTGCTTGGAAGGGCTGCATGGAGATAGTTTTGGAAGATGACGAGTTGAAGGAATTTGTTGATAATGATATCCTAAAACCGGCAACAACTGATGCTCAAAATCTAGCAGAATGGAAGAACTGTGTTTCCAAGGCGAGGAGGTTCATATTGGAGGGAGTATGAGACTATGTTATCTATAATATCCATGGGAAAGAGACTCTATAAGCAATGTGGCAAGCATTGACAGATCTATTCTAGAATAGTAGTGACCAGAGGAAGTTGGTGCTCAAGGACAAGCTTCGAAATATCAAGATGCAGAAGAACTACACACTACCACAGTACCTGCGCATGTTCACACAATGTCGTGATGAACTTGGTAGTATTGTTGTTATGGTTGTAGAAGATGATATGGTAAGCCTACCCCTTCTAGGCCTTCCCAAGAGCTGGCACAGCTACCAGGATTCGGTGAATGGGAGGGAGAAGATACCGAATTGGGAACGCCTTGGTCTGGTTTGGTGCAAGAAGAAATAAGGCGGAACACTAGAGATAGGACTTCATCCAAGTGTGAGGAGGAGGAAAATTGTGCCTTGGATGGAAAGGAAAAGATATGGAAAGGGAATAAATCCCAATCCGAAGCAGAATCTGGTCAAGGGGGTAAGAAGAAAGACTTGTCCAAAATCAAGTGGTTTCACTATCATGAACTTGGGCACTATGCAACGAAGTGTCCACACAAGAAGGCATGCAAGAAGCTCTCAAGAGAAGCGGCAGGTGAAGCTTTGGCTTCACAATTCAAGTTGGAAATCACAATCATTGCATGCATGGCAAGCACAATGATGGGGAGTGTGTGGTATCTGGATAGTGGTTCCTCGTTCAACATGATGGGGAACAAATAATTTTTCAGTGAATTGGAGGAGAAATATCTCTAGATTCTCATCGAGATGGGAGATGATGAAAGGTAAAATGTGACCAATACTAGTACAGTTACTTTTCAGAGGGAGTCAGGCTCCCCTCTCAGGCTCAAGGATGTGATGTTTGTATCGGGTTTGAAGAAGAATCTAGTTTTTGTCACTGTGTTGGAAGACCGTGGCTACGATTTGATATTCAGTAAAGGGAAGTATTTATTAAGGCACATAGCCACAGGAAAAGTGAAGCAGATCAGGGTTCGAGTGAAGAACCTTTACAAATTGGATGTGGAAGACTATGTTGCATTGAGCACAAAGGCAGAGAAGGTGCAGAGCTGAGATATCGGCAAACTATGGCATAGAATACTTGGCCATTTGCATCATGGAACTTTGAATATCATGCAGTAGATTACCATAGACCTCCCCAAAGGAGCACTAGAGCAACAAGATACATGCAAAGGGTGTACCTTGGTTAAGTACACAAAAGTCACCTTCAACGATAGGGACAACAAGGTGCGTGTTGTCCTTGAAAGGATCCACTATGATGTCTGTGGATATTTCTTGACAACCTCCACTGTCAAGCACAAGTATTATGTTATATTTGTAAATGATTTCTCTTGGAAGTGTTGGATTTTCTTCATGCAGAAGAAAGACCAAATATTATCCAAGTTTGCTAAATTTAAAGCACTTGTTGAGAAAGAAAGTGAAGGCTCTTAGGAGCAATAGCAGAGGTGAATACGTGTCGAATGAGTTTAAAATTTTTTGTGCAAAGGAAGGAAATCGACAGAAGTTGACAACACCCCACAACCCACAACAGAATGGAGTGGCTAAGAGGAAGAACAAAATTATTATGGGAGCAGCAAGGGCAATGTTGCATGACCAAGGCCTACCAACGCACTTGTGGGCTTAAGCATGCAACACAATGGTTTATTTGCAAAATAGGAGTTCTCATCGAATTCTTGGTATGAGTACACCAGAAGAATATTTTTCAAGGAAGAAACCAGATGTTTCACACTTCAAAATATTTGGAGCATCAGTATATTGCCATGTCCCCAAGGAAGCAAAGAAAAACCTAGATCCGACAACAGAGTTAGGGATATTTGTGGGGTACACATAAACACTTCACAACTATCGTGTGTACTTATCATCCCTCAAAATGAAAGTTGTTTGAAGGGATGTGAAGTTTTATGAGGAGAAGGCAATGAGGTGTTCTCTTGAGAGGGAGCTTCAGTTGAATTTAGATCAAGAGCTTTTAGCTCCAAACGAAGAACCTTAGGAAGTTGTAGAGAAACCACAAGTAGAGGAGCAGAGAGTGGAGATAACCACTCAAGCAAAGACATACAAAGAAGTATGGAAATGAACCAGGGAAGTTGACAGATTATTACATGATACTAGAGAGAATGTGAGAGCACCCACTTCACAGTGCAGGCAGAGGAGGTCATCAAATCAGTACACTAGCTACATGGCTCTAGTGACTGATCTTGTAGAGACAAAACCATACTCATTCGAGGAAGCAGTATAGAAACCTATATGGGTTGATGATATGTTAGAGGAATATAATTATATTGTCAGAAACGATGTTTGGGAAGTGGTCCCAAGACTAGAAGATAAATCAGTGGTGGGTTCGAGATGGATTTACAAGGTAAAGCATGTAGCAGATGGAAGCATAGAGAAATACAAGGCCAGATTTGTGGCCAAGGGGTTCTCTCAGGTTGAGGGAATTGACTATGAGGAGACATTTTCTCCAGTAGCAAGGTACTCTTCTATCAGGTCAATTCTAGCACTGGTTGCGTAGATGGGGTGGAAGATCCACCATATGGATGTGAAGACAACATTCCTCAATGGAGTTATTGAGTAGGGGGTGTACATCGAGCGGCTAGAAGGTTTTGAGACCTTTAACAGAGAGTCACATGTGTGTAGACTCAAGTGAGCATTGTATGGATTGAAGCAAGCACCTTGTGCTTGGTACACCAAAATCGACAGTTATTTCACTAGGTTGCGCTTCACCAAAAGTGAAGCAGATGCAAACCTTTATCCCATTGTGGTTGAAGGTAAATAATTTATTATTGTGTTCTATGTTGATGATTTAATTTTAATCGGTGATGAGAATTTGATGAGTTCTTGCAAGGAGGAACATATAAGAGAATTCAAAATGAAGGGCAGGGGACTCTTGCATTGTTTCCTCGGTTTGGAAGTATGGCAAGGAGATGGGGAATTGTTTGTCTCTCGAGGCAAGTGGTGAGCCCTGATTTTGCACCAAGAGTGCTGCAACTTCTAGAGGCTCTTCGATATTTACTTTATCAACCCGGGGTTTCATACAAACTTAGAGGTGACAATTCTATATACACAGTAGATGCATCATTCTACTCATGCCACCCTCAACTGGGTCACTTGATCATTAGGGTTCTAGACCATTCCTCTATTGAACTGAAAGGAGACTAACTACTGAAAGAAGAATGTAAAGGCTAGTCCTAGTGCAGAGAAAGTAAATGCTTTTCAACTCAAAATGAATGTTGTCAACTTGTAAATGCTATGAAATGACACAAACCTTATGCTAATTTGCAAAAAGGAAACTATGCTAACTTGCACTCAATCATCTAGTGGTCCAGGTGGATATTGGTGGACACCCGCCAAGTCCACTTTGACCCCCACCATTGTTTATTTCAGCTTTTCAGTTTCCTTAATTGTAGCACAATTTACTATTTTTCGCAATTTTTCGGGTTCTGAACTTTCGAAGCCATTTTGAGGCCCTAAACGACCCTTGTTACTCCCAGTTTTCCCAAAAAATGTCGTTTAGGGCCTCAAAACAGCTCCGGAAGTTCAAGACCCGAAAAACTGCTACAAATAGCAAATTGTGCTACAATTAAGGAAACTGAAAAGCTGGAAGAAACAATGGTGGGGGTCTAAGTGGAATCGGCGGGTGGCCACCAATATCCACCTGGATCATCTAGCTATCAGGGTTTCTTGAAAACATAATATTATTCTACCATTTCATAATTCAAGAATGCATGCATTGACTATCTAATTCACACTTGCAGAGTAAATAAAGTTCTAATTGCTAAATTCAGAAATGAAAGAACTAATGCTATTTGATCTTGCAGGAAAGGAAAAGGAGTGAAGGGACTAGTCTAGGTGGCACTTCTGGTCATGGAATCCAAGCTGAGGGGTCAAACTACTCCTAAACTAAACTAGGTTATCATTGCAGGTCAAAACAAGGTCAAAATAGGCTGCTACATGTGTGCTCAAGGATGTTGCTACAAGATTCTTATACTACTACAGGATGTCCCGAAATGCTACATGAACTTGAATGAGAGGGTTTGGAGGGTAAGAATGGTGAGATTAAGTGTTGGAAGGTTGTATGATAGTTGTGGGAAGTGTAGGGAAGGTGATCAATGCCCTTAGCTAAGACCACTACTTCAAGAAGGCCGAATTTGGGCTAAGATGGCTGCTCACGATGATCGAAAGACAGAGATCTAGAACAGTGATTGGCAGGCATCAAAAGAGAGTGGAAAGGTCTTATATGGAGTTTGTGAAAGGTTCCCCTGCCTACAGATCCAACATCCCTGCAACAACACATGCATGTGTTTCTCTTTTCTTTTGCAAATTATTACAAGACAAGGTGGGAAAAATGAGTTGAATTTGGAAAAACTATCAAACTAATGCTAAGCACTTGATCTACGAAATTAACTACCTTATAAGATACATAAATCATGAGAAGAAAAATACTACACGTAAATCTTTCTGAAAAACCATAAACAACTATCTAACTAATGCCAACTTGATCTATGCAATGAACAGGAAATCACACTTTGTTTTTGGGTTGTGATAGTGGGGTCCTCTAATCATGTTCCCATGAGGGAGATGATCTAGGGATCACTGTCACAGGGTTTTCGATGGATTTTACTCTATTGAATTGCAACAACTAAGTAACCCTCTAAGCTAAAGGAAACATGCATAAGCAACAACTCAATCAAACTTCTAAGCTAACAGAAACGTGAATAAACTTCAACAATTAATAAACATTCTAGGCTAAGAATATAGATACATGAGAGGGACTTCTATTGCTAGGGTTGGGCCCTAACCCAAGAGCTTCAGCCCTCTAAGTCAACTCAGTGCTGGATCAAAACATATCTTCTCATTATCACTCCAAAAATGTCAAGTACATCATCAAAATAACAGTAAAATATGCCACATCTCAATGGCCTCTTGGGTAAAATAAAATTTTGAATCCTAATGAGTCCCTTTTCTTTTTTATTTATACAAAAGTGGAGCTACCAACAACTCCTTAGAAAACAGGGATATTTGACTCCCTAACTCGAGAATAGGTGAATATAACTCTTCTTTGACTTGCACTAGCTCGACTGATAATGAACTCGGCTTACTTGGTTGCCAATGACACTGAGTTGATGAGATAGAGTGGGGATCTTCGACTGATTGGAGGATTTAAGGAGGTAAATCACCTCCTAGAATCTATCTTGCTTGACTACTCCGAGTTCCTGCACACAAATTAACTAGAGATTGCTTCAATGTTACATTTAACACAAGTTAGGTCACATTACATAGAAACAAATCTTTACTCCTCACACTAAGCATAATAGAACAAAATTTAAAAATAAATGTGAGAAAAAATATAATTTAATAAGTTGGAGGATGGCATTGTGACCCATATAATATACCTATTGATGAGCCTCATCATCACCCCCCTACTGAAATTGTTGCTCATTCTCTGATCAACCTAGTCATATATGTCCATGTCTGTCGTGGCCCTGGTGGCCTCTTTGACATCCTAAGGTTCTGCAGATGGAGTGCCTTCTTGAGGGTAGAAGCCTGCATTTTTCACTATGTCTGCCCCACTACTTCCTTTCCTATTCTTCATTTCTACCTTCTTGTAAACCCAACAGTAAAGGTGGACTAAGCTTGAGTCCAATCCAATTGACCTTTAGTCTCTACATGACCCTTTTGTACAAAGGTGTTCTATCCAATGCACTCCCCAACCTTTTAGGAGAGTGATATTCCCTGATTTGGAGACTGTGTGGTAAAGAATTCCATCTCTTTTCACATGATTGTCTACTCAACTCCTTGCCCATTTCTAGGAGCTTTTATTCCATAAGGCCCACATATTCCACCTTCTTGGATTTGGCAATCTGCATCCACCTACGTGTTCTTCATCTCTCTTCTTCAAGTTCAAAGAAGAGAGGGACTCCAAATTTCTGTGGGATCACTCTGCCTCCTTTAATTAACTTGTAATAGGAGCTCAAATTCGATTGTGCACTAGGCTCCTGTAGATCTAGAAGATCCTTTTTAAATGTTCTAGGAGAAGATGCCCCCTCCTATAACTATCATGTTGCCTCTCTCCCTTATTTATGCCCCTTATGTTCTTCTTGTAGCACTTTCTACTCTTCCTGTAGCACTTTATGAGTTTCCTGTAGCATATTATGTTTTTCCTGTAGTTTCCTTTTCCCTTTTCTTGGAGTGTGGTAGGTGCCTTGGGTTGCTTAGAGGAGGTTGATCTAGTAACATGCCTCCTTACATAGATTATGGGAGTCTTTGAGATGGCTTAAGGAGATGTGACTTCCTCCACTTTCTTTCTAATTTGTTTTAGCTCCTTTCTTTTGCTTGGTGATTCTTCGATTGTAATAGGGGATTTTGTGGGAGTTTGAGGCTTCTCATATTTAATTCTTGTGTTTTTCCTTGTTTTGAAGTAGAGGGGAGTTTTCCTCTATCTTTTCTTCTTAGGTTTTATTGGTGTGCTCAAGGTAGCTAGGGTAGCAACTGCCTCCTTTCAATGGGTCTAGGAGACAAACTTTTTTGTTCTGGGGACTCTAGGTGCAGTGGTTTTCTCAGGGTTTGGTTCTTCCTGATGTTCCTCATCTTCTTCTTCATTTTTCTCTTTCTCAACTTCTTCCTCATGCTATAGTTCCTCCTCTATTTTCTCTTCCTCTACCACTTCTTCCTCTTCTACCTCTGCCTCTTCTTCCTCTTTTGCCTCTGCCTCTTCTTCCTCTTCTGCCTCTGCCTCTTCTCCTTCAACACTAGAGGCTAGGGTCTCACCCAGTGCAAGGACTTGAGTGTCAAGGAAGGTTTCTCTATCCCTGAATGTGGACTAGAGGATAGGAACCCTTAATTTATTCAAAGCATCTTACACTACTAGTTTGATGAGGCCATGGTGGCCTAAGTGTTGTTGCTTTCCCTCTTTCACCTTTTGGCTCATGTCCATGGTGGACTGTAGGAGGAAATATGGCACATTGCATCTTTGGGCTATGGGAAATCTTGCTTGAAATCTCATTTCATGGAGCATTCTGAATTGGTAGCTATATACTACATTCAATCTACCTTCACAAGAGATTAAATTAAGGATATGGTAGGCCACCTCATCCCAGGGATAGGGTAGTCTCTCCTTTCTAACTCCTTTTTTATCTTCAATAGGCTTCTCATCAATAGTGAATAAATTCTTCTTAGCAATAACACTACTGGATTTTTCTTCTTTCCTCCATTGGACCCCTAGGGGAAGTGTTGTCACCCTGCTAATTAGCTCAGGACTGATAGTAATGGATAATCCCCTCACCACAGTGGTGGCACTAGCTCTGGTCTGAGAGTTTAGGGCCATGGAAAATTCATAAGTGATATCATCATCATATCCCTTTAGTAGCTCAAAGAAACCTAACCACTGATGCCTTCTGAAAATGTCTACTACAGGGGGGTGAAGGTGAATTATCTTAGTGTCTGTAGGTTCTCTCCTATTAAATCCCCCTCCCATCTTCTTCTCTGTTTTCAACTAGGTGTAGGAGGGTTTCTTCCTGTGATAGCTCTGATATGAATTCAAAGGGAACAGAGGGTTGGAATCTCTAGTTGATGACAATTATGTATATCTCCTCTACTTTATAGCCAGAAAAACTCTTTTAATCCACAAGATGAATGTTATTACTAGGATAATTCAAGGTGCACCAACATGTAAATCATGAACAGGATAATGATAGGGGCCACTTACTTTTCACCACATAGCTTGGTATAATGATAATTGGAGGCCAAATCGACCCTAGGCAATGTTCTTGCACCCTTGGAGGCTTCCTGTAGCTTCCTGTAGATGCCTTCTGTAGAAATGATAGGGTAGCTTTCAATTCATCTTGATGGCTTCCTAGGATTATCCTTACCTTAACTGATCTTGAAATGAGTGAATATGCAAGAGAATTTGGGCCTTGGTACGTTATATGCTATTTTTGGCTAGGGCTCGCAACGATGTGATGACTTGGCAGAAGTACGATCTTTCCTCATTTAGATTGTTGGCCCACCTGGAGTTGTGATTCTCTTCTCCCTTGTAATCAACACCCACTACCTTTTATCTAATTCCTAACTAATGTGACACTCCCACGTTGCATGATGACTGATAAATCACTTTTTGTTTACTAACCGAGGGTGGCCAAGTTAACTAGCCACCTCTAGCTTATAAAAATACCTTACCTCAACATTCATACATTTTTTATTATTTTACACCTAGGGAGGAGCTTATTGTGCCTACTTTGTGCTTGATCGATGCATGCTGGAGTGTTGGATCTTTGTGCTGCTACTCAGGGAGTTACCTTGTTCTCTTTTGGCTCCTGTGTATTTCACTGTTGGTGTCGTTCATGTGTGCCGGTAGTTCGTTGATATTCTAGGTGTTGCTGATGTAGAGTCCTGCTTAGAGTGGTAGGATGCCTCAAGAGATGGTATCATCTAGGCAAATTGATGGGAAGGAAGAACTATGCTTCAGGCTTGTCTGCAATGGTTTCATAGACTACTACAGGAGATCCTGTAGCAACCCTTTTTCTCTTTTCTCAAGGTCTTTTTCTTCAAGGGAGTGATGAGAAAGAGTGTAGGGTGGATGTAGGATGATGTTAGGGCCCTGATTGAGTAGTGTAGGGTTGTGAAAATGGAGGGAATGTCCTCTGTGTCTTTTTAGATTTTTTTTTTTTTATGAGACAAAGCTTACGAGCAGTTTTGAAAGATAGTGATTTTTGTGAATTAGGGATGCATGGAGGATGGGTTAGTGGTGGATCAAGGTGGGAGGACCCTAATTAACCTTGGATAGGTCATGCATGATGATTTTCCCAATCAAATCCTCTTCCTATAGAATTTCGGGACTTTCCTGTAGTGCTACAGGATCTTCCTGTAGCAGTTACAGGCTTCCTGTAGCAATCCAGAGAGGGCCTAAAATTGGGTTTTTGAGCCACTAGGATGGGTGAGAGTGGTGAGGACATGGTTTGCATGGAGGGTATGGAGTGTATGGAGGTAAAAGTGGATGCATATTTGAGTATGTTGGCCCTATAGCTCTACAAATTAACACTCTCCTCAAAACCTTCAAAATGACAAAAAATATTAATGGGCAGGTTGTGGATCCCTATCATGTCATTCTCCTTTGTTTTTTCTCTTTTTTTCTCTTTTTTTGAGGGACACACAGTCTACCTCAAGAGAGGTTTTCAACCTGTATGCCTACCCTGAGTGCCTCAAGGGAGGTTTTCACCTAGGAATGTTTTATTTTTTCTTTCTTTTTTTCACTCTTGAGCTGCCTCAAATAGGCTTTCAACCCAAGAGTTAGCCTCAGATGCATCATGGAGGTTTTCATCCAAATCTCTTGATTGATTATTTTTTTTCACAAACAAAAATAGTATCTAGGAATGTTGTGACTTGGAAGCTATGACACTTCCAATCACATTCACGTTTTTTTTTATGGTGCTGATGAACTCTTCCTTGGAAATAGGCTTCCTGTAAGCCTTCAATATGTATCCATTGACAAGCAAGGGAATCCCTTCCTCATCGATGGTCCTAATTTGAAAAGCTCCATTATCATGGAATTTCTCTATCAAGTATGGGCCTAACCACCTTGTCATAAATTTTCCTTTGAATTCCTTGAACCTAGAGTCATATAGTAGAGCCAAATCCCCTTATTGAAAAACCTTGTCCTTGATGTTCCTATCATGCCATAACTTCCTCTGCAATTAGATAACTTCAATGTGTAGGAGGACTTGCATTCTGAATTCATCCAAGCCATTTAACTGGAGCATCCTCTCCAACTGTGCCTTTGTAACATCTAAATCCAATTGTGTTGCCATCCTAAAAGTATTGTACTCAAACTCAATGGAGAGTAGAGCCTTCTTTCCATAGACCAAGTCATAAGGGGTGAAACCAGTAGTTGTCTTCCAAGTTGTATTATAGGCCCAAGTGGCCTCCACTAATATGTATTACCAATCTTTTCTGATGCTACTCAAAACCTTGGTGAGGATGCCTTCTAATGCTCTATTGGTGGCCTCTACTTTTCCATTGGCTTGAGGATGATAGGCAGTATATTTTCTTTGCTTGATATGATGTTGCCTTAATAAATTCTTGATCAGAGGTGATGTGAATTGAGCTCCTTGATCGGTGACTAGCTCTCTAGGGTACCCAAATTTGTAGAACACATTCTTCCTTAAGAACTCAACCACTTTATCCTATGTTTCTACCTTGATAGCCTTTGTCTCAACCCACTTTGTCAAATAATCAGTGCATGCAATGATGTACTTTTTATGCCCTGATGGTGGATCAATTAACCCAATTAAATCCATGCACCACTTATCAAATGGCTCTAAAGCCACCTCAAGTTGTAAGGGAATTTCATCCTTGGGAGTAGGTTTCCCCATCCTCTGCACTGATCACATCGGCTAGTGTACCTTCATGCATCTTGGTGGAGAGTGGGCCAGTAGTAGCTAGCTTATAAAACCTTGAAAGTTATCATCTTGGCAGTAAAGTGACCTCCACAAGGCCCATCATGACAGACTGAGAGGATGTAAAATACTTCCTCTTCCCTGACACACCTCCTTAAGATTTTATATGGTCCCAACTTGAAGAGATTGCCCCCAATCCAAGTGAACGGGGAACTCTTCCTCATAATTCTGCTCTTCTCCCTGGACAACAGATTTAGAGGGAATTATGTAGCCACTAGGTAGTTGGCTATGTCAGCAAATCATGGAGAGAGAACTGAGATAGAAAATAAATTCTCATCTAACAGCTGGTCATCAACCATCCCTTCATCACCTGCAGGCAAAGAAAGTCTAAACAAAAAATCTACAACCACATTTTCTTTACCTTACTTATCAATGATAGTTAAATCAAACTGCTATAATAGAAGCAACCATCTAATCGTTCTAGCATTAACATCAAGCTTGCTCATTAAGTATTTGAGAGTTGCATGCTCAACATGCACAAAAGTTTGATATCTAGTGATGTAGTGTCTGAACTTGTTCAAAGAGTGGATAATAGCTAGGAGTTCCTTCTCAGTAACAGTGTAATTCAATTCAACCTTGGACAGATTTTTGCTAATGAAATAAATGGCATAAGGCAACTTGTCATCTATCTGGCCTAGATTTTCTCCTACAATTTTTTCATATGCATAAGCTTGGATGTGAAAAGGAAGAGCCCAATTTAGGCCTCTGAGTATGGGTGCAGTAGTTAATTTGTCCTTAAAGATCTCTAGGACCTCTTGGAAACTATCTGACCAACAAAATTTAGAGTCCTTGGCCAACAATCTAAACGATGGTGAGGCTAATTTTCTAAAGTATTTAATAAACCTCCTATAATATCCATCTAAGCCCAAGAAGATCCTAACATCCCTCTGCTTTTGAGGAATAGGGACCCTTTTTATTATGGCAATTTTGTTTGGGTCCACTTGTATTCCCTCCTGAAATATTGAATGGCCAAGGACAGTCTCTGCATTCATCAAGAATTCACACTTCTCAGGACTAAGTGAGAGGTTCATTTCAATGCACTTCTTTAGGACTTTCCCCAAGTTAGAGAGAACCTCTAGGAAGTCACACCCATAGGGAGTGAAATCATCCATGTAGATCTCTATAGAGGACTAGCTCAACAAAGATGCTCATAACTACCATTTGAAAAGTTGTAGGGGCATTACATAATCCGAAAGGAAGGACCCTATAAGAAAAGGTACCCCAAGAACAAGAGAATGTAGTTTTATCTTGGTCCTCTGAGCTAATTTGGATCTGATTGTAACCACTGAATCCATCCAGGAAAGAGAAGAACTTCTTACCTAAAAGACCATCCAAAACTTTATCAAACTAGATTAAAATTCGAAATTTCTAATTTCAGCAGAAACCTTGGAGGTAGTTAACTGAGGTGAGATGGCACTTGTCACTCAGTTAAATCAATTAATTTTAGTTGGAGATGCTTGAATTCAATTCAGTATGATTGATTTCTAATTTCTAGCAATATATTTCAGTTAAATTGAGTTATTGTGAGTTAAACTCATTCTCACTATTAGAAGAACTAGTGGAAGGTCCAGTAGTGGGTTGTGATTTCAGTCATCTTCAGTGATCAACTAGTTAACTAACAAATTAGCCCAAAATAACAAATGCATGCAGATAATTCGAGTTACCCAGTTGACATAGAGGTTCAAGGGTAGTGTATTATTCGTTGTAGGCTATTCCAAGTTGTACAAGTGGTGCATACAGTCAGATATTGGCCTAAAGGAATTGCGCAATCCAGATTGAGGAATTTCCTAATTAATAGGGGTCTAATTCCTCAAGGAATGACACAAGGAAATAGGAGCTTGGAAAACTGATAAATTTGTTAAGTGTTGGTCAACTTCAATCTGTGATGCAGTGAGATAGACTATATAGGTGCAGGTTGTGCTCAGGCTTGAGAAAGCATATGTATTCATCTATATTCTTTGATTAATGCAATACATATTGGAAGGGGTTTTGAGCAGTTGCTTTCCCCTATATAATTATCTGTGTATGTGTGTTGAATCTTAATGCATGTTTATGATTTGTTTTCTCGATCGTGAATTTCTTTCTGTAAATGAGTAGAGTATATTTGAGTCTTATGTTTTAGTAAATTACATGGGGAGTTTTGAATCTACATTAAAATTCTACGCCTAGATGCGATTATGGGAATGGATGGGAATCACATTCTCTCCCTTCCAATCATTCAATTTTTTCATGGGCATGGGTTGCACACTTTGGCTGGTATTGGTCGTCTATAATCTGCCATTTTTCCCTATACCAGCTGGCCACATGTAGAGATGTTGACAATTCCTCTAGAGCACAAGCACGAATGGAAAATTTATATATCACACCTCCACCATGCTGCGATATTCTTGTCATAGAGGTCATGTATACTTTCTTAAGGCGATCGCTCCCAAGGAAGAGAAATCTCTACCAAAGAAACATATAAGTATGTACACAATATGCAGAGGTGGGGCCGTCATATTGTCTCGCTGGCTAAAATGTGGAGGTGGAATGTACCCACCAAATTGAAATGCTTTGTTTGGCTTTTCATACATAATCACATACTTACATGGGAGAATTTAGCAAAAAGAGGTGTACAGGGTCCAGGGTGTTGTCCTTTGTGTATATTTGCATATGAGGAGACCCAACACCTACTATTGGATTGTCCTTATGCGATCCTTATATGGGAGGAGGTATCCAATGCACTTGGGATCTCTCCAATGGTGGACAAGTCTTCTATAATTGTATTCCTAACAAAATGGACAGTCAACCATCTAGAGTACAAGGTTATTCCTTTATATATCTTTTGGGGCATTTGGCTATGCAGGAATGAAGTCATTTTCAAGAAAAAAACCCATATTTCAGACACATCTCCATGAAAATTGTGGCATATTTTCTGGAAATCGGTCCTTGCAAACCTGTTCTCTACCAACACAGATTGGCTTATAATAAGTTTGATAATCTATCCTATGTGGGATATTTTGATGGTGGCACTGAAAGGGCCTATGTTCATGTGGAAATATTATCTCTATCAATCCCTCCATGGCCTATCACTTCCACTAGTATGGGGGTGTTGGAACCAACACAAGAGCAGAAGTGTTGGTGTTATGGGGGGGTACTTAGATGCCCTACCTGGCTTGTTGTGGAGATATTATAGTTGCAATGGACTATTGTGATATACTGGGAAAATGAAAGGGCCTACCTGCACGTGCCTGCTCTCCTCCATTGGATGGATCAAATTGAGTTATTGAAGGCCTCCTTCACAACCATCCCATCCTGCCACATCTTTCGCAAACAAAATGCCCCTATGGATAGGTTGTCCAAGAAAGGATCCTCTGTGCCTACTAGGTAGATTCACTGTGAGTTGCTTGACAATAGTACAATCCACGGAGTTGGATATTTCTCTATCTAATGACTCTATTTCCATGGAATGTCTTTTTTTCTTTATGCAATTTACATCGGCCTCCTGGACCGATAAATTATTTATTTTGATGCAATCCACTATTTTTGCTACAAATATGCATCTAATGTCACCCCTGGAGTATACTATGTTGGTTTACTTTTGGATAATGCTTTGTTTTTTCTTTCCTAGATCGCAAGATGATGTAGTCTATTTATATGTTTGACTTCTCAGTGTTTTTATTCTCCTCAAAAGGGCTTTAACCTAGATGAAAACCAATTGCCTACACCTCCTTTCAGATAGAGACCACATACTCATGCTTGTTGAGATATACCATGATGCACTAGAAGGGAAGGAGGAGGAAGTTGATAGGATTACTTATTAGCTCGAGACTATCTAGGAGTCCTTGAAGAGCTCTCAGTTGGCCCTTCAAGAATCAAAGTTGCAAGTTGAGAAGATTTGTATGGGGCTGAGTTGTGGACATTCGTCACTCCCCATGTTAGATAGCCATGATGATAGAGGCATTCATGATTGGATAGAGGAACCTCCTGTGATATTTGAAAATGAGGAGCACCTGGTTTTACAAGAACTTGTAGGGAGGTATGTTCTTGAGGGTTCTGATTATGCATCCATGATCTGAAAATGGGGCACTTAGGCTTCTTGTCTAACTTACAAGCACCTCTCCCACTTCCAAAGCTTAAATATTCCCAAGTCTATATGATTAACCAATGTGGAATTAAATATGTGCTTGAAAATAAGGTGTATGCTTATTGGTTGTTTTAAACTGTTTATGTGCTTTGAAAATTATGTTGTTTATGATGATACAACATATATATAACAGTAAATAATGCAACAATAAACGAACACACAAAACAACAATTTAATTAGGAGTTCATGCAAGACTCTGGGGCTATGTCTCCATGAGCTCTAGTCAACTCAACTAGGCTCGATGGGATTATGGAAACAGTCCTTTTACAAGCTCCTTGCTCAACTCCATTGTTTTACACAGAAACAATGGGTTTAGACACCATATTATCCCTAGCTCTGAAGCTCTCGGCTTTCTGGCCCTACGCTCTCACTCTGGCTCTGGCTTTCTACAACTTACAGCTCTCTAGCTTTTCACTTGACCTCCAAGTGACTCCCTCGCTGCTCTGCGCATTCACCTTTTTTATCTCCTCCTCTTGCTTCTGCCTTCTTTGAGGTACTTTTCCAGCTTTTCGGCTACCTCAGTTGTTTCTCTGCGATTCATTATCCCTCTGCGGCTTCTCTGCTTCCTATCAGTTAGACTGGCCATCTGGCTCTGCGGCTCCGTGGCTTCAAAATGCATCATTTCCTGTAAAAACGCATGCTGCAGCGTGGCATGATGATCAGGAGTGGTTACAGAAGGAATTGGGGCCATTTCATAGGCAAAAACCCGAAAACTGAGAAAAATCCATTACACAGAGTTTTCTGGAAAATACACTATCGGACGTGAAATTCCATTCAATCGCCCCTAAAATCCCTATCGGGTCCACCATTAGGCAGTATATCACATCGCATTAGTGTATTGGAAAAAATCCCAAATACACGGGAAAACGATGAAAAACCCGACAAAATTTGTCCTATCGGACTTCAAAATATATCGCAATCGCCCCTAAAATCGCATCACGTCCGCCTTTGGCTGCTATCGCAATCCCCATCATCGATCTATGGGATCTCTGATCAACAGTCGATATCCAATTTTGGGCAGCTTAGGAGTAGGGAGGTTACCTACCCGAAAAGGCGGTTTTCCTCTCTCCTCTGCCAGCCACGTGTCGACCAGTGTGTGGAAGCAGGCGGAGCCAGCCCAATACCGCTTTCTGCCCGAGGCTCACCCGAAATCCTGCCTTTGTGGAACTCAAATATCATGCGCAGTGTTTATAATTCCCTTTCAGGTCTGCTTTATTGCTTTGGGGGCTTTTTCCTTTGTATTTCAGTTTTTATGCCAAAATGCACCAATACACAAAAAATCCCTTTACGACGGAACTCAAACATTATGAAGCCGGGTTTATAAAACCCATCGAGTCCGCTGATCGCATGTGCATGTATTATCACCCTTTTTATCGCCACGATGCAACATTGCGATGTGGTATATCACAATTGCTCGTCACATAGCCCCGGGGGTCTGTCCCTTGTCTTATGCCATCACCGATGCCGATCCGCCGATCAGAAATCACAATGTCACATCAGCCCGAGTCCTTTCCTCATGTTATATGCACCAGCCTGCCTTCGACCTGATATGTCGGGGATCGACAATCGGGGGTCTCTTCCCCTTTCTGCTTAAGTCCGCTCTTGGACCCTCTCCGATGTGATTTCCCTTTATAAGGGTTTTTTTTCCCATTTTAGGGGATTTTGCCTCTTTTTCTAAAGAACAAAGGGCATCTTCTTTCTGCGATAACTTCTGCATCCTAAGTCCATTTTAGCCCATTCAAGTTGCAGTAGATTCAGAAGGAAAAGATCTCTACAATGGGGCTATTTCCAGCAAGTTCCTTAGACTTTCATTTTCCTCTGTGAGGAACATTTAGACTTAGAAGTCTATCCAAAATCCATTTTGGATCACGCCTTCCCACTAAAGAATTTTTGGTCTCCAAAAGACTGATACACTGATCTGAACAGTAAATGAGAGTAACAACACCCTCTTCTTTCAGCCTCCACACACTTGCCTTTGCATAGTGCCTCTAAACCAAAGTCTCTGACCACTTTCCTTCCTGGATGTGTTGGTCCTCCTGGGAAGAACTGCCTTCCTCCTTGCCTTCGTGCAGGACTCCTGCTGAAATGGTCATAGAAGGTAGTTTGAACTATTTTGCCTTGATCATTGATCCAAGGTGGCTCAAACAAATGTGAAGTACACCTTCTCCACAAAATTCTCATTTGTACCTGTTTGGAAAGCTATCAACAACCACTGTTAACAACAACAGAAATACAGACAACAACTGGATGGTCTAACTCCTACTTCAACAAAAGAAATAGATTTCACATCTTGTGAACACCTCCATGTCTTACATCTACATACCAATGATCGACTAGACAACAATCCCACAAAACATGCCTTTAAAACAAATGACCCTTCAAGTCAAGCATGTAGACAAAGCCCATTAAGACTCTTTTTCAAAAGATGAAGCACTTCGTTATTATCTCCATCTTGGAGACCAAATCAACTTTTCTCAAGTCAATATTACATGCATGTTTAAAGCAATCAGCCCTTCAAGTTAATTACACATACATGTTCAAACATCAACATCCCTGTATTCATGCATCTCATGCTCTTGTATATTTCATCCTTCAACTTTCACTTAAGCACATTGTACTTTCGAAGTTGAAATGAAATATAATGTTGCAGCAACAAAGCAAGTTTCCTACTCAACTTCTCCCATTCACCCTTTTGGTAAAATCCTACAACTTGCATCTCATCAACAAAGAAATGCAAATAGATGCATCAATAGACATGCAATCTTAATTGGATAAGAACTCTATCCATTTCTTACCAATCCATTTCAAAGGTCCCACATTTATCTGCACATCAGCATCAACATGTGAATCATCCTGAGACACATCATTCATGGAATCTTCCTTTCCATTTTTGCCATTTTCTCTTTCCACGTTATTCAGCTTTGGTGGAAGCATTGTTGGATTCAGAGTCCAACACCTTTCAGCAAGATGCCCTTGCTTATGGTAGTAGGTGCAACACATGTGCATCCTCTTGACAGCATGATTTTCCTTGTTCAATGGACCTTTGGCTTTTTTCTTCTTTTCCTTCAAAAGTTTCCTATATGTGACCATTCTCTTCGAACATCTAGAAACATGATGGTTATCCAAACCACAAAACGATAATGCAATTCTTTTCCCATATCTATGTGGAAATTTATCATGCTTTGCAAAATCAAAAGGAAGATGATTAGAACCAGATTTATACCTTTCTCTTTCACCTTTATTGCCTTCATGAGGAGGTGAAGCAAATGAACAAATGGCTCCCTTTGGAATGCCATCAATCTCTTCAAGGTTGTTAGAGTTTCCACAACTCTCTGGTTCAAGTGTGTGCTTTTGAACACCTACAATGCAACTCCTTCTTGGAGTTGCTTCAATGGCCTTCATGGCAGCTTTGGAACTCTCTCCATAAGACTGTCCATAGCCAAGACCCAAATATTTATGCCTTTCCTCAACTATTATTGGCTCAACAATACCTTGTGCATGTTTACCCCAGCCCTTTCCTTCATAGCCCATCTTGGACATTAGCTTGGAACCTATGCCTCTAGTATGTTTTTCAAAAGAACCAATATCAGCATTCTTAGAAGAATTTAAAGACAAAATGGAATGGTTTACCTCTTCTTCAAGCTGATACTTGACCAAGGCTTCTTTGGCAACAAAGAGTTGTGACTCCAACTCATGCATCCTTTTCAGGTTCATATTTGCAATATGAAGTTGCCTCTCCATTTCCTGCAATTTGTCAGAAAACATATGCTTCTCTTCCTCCACGGAATTCAACTGCTCTCTAAGTATGTTGCTCTTCCATCCATCCTCATACATTTCTCTCACCTTATCCATCATGATGAACAAGCCTTGCTTCATGTCTCCATCAAAGAATCTTGTGATGAAGGAGGAATTTGAGGATACACTTGTAGAAGTTGTCATTATGCAAATAAACAAAAGAACTTCAAACAAGGTTAATAAAGAGCTTATTCAGCAACCTTTTGCAGCAAACCTCTTGTGCTTCAAGGATTGCCTTGAGGTCCTTTGGGATAGAAGAATGCCTTCAGCCCTTCTTCCTCCTTGTCCTTCCTAGATTGAGCTATCAATAGCTTTCCCTTCAACTTTGCAAACTCAAACAATAGTCAGTGTGCAACCAAGCATACAATCAACCTCTGATTGTTTAAACACCTTTCAGACAAGCAATCTTTGCTCTGTCAATCAAGCATTCTGATATAACCTTCTTTGAAGGTGGGGTTAATCAATCTCAAGCTCCGATACCACCTGATCTGAAAATGGGGCACTTAGGCTTCTTGTCTAACTTACAAGCACCTCTCCCACTTCCAAAGCTTAAATATTCCCAAGTCTATATGATTAACCAATGCGGAATTAAATATGTGCTTGAAAATAAGGTGTATGCTTATGGGCTTTTTAAACTGTTTATGTGCTTTTAAAATTTTGTTGTTTATGCTGATACAACATATATATAACAGTAAACAATGCAGCAATAAACGAAACACACAGAATAGCAATTTAATTAGGAGTTCACCCAAGACTCTGGGGCTACGTCTCTGTGAGCTCTAGTCAACTCGACTAGGCTCTCTCAACAGTCCTTTTACAAGATCCTCGCTCAACTCCATTGTTTTACACAGAAAGAATGGGTTTAGACACCATCTTATCCCTGGCTCTGAATCTCTCAGCTTTCTGGCCCTGCGCTCTCGCTCTGGCTCTAGCTTTCTGCAACTTACAGTTCTCTGGCTTGTCACTTGACCTCCAAGTGACTCCCTCGCTGCTCAGTGCATTCGCCTTTTTTTTCTCCTCCTCTTGCTTCTGCCTTCTTTGAGGTAATTTTCCGGCTTTTCGGCTTCCTCAGCCGTTTCTCTGCGATTCATTATCCCTATGTGGCTCTATGGCTTTTCTGCTCCCTGTCAGTTAGACTGGCCATCTGGCTCTGTGGCTTAAAAATGCATCATTTCCTGTAAAAACGCCTGCTGCAGTATGGCATGATGATCAGGAGTGGTTATAGAAGGAATCGGGGCCATTTCATAGGAGAAAACCTGAAAACTGAGAAAAATCCATTGCACAGAGTTTCTGGAAAATACATTATCGGACGTGAAATCCAAACGTGAAATTCCATTCAATCGCCCCTAAAATCGCTATCGGGTCTGCCATTAGGCAGTATATCACATCGCATTAGTGTAATGGACAAAATCCCAAATACACGGGGAAACGATGAAAAACCCAACAAAATTTGTCCTATCGAACTTCAATTATATCGCAATCACCCGTAAAATCGCATCAAGTCCACCTTTGGCCGCTATCACAATCCCCACTGTCGATCTACAGGATCTCTGATCAATGGTCGATATCCAATTTCGGGCGGCTTAGGAGTAGGGAGGTTACCCGCCCGAAAAGGCGGTTTTCCTCTCTCCTCTGCCAGCCACGTGTCGACCAGTGTGTGGAAGCGGGCGGAGCCAGCCCAATACCGCTTTCTGCCCGAGGCCTGCCCGAAATCCCGCCTTTGCGGAACTCAAATATCATGCGTCGTGTTTATAATTCCCTTTTGGGTCCGCTTTATTGCTTTGGGGGCTTTTTCCTTTGTATTTCAGTTTTTATGCCAAAATGCGCCAATACACAGAAAATCCCTTTACGGCGGAACTCAAACATTATGAAGCCGGGTTTATAAAACCCATTGGGTCCGGCGATCGCATGTGCATGTATTATTTCCCTTTTTATCACCACGATGCAACGTTGCGATGTGATATATCGCAATCGCTCGTCGTATAGCCCCGGGGGTCTGTACCTCATCGTATGCCATCGTCGATGTCGATCCACTGATCGGCGATCGCAATGACGCATCGACTCGGGTCCTTTCCTCATGTTATATGCACCAGCTTGCCTTCGACCCGATATGTCGGGGATTGGAAATCAGGGGTCTCTTCCCCTTTCCACTTAAGTCTGCTCTTGGACCCTCTCCAATGCGATTTCCCTTTATAAGGGTTTTTTGCCCATTTTAGGGGGTTTTGCCTCTTTTTCTAAAGAACAAAGGGCATCTTCTTTCTACGATAACTTCTGCATCCTAAGTCTATTTTAGCCCATTTAAGTTGCAGTAGATTCAGAAGGAAAATATCTCAGCAATGGGGCTATTTCCAGGAACTTCCTTGGACTTTCATTTTCCTCTGTGAGGAACACTTAGACTTAGAAGTCTATCCAAAATCCATTTTGGATCAATCCATGGGGCATAGAGATAGGTACATTTTGGATGAGGGAACATCCATCTAGGATCTAGGTTTAGTTGTCACGAGTGGAGTGGATACTGGAATCCCAGGTTGGCATTGGGATCTCGGTGGGGTTTTCGATCATATGTCAATGGCAAAGGATGATTATGGGATTGATGGGATGATTGAACAAGTGACCGAGAGAACATTTTACTTCACATTCCCATTGGAGATGTGCAGACTTTGGGAGTTTCCCTGATACATCATTCATGCACGATATTGTAGGGTGGTCAACACATTATGGCAGGAGTTTTTCATAGGATGTGGCATTGGCAAGCCACCAAACTGTGCCTTGTATGGGGCCGATGGTTCTCCTGAGATATGTGGGGCATAGCGGTCATAAAGGAGAAGCATAGTGGTGACATCGCCAATGGTACATAGGGGGATTCACCTCTCGTGTCTCTCAAGGAGGATTTGGAGGCAAGGCCCATGCACAAAAGGGTATGGTGATGCGATAGTGGAGAGGGTGATAGCAGCAGGGTGCGAACTGATGCATATTATCTCAGCCTTAAATCATGGCATCCGGTTGTGTGTAGGAGAATACAACAATGATCAGTGGTCTACAGGTGACCACAAAAGTGCATGGTGGAGTGACGTGATATGCAAGCTTGCACTGTGGAGTAGGAGGAGTGATTCACACCACCTCGAGTTCCTGCATGTAGTCATAGCTACTTCATCACAAGAGGGATGCCCAGTGATTTGGGATGATATGACAACTAGTAGTGGTGTCTAGCAGTGCATAGAGGTGTGCAACTAGGAGAAGTCATGTGCCAAGTGGCACATAGGTACATATTTGTATGTCAAGGAGCACAGGGATACTTGACTGTATGTGGTGGTGTGTGATGTTTACCCGTGGGATTTTGGAGTGTTACCGCCAGGGAGACTGCCTCATAGGGGCGACAGGTATGCCATTGGGTGTATCTCACCCAGGATCGATGGGGACACAAATGAGCATCATTCAATGATATCCATAGGGACTCAAGCTTATCTCTCCTCCCCATTACTTGCAAGCATAAAGTAATTGGTTGTTGCCCCTTGATGCCTTCGTTGTGAGTAGCAGGATGTGGGAGGCTCACCCAGGACAATTGATTGGTGGGACACTCCACTTCTTGGTGGGTACATCCATGATTGTAGGAGATCGAATTCATATTCTAGTTGGCACATGGGGGATCGCTAAGGCTTTCATCATATGGCAAGGAAAGTTGTTGCTCATGATCAGGGCTAGCCATGGAGTGGTAGGCTCTTACAATGTTAAGTTTCCTTTTTAGTTTGAGCATAGCTTCAATTATTACTTGTATGGTGGCTAAGATTTATAGGAGAGGAGGGCCCAATTTGAGAATCATGGATAACTGACTATCACTAGATAGTTGCAGTGTTCGCATGGTGATTTCCTTTTGGGATTGGCATGAGATATTGAAATATAAAGGCTTGGAATTTCAGCCACCCTCAAGGATGAGATGGTTTCTACAAGGGAAGATCATACAGGTCCTCCGTTGAGTTTAAATTGCATGGGGAGCAATTCTCCCCCAGAGATTCGTTAATGACTTGAGGCACTGTGCTCGTATGGCAGGAAAATTAGCACATGTGGTTCTTGCATACCATTGGAACTACTCAGTGGAAGACAACAAGAATTGGGAGCTATGGGCTTCCAATCTGGCTATAGGATTCAGGGATCCATTAGGTCAGAGGACTACCTTGTTTTGGGAGGATCATGGGGATGATAGAGACAAGACTGCATCTTTTTACATATGATAGGTCAGGGATCGTGAGGATGATATCTATGGGTTGAGGAAGGCCTTTTTCGCTATTTTCTCGATAGGAAACTCAATGTGGATTGGTAGACGGTGACCTTGGCAGGGTGCCCCAGCAGGATAAAAGTCTGCATAGTTGATTTGAAATTAAAAATTTGAAGTTTTCTTGAAAATTTTGCAAGCTAGTTTATGTATTGTGGGAAATGGATCAAAATTGCAAAAGCACATAAACTTAGTAATTTTAGATAAGTTTTGCATATTTAAACAGAGAAAAATAGACAACAAATAGCATCACAAAACAACAATTTGATGGCGAAGTTCACCCCTCCTGTGCTACATCTTTGGTTCCAGCTTCTAATATTGGCCCTTTAAATTATCTGTTCAAAATGTCAATTACATCAACATACAATGCTCAAATCACATAAATAATGTTGCCATTGTGTCCAGAACACCCAAAAACCCCTGTCTATGCTCTTCTTAGGCTCAAAAAGTATGAAAAATGGCAAAGTTAGGCCTCCTTGTTCATTTCCCTGCTATATGTCTTGCAAAATGACCTCTCCGTCATAATTGGCAATGAATTCCTCCCTTGGTGGATCCACCATGAAATAATCTAGCGTGTTTTCGATGTTAATTCCATCGTTGATTGTGCAAAATTTTAGATAGTTCGTTGGGCACCGCACCCCTAATTTCTTCCTCTTATGTCGGTCACGTGGCATATAATGTGGCCAGGGGTGTGGGCTAGAGGCCATGTTCCCGTTGGTTCCCTACACCTGGTCATATGTTGGTTCCAAGAACCACGGGATGGGTGCTACGTGCTCGCCCCTCCCGCCGTGTTTGTCGTTGGTTATGGTATTAAACATGGGACCAGGGGCTGGGGGCCAACTCCTGGGCCCCTCCTCCTAGACTCTCGGTCATATAGCATATCACATAACACCCCCCTCCTAACCACTAAACTACATTACATTAAATATAACTATGACCCATTATATGTTAATAACTAATGCGTGGTCTGTTGGTATGTCGATGCATTGTGCTACTGGAGGTCGCAGGGTTGACACCAGCCAAGGTCGGTCAGTCACCCAAAAAACAATTGCACGAGCCTCAAGGGCCACGTGGCACCCTCCCATTGGGCCATGTGGCACCTCCCGATTGGTCAAAACCGAAACTCACCAAGCAACAAAAAGTTGCCAAATCACCCTATATGATCATGCCATGTGTCAGCATGGGATTGGACTGTATGAACACCATACCTGCACAATCAGTTGTTGATGTCAGTGCTACGTCATCATACGGCCTACCCAGTCCACTGCCTAGTTGACATTTTATTTATTTTCCAAAAACTTCAAAACATAATAACTTTCACACACAATGTCGGATTGAGGTGATTCAAGCGTCGTTGGAATTAGAATGACGAGATCTATGATTTGGCACTAGTTTTCTAATATTTTGAGAACTATGATTTTTGAGCATATTTTTTATCCCCTGAATCATTCCTCCCCACTAGAAGTATTTGGACCACCAAAAGTATGTTTTCACTCATAAAATGAGGGTACAAGTCCCTCACTTTCCCGATCTCAACCCACCTTTCTTTACTTGGATTAGTACCTTTGAGCCCCGCTTGAAGATACTCCACATTACCTCTACATGAAGTCCTTATCCCCTTGTGAATAATTGGGTCTTCTTGTAACTCATATAAATATTCAGGAGAAAAATATTCAATAAATGGAATGTGAAGATTCTCTTCATGATCATCAATCATTGGAGGCTCATACAATCTCAAGTTTTCCACATACACAATAGAATAAATTTTCATGTAAAGTGGAAAATCTAATTTGAAAGTATGTTAACAATCTTTTCCTAGATTTTGAAAGGAACATATCTGACTGGCTTGAGATTTTTACCTTCACCTTGAATTTTTTCTTTTTTGATATGCAATCAAACTTGATCTCCCACTTGGAAATCATGGTCAACCTGATGCTTCTCATGTCTTCCTTTGTACTTGGATTTGCTTTTCTCTAGCTACTCTTGTACTCTTTGATGCATTAGTTGACTTTATTCAATGAAATGCTTGGCTTTGTCCACATCACTATGTCCATTTGCTGCAATATGTTTACCAAAGATCAAATCCAAAGGAGACATTGAAAAATAGCCCAAACAAGCTTCAAATGGAGATACTTGCGTAGATGAGTACTTGGTATGATTGTAGGCATGTTGGATGTAATGCAAATGCTCATCCCAATGTTAGGATGCTTACCATAATATCCACGAAGGAGATGCACTACTCTTTAGTTCACTACTTCTGTTTGGCCATCAGTTTGTGGATGAAATGTGGTGCTCTTCTTTAACTTGGTGTCCATGATTTTCCATAAGCTTGACCAAAACTTCCCAATAAATCGATGTTGACACTAATCCGAAACGATTGGGATTATTGTAAATTGTTGGAAATAATATTAAGAGGGGGGGGTGAATCAGTATTATCAAATCAATAAAACTTTTTCATTTCCATACTTAGATACATATACGCTACTTCAATTAAGGGAACTCGTGTGTATACGCAACTGTGTCTAATGCAACTAGCGTATATCCAAAATACTTATGATTCAGTTAATCCATTAAATGTTGATCTTTAGTTAGTGCATCAAAACTTCATTAACCATATGTACAGTAAGCAGGTGCAGTAAAATAGAACAGATCATCACACACAAGAAGCACACATGAACACCATGATATAAGGTGGAAACCCAATGTGGGTGAAAACCACCTGCTGCAAGTCGTCTCTATCTTCTTTTAATAAGAAACTTCATTTTACAATATTTTGTACTGGTGCAGTCTTATACCAGTACACAGGCTTCTACCTGCAGAAGGCTACAACCTTCTCTCATTCTCCAGACCCTCCTGGAAGGGAGCTACAACCCCCTTAGCTCTTGTACTAGCCGATCCATTTACTAGTACGTAGGTGTCGGCCTACAGAAATGCTCCAACCTTTACTCGTTCTCCAGCTGCTACTGGAAGGGAGCTACCACCCCCTTTGCTCTTGTACTAGCTGATGTACTAGTACGTAGGTGCTGACCTACAGAAATGCTCCAACCTTTACTCGTTCTCCAGTTGCTACTGGAAGGGAGCTACCACCCCCTTTGCTCTTGTACTAGCTGATGTACTAGTACGTAGGTGCCGACCTACAGAAGGCTACAACCTTCTCTTTCTTCCTCCAGGTACCACGTTTCATACATTTTCAGACTGGATACTCCTGAAGCACAACACAATAATCTGAAGGCCACGTTTCATCCAATTTTCATACTAGACCCATCAATATCATTGAAGCACAAAATCAATCAATACTAGCATCATCAATCTCTGAATCACTGAAACACTGAAACCCTATCAACAACACAGTCACCAGAACACAGAGCAGACAACAGAACTCTGTAATAACAATCAGACCCAACTGCAACTTCAAATATCATACTTCATAATGTATACGCTACTACGATGAACCAAACACGCGTACATACGCGCTTTCACCAAAGCCAACCTGCATACAGATCTATAAATATTCAATCATGACTTGCAGCTATTTCAAACTTAAGTTATACCCAGTTCAGAACATTACATGCGTCAGAATACAGATCTAGAATAAGCATAATCAACCATATAGAGATATTTCATTTCAAACCATTTGATCCCGATCTATCCTTAGATCTTGTTCTCCATCAACCGGTGAGATCCCTCCTTAGCTCAAATCAAGCAATGCATCATAACCCATATCCTGCATACTAGATCTCATACTTCATCAGATATTCAAGACTTTCTCAATGCATTTTCCTAATGATCTTCTTCTCCTTTTATAGTCTTAGGCCATACTCAATACCATGGTCCAAAACCATTTAGAACCAATACCATGGACCCAATACTTGGGATCAACAAATCTGACGAGATACCATGGTCCAAAACCATAGGTTCAAATACCAAGGACTAAATACCACGGACCAAAAAATAAGTTCTCCCACATGTACGCGCTTTTCCTTGCGTGAAAGTGCGTGTATACGTATACGCGTCTTTCGAACGTCTAACCCGCGTGTATACGCGGCTTCGTCAGGGTGAACCTACGTGTATACCCTACTTGGTATATAGCGAACCTGTGTATATACACGACTTGGTACATAGTGAACCTGTGTATAACCTGCCTATGTACGCGACTTGGTATATAGTGAACCTGCATATATACTCATCTTTCTTTATTCTTTGTAGTCTGATCATCAATTCTTTCCTACTGACCTGCTGCACTATAATCTATCATCTTGCCATCAAGGACAACACTTGTATCATAATGCCAACAATCTCCGCCTTTGGACTTGATGGCAAAGCTAACTTGTCATACTGAGAACTGTCATCTGATTCCTTTGAGCTGTCCTGCATCCCATGTATTCTGTCACATCTGATATCTCTTCTGTAGATTCATCTAGTTATATATAAGTGAGTTGTTCTTTTATGAGTGGGTTTCCATCAAGTACAACACATGAATCATAATGCCAACATAAATATTGTAAATAATTTTAGTTATGCATTAGAGAAAACCAAGAGACCTTGGAATTGGAATCCTGAGAGTCTCTCCACTCATGTATATATTCAAGAACTGAGTAATGCAGAAAAACTAGATAATTTGTGGAGTTACCCTCCTAGCCTGACATGGTATCAGAGCCAACCCCTATTTTTAGTTTTTTTTCTCCTTGTAACTCGTCTCACCCTTGACAGAAAATATGTCTTTGATTCCCTACATTGTGCACTGAATGCTCTGTCAATTCTCTGTCTCAAACCTTCACATTTGATTCCATCGGATCCTCCTTGCTCACTCTCCCTCTGAACGTTGGTCTGACCTGCCTGGGCACATTTAATAGCATACTATATTTCCATTTTCAGTGATGTTTGCGTCGTTTTCTGTCAGATGAAAATTGTTTGTCCTTCCCTTCATCCTCCGAGTATCCAGGGTTTGCTCCACGCACTGTATGCATTTGCTTCTCATATGCTTTATTCTCTTCTGCCAATTGACGTTCTTGGGAATTAATTCTCCATCGTTGCTCTTCCAATGCACATTCCACGGTTTGAATTATCAGTTTCTTTTGCCCTGCTATCTATGATACTTGTTTCCACACTGAATTTATCTCGGTGCCATTGGCATCAAAGGTAATTGAAATACAGGGGAAAGGCTTGGTGGGATGGACCAGACAAAGGATGGGTTTAAGCTTTGAAAAAGGGAAATAACGATTTGATGACTTCTTGTGAAATTGGTCGAGGGTTTGTGTTTTACGATGAACGTTGCCCCACATTGAACATTGTCTTGGGACCTAGTTTTGTTTTCATATTGGAAATGGTATGTTAAATTGTATGGTGTTGTTTGGAATAGTCATTGCATAAAAGGCCGAGAATCATTCATTTCCATGCTTATGTTGAATAGTCTTTTAAAAAAAAAAACTACATATAACATATATAGAATATGGAAAGTCCATGTGTTGAGTTATGTATATGTGGTATGGTATGATGACAATATATGGAAGACCATAATTTATGTTAAAGCCACACGTTCAGTTGGTTGAGTTTTCCTATTATGAAATAATATGTATGGTATTATGGAGAATGCTTAATATATGGTGTAACTAGTAGTGAGAGTTCGACCATATTTTTTTCCTTTGAGTTGATTTCTTTTTATACATAACGCACTCTTTAATCTCTATTGTGGGGGTAGTTCTCACTAGAAAACAAAACTACTGTGAGTGGTCCCATAAGATAAAACACACCCTTATTTTCAATGAGTTGTGGAAAGGGATTTGTGAAGGAAAAGGAGACAATGTACCTAAAAAGCCCACTTCATATATGGATATATGGAACTTGCCAATTGGGAAAATAAGAACAGTAAGGCCCATCACTTGATTACACCATCAGTAAATGAAGAGGTGATTCGCCATATTTCTCCATTTTCAAATGCTTTTAAAGCCTTAAAGAAGTTGAAGAAATTGTATGACTCGCACTCTGAACTTGAAGTTGTTCAATTGATGAAAAATTTGTTCATTCTTGAGTTGAAAAATGATGATCCTCTTGCCTTAGCATCAAAAGTAAGATCAATTATGCATGACATAAAAGCCACTGGTGTTGAAATAGACATTCCTCTCATAGCTTATGTAAAGGCACTATATCCCACCTATTCACATCTTGAGTCATTGCAAGCAAGTGGAAACCTTAAGGAGATTACCTTTGACTCCCTTGAGAAGAATTTTGTTGAGAGAGAGAAGGCTATTGAAGAAGATAGCTCATAAGTCTACTGAAGAAGTTGTGTGCCTTGCACAAAAGAAGAAAAGTCATGCACAATATTATTCAAGAGGAAGAGGTGGCTAAAGAGGAAGAGGAAGGAAGAATTTTAGAGGTAGGGGGGAACATTTCCAAGGAGAAAGGTCTGATCTTCATTGCATACGATGCAATAGATATGGACATGATTCTTCCACATGTAAGATTCCTTGGGACATAATTAAGCAAGAAAGAAATGAAGGAAAAGGTAAAACACCTGAAAAAGGGAAAGTAAAAGCATCCAAGTCTGCTCATTATGTTTTGGCACATTGCAACATTGGAGTAACTAAAGACTTATTCAATGCTTCAGTTGCTTCATAGAAATATGCTTGGTTGCTTGATTGAAGAGAAAATTGTCACATGACTTTCAAGGGATATTTTTTTGAAGAATTCATTAATAATTTTGATAGAGCGGTGAACTTTGCAGATAAGTCAAAACTAAAGCCATCAGGGTTGGGCACCATAAGGATCAAACTACCTGGTCTTCCAAACTTTCTTCTACCTTATGTTCTATACCTCTTAGAGTTGAGGAGAAACTTGTTGTCTTTGGTCACATCCGCCAGCAAGGAAACTCCATTCACATATTTGATGGCAAGGTTGATGTCATAAAAACATCATATCACTCACTTGTTGTTATTGAGATACAAGAAGAAAGACTACTGAAGCTGCAAGGAACCTCTGCTCGTGCACAAAAATTTTCATACAATTCTCACTATGATGAAGGTACATATCCATCAAGTCTTTTATGGCATGCTCGATTTGGGCACTTGAACTATGACAGTCTCGATTTGTTAAAGAAAAATGGTGTTACTGGTTTTCCTACTATTCCTAGGAAACTTAAGCAATGTGATGCTTGTATCTTAGGAAAGCACAACAAACAGTCTTTTCATGATTCTCATTCTAGAGCACATAGAAAAATTTAACTCATTCATTTTGATTTATGTGGTTAAATGCTTATTCCTTCTACAAATGGTAATAAATATATGATGAGGTTTATTGATGACTACACCAGAATGTGTTGGGTTTATTTATTGAAGAACAAATCTAAAGCTTTTGAAACATTCAAGAACTTTCATGCATGGATTGAAAATGATGCACAATCTCATATTGGATCTATTCGTACTAATAATGGAAAAGAATATACATCAAATGAATTTGAAAACTATCTTCTCCAATATGGGATCAAACATCAAACAATCGTGCCTTATAATCCCCAACAAAATGGAGTAGCTGAAAGAATGAACAGGACAATATTAAATATGGTATGTTCCATGATGTTTTTCAAGAATGTTAAACTGATGTTTTGGGCTGATGCAGTTCTATCTATTGTGTATATAGGGAATAGGTGTCCATCTAATGCTATAAAAAACAAGGCTCCCTACGAAATGTGGTATGGCCACATTCCTTCAGTGAGGCATCTTAGGGTTTTTGGTTCCACCTGTTATGCCTTAATACCTAGGGAACAAAGACACAAACTCGGTGCAAGAAGTCACAAATGTATCTTCTTGGGGTACTCAAATACCTCCAAAGCATACCGTCTCTATGATGAAGTCAACAAGAAGTTTATAATACCTAGAGATGTGATCTTTCTTGAATCTTATAATACTGAGAATGTTGTTGAGCGACAACTTGATCGATTGGATAGATTAGGAAATGAAAAATATTTTCAAGAGTTCGATAATGAGATTCCACATCTTGAAGGGGGGATTCCTGTACTGGACCAATATGTGGAATCTTCTTCTGAAGTAGTGAGCACTCTCTCCCCCACACGAAGCTCTAGCCATTGATGACACTTTGAGTGATGCGATTGACAAAATTGGGAGACTAAATCTTGATTCAACCCCAACTCAGTCAACTGAGCAACCTAGGCCATCTCAGAAAGGTCCTCCAAAATGGCTGACAAAGACATTTGAAAGTGTACTTCTTGATGAGGTTGGAAAGACATGAAAACGAAGCTTAACCATACAGAATGAAGGATATGTAGACAATCATGATTCACCAGTTGATATGGATGTTTCTTATGATTTTGAACTGAATTTGTTTGCAGATTTTGAACCAACTTCCTTCAAAACAGATGCTTCTCATGATGAATGAAATGAAGCGATTCAGAAATAATATGATGCCTCAATAAAGAATGGCACCTGGAAGCTGTTTGATCCTCTATTAGGAACCAAACCAATTGGCTGCAAGGGGGTCTTCAAAAACAAGTATAAAGGAGATGCCTCACTTGACAAGCACAAGGCCAGGCTTATGGAAAAATATTTTGCACAGAAGGAAGGGGTCAACTATGAAGATACTTTTTTCCCCACAACAAAATGGGCTACCATTTTAACACTCTTTTCTTTGGCATCACAAAATGGTTGGAAGGTCCATGAACTAGATGTAAAAATTGCTTTCTTGAATGGAGATCTAAAAGAAAATATTTTTATTTCCAAACCAGAAGTATGTTTTGTGAGGGGTCAAGAACATAAAGTATGCAAGCTTGTGAAATCATTGTATGTCCTCAAGAAAGCATTGTGAGCCTGGTACAAGAAATTCACTGAGCATCTTCTGAAACTCAATTTCAAACATTATGATCTTAATTATGCAACTTTGTTGTCAAGAAATTTGGAAAAACAATTGTATATCTTGTGGTGTATGTAGATGATCTTTTGATGACAGGGAACAATGAGAGCTACATTGCATCCATAAAGAAAGAACCGAGGAAAGGTTTTGAAATGACAGATTTGGGCTATGTTCACTAATATCTTGGTATTGAAGTAACTCAACATCTGAAGTTTATATTCCTCTCTCAGAAGAAGTACATTGGAGATTTGTTGAACAACTTTGGCATGCCTAAGTGCAATCCCTTGACTAATCCAATGGAACAAAACTTAAAGCTCGCATCCACTGAAGGAAAATAATTTGAGGATGCAATGAAGTATATACAACCCATAGGAAGTCTCAACTACATGACTACTACTAGACCAGACATTTCATTTCTTGGTCAAATCCTCTCCGGTTTTATGCAAAATCATTGTGAGGGTCATTGGTCTACTACAAAAAGGGTTCTAAAGTAATTGAAGGGAACTCAAGACTTTGGACTCAAGTATACATAGGTAGGTGAATTCAACTTGATTGGATACTTTGATTCATACTTTGATGGAGATAAAGCAATCGGGGTATCAACTTTAGGTTATGTTATGAGTCTTGGATAAGAAGTTGTCTCCTAGAGGTCATGCAAACAATCAATTCCAGCAGATTCCACAATTGAGGCATAATATGTGGCAGTAGCTGAAGCAATGAAGGAAATTGTGTGGCTCAGGAAAATTATGGAGGATTTGTAGGAGAAACAAGTGCATTCAACTCCTCTTTTGATTGATAACACTTCTGCAATAAATTTGGCCAAGAACCCAAAGTTCCATGATCAAACCAAGCACATAAATACAAAATATCATCTGATTTGACATCATGTTGAGGCCAAGACAATCCACCTACGACATTGTTTCACAAATGAGTAGATTGCAGACATATTCACCAAAGCGCTTGGAAGGGAAAAGTTTGAAAGACCCAGAATGATGCTTGGAATCATCAACATCCCTTCAGATTAAGGGGGGGAATGTTGACACCTAATCTGAAAGGATTGGGATTATTGTAAATAGTTTTAGTTATGCATTAGAGAAAACCAAGAGACCTTGGAATTGGAATCCCAAGAGTCTCTCCACTCATGTATATATTCATGATCTGAGTAATGCAGAAAACCAAGTTAATTCGTGGAGCTACCCTCCTAGCCTAAAAATCGATAATCTTGATCAGAAATAATAGAAGTGGGTAACCCAAAGGGAACCCATAGATTTTGGAAGAACATCTTTGCAGTCTATTTAGCTGTAACCTATTTCTTACATGGAAACAACACACATTTTTCTGAAACGACCCACAACAACATATAGATAATCATGACCTTTCCTAGACATTGGTATACCCCCTACAATGATCCACAGAAATACTTTCCCAAGGACGAGAAGGAATAGGAAGTGGAGTGTACAAACCCAATTTCCTATTGCTAGGATTTCTAGTAGCACATATAGAACATCCTTTTACATATCTTGAAACAGTGTCATACATGTGAGGCCAATAACAATACCTATGAATTTGATCAATTGTTTTTTCTACACCAAAGTGACCAACAATAAGAGAAGTGTGGGTTACCCTTATGACATTGACTCTTTCACCCTGTGGAACACATAACTTGCCAAGATGATACAGCAATTTTTTATGAACATGATAATCCAACTCTTCAACATGATTTCCTTGAATCAAAGTTGCATAAAGATATTTAAAATCATCATCTTGAGTATATTGTTCAATACAACTTTCATGCATGCTTGAGTCATGCTTAAGAATGACATATGCATTAACAATAGACCTTGGTAACATATCAACAAATTTGTTGTATATACCTTTCTTGTACTTGATTACCAACTAGAATTGTTGTAGGAATCCCATCCACCTGAAATGTATAGCTTGTTGTAGTTTGGTTTGCGATCATAAATAATGCAAAGGTTGATGGTGAGTATGAATAATTGTTTCTTTACCCAAAATAATGCTTCCATTTCTTCATGCATTGTACCAAATCATACAAATCTTTATCATAAATTGGATAGTTAATTACTGCATTGGTAAGGTTTTAGAATGATAACAAATAGGCTTACCATGCTGCATCAAAACTGCTCCCATAGAATAATTGCTTGCATCAATTTGAATCTCAAATGGTTACTTAAGATCTGGAAGTACTAGAATTGGTGCTATACTGATTTTCTCTTTCAATGTGTCGAAGTCTTTCTGTTGCTTGCCTCCCCATTGAAAGACTTCTTTCACACTTTTCAAAGCATGTAATGGTGTCACAATGAGTGAGAAGTTAGCTATAAATTTTCTCCAATATTGGGTTGCTCCCAAAAAGCTCCTAAATTCTATTACACTGTTAGGTTTAGGCTAATTCACAATGACTTCAACTTTTGAGGGATCAATCTTCAATTCAACCTCTCCTACATTATCACCCAAATAAACCAAAGAGGTTTTCCCAAATTAACACTTAGAGATATTCAAATACAATTTCTTTTTTTTCAAGACATCTAAAACTTGTTTCACATGTTTGACATGCTCTTCATGAGTCTTAAATTAGAATATCATCTAAGTATACTATGACAAAATCATCAAGGAATGGTCTCAACACATCATTCATTACTCTCATGAATGTTGTAGGTGCATTACAAGCCCAAACGAAATAATTAATCATTCAAACAAACCTTGTTTTGTCTTGAAAGAAGTTTTCCAAATATCATCTTCAGGAATCCATATTTTATGATAACCGCTTCACAGATCTAGCAAATCATCAATACGAGGAAGAGGATAACGATTATTTACCATGATTTTTTTCAAAACTCTAAAATCCACACACATGCGCCATGTACCATGTTTCTTTGGAATCAAGACAATATGAGACCCACAAGGAGATGTGCTAGGCCTGATGACCCCTTTGTCAAGCATCTCTTGAATTTGTTCATTGGTTTTTGCATTCTCTGAAACTAACATTCTTTACATGCCAATATTTGGAAGTGGTGCATCCTGTTGCAAATAAATCTCATGTTGGATTCCTCTTTTTATCAGAGATCAGAGGCGCACAACTCTTGAACTCACACCCGCTCTGATACCATATTAGAGATCAGAGGCGCACAACTCTTGAACACAACACACAAACACTGAACATAAAACATGCTTCCATTCATCAATTAACAGGTATATATACAAGCTGAAGAAACTTCTGGATATCAGGTCAGGCGGTGGCTTCCTAAAGAAGCTTGCCCCTAAGTCAACCTTTTCTAGAAACTGTATTAAATTTACTGTTGAAATTTGGTTCTGGGTAGTTGGAATTATTTCTGGTTCCTTCTAACACTTTTAGGAGGCAACCCTTTAGGTTCTTGAAACATCTTGTCATAAGTGTTAACAAATTCAACCAATTCATTCTTAAGTTTAGAATCGCATCCTGTGAAAGCTTCAGATTCAACGGTATCTTTATCTTTAATCATCAACAACACAAAATTCTTACTATCATTTACAAGCCTTTTCATCTAACCAACACTTAATCTTCTTGTGATGTTCTCTAACAACATATTTAACTCCATCATTAAAAAAATGATATTTGTTCTCATGATGATAGAATATGGCTTTTCAGTCATACAAGTATGGACTCCCTAAAACAATTCCACATATGCCAAGTGGTACAACATCAAGATCTACCTCATCTATAAAATTTGAAGTGATGGTGAATTTGCGTTTACACTTTCTTGTCACTAGTAATTTAGCATCATCACATACCCAACCCAAAGGGTAAGGCCTAGTATGAGGTGTAGTTTCTAGATTTAGTTTCTTGACAATTGCTTTAGAGATAAGATTAACTTGGGATCCACTATAAAACAGTGTATACCCTTTTGTATGTTTTGTAATGACGCTGGTATGAAAAAACTCACTTCTTTCTTTATCATTTTGAGACTCAATAGGCTTACTAGAAGAACTAGTACTTACATTAGAAGTTTTACCTTTCATTCCCATGGTTGTGATTTTGGTTTCATCACCTGAATCATATCCCAGATCTTGTTGAGTTGTAACAGTCTTTTTTTTCCCCTTGTTATTGAATTTCTTTGGTCTCATTTCTGGATGTAATTTCCAACAATGGTTTTCATCATGGCCTTCTTTTGAACAATGTTGACAATTAAGTTTCTCTCCCTCTTTCTTGATAGTACGTTCTTTATGCCTTTGCCTTTAAACTTCCCCTTTCCTTTGTCTCCATATTTGGATGGCTTCTTGCTAGTCTCTTGAGGAACATTCTTGCCTCTTGACTCCATATTTGGATGGCTTCTTGCTAGTCTCTTGAGGAACATTCTTGCCTCTTGATTCTAAATGAGTCGCTTGAACACATACTTCATCTAGATTGGTAGGATTAAACATAAGTATAGTATGCCTCAAATAATTATGTAATCCATGTATATATTTAATAAGAGTGTCTTGTGAAGATAAATTAACACCCAAGATTAAAGCTCTTCTTCTAAATTCTTGTGTGTAACTTTGGACACTCTGACCTTTAGCTTGTCTAAAAATTTTCCAATCCATAATTGTTTTTTGCATGTAAGCTAATGGATAAAATTGCCTTCTTAATGCAGCTATAAAATCATTCCAAGAAGAGATAATTTTACCACTTTTCTTCAAATCTTCTTGAGTTTTGGCCTCCCATCAGATGAGGGCTACACTTTCCAAACGAAGAGAAGCAAGCTAGATCTTAGTAACATCATCATCAATATCTTGAATCTTACATTAGACTTCAATTTGTCGAACCCAATTATCCAACTTTTCAGCATTTACTTCCCCATTGTACATAGGAAATTCAAACTTTACATCAACTTTAAGCAAATGAGACTTAGCATATTCTTTTGGAGATCTAGGAGGAGTATGTTTAGGTGTTCAAGGAGGTGAAGATGGAGGTGAAGGAGGAGGTGGAGGTGGAGGCTTGATCCCATCACCATCATTACCCTATTTTTATTAGAACTTTCTCCTTGCAACCTTGTTGTCCTCTCATTGTACAACACTTGCGCCATCTCTAACATATCATAGAAAACATTTTTGAAAGCTCTCTCAGCTTTAGACATCATCACCTATTCTTCTTCATGTGCCATGATTGGTGGAGTTTTTGGAGTTTGTGACCTCCTTGAACCAATTTTAGGGTTTGGTTCTTCAAGCACTCCTTCTCCTCTTCTCAATTTAGACCTTGTAATAATTCAAGAAAACACTTGCAAAAATTGTCAAACCTTCAAAATAACCATGCTCTAATACCAAACTGATCTGAAATTAAAAATATGAAGGTTTCTTGAAAAGCTTTCAAGCTAGTTTATGTCTTATGGGAAATGGATCAAAATTTCAAAAGCACATAAAATTAGTAATTTTAGTTAAGTTTTGCAGATTTAAACAGAGAAAAATAGACAACAAGTAGCATCACAAAACAATAATTTGATGACGGAGTTCACCCCTCCTGGGCTACGTCTCTGGGTCCAGCTTCCAATGTTGGCCCTTTAAATTATATGCTCAAAATGTCAATTATATCAACATACAATGCTCAAATCACAAAAATAATGCTTCCATTGTGTCCAGAACACCCAAAAACCCCTGTGTAGGCTCTTCTTGGGCTCAAAAAGGCTGAAAAATGGCCAAGTTAGGCCTCCTTGTTCATTTCCCTATTATTTGTCCTGCAAAATGACTTCCCTGTCAAAATTGGCAATGAATTCCCTCCTTAACGAATCCACCACACAACAATTTGGCATGTTTTCAGCACTAATTCCATTGTTGATTGTGCAAAATGTTAGATAATTAGTTGGGCACTACGCCCCTAACTTTCGCCCCTTATATCGGTCACGTGGCATATAATGTGGCCAACTAGATCCCTGTACCTGGTCATGTGTTGGTTCCAAGAACCACGAGCAAGGTGTCATGCCCCCGCCCCTCCCGCTATGTCTACCGTTGGTTATGGTATTAAATATGGGACCGACGGTTGGGGGCCAACTCCCAACCCCCTCCACCTTGGCTCTCGGTCATATAATGTATCACATAACCGAGGACTAGGCGAGTCGAGCAAGCTCGTTGGCCAACCTTCCCCCCCCCCTCCCCCCTCAAATCACCGAACTACATTACATTAAATATAATGTGACCCATTATATGTTAAGAGCTGAAGCGTGGTTTGTTGCTATGTTGTTCCACTATGTTGCCAGAGGTCGCGGGGTCGACCCCCGTCGAGGTCGGGCGATCACCCAACAAAATTTTACATGAACCCTGAGGGCCACGTGGTGCCCTCTCATTGGGCCACGTCATCGTATGACCTACCTAGTCAACTGCCCAGTCAACCCTACAAGTTGACTTTTTAGTTGTTTGCCAAAAACTTCAAAACACAATAACTTTCACATAGGGTGTCAGATTAAGGCAATTTAACTGTCATTGGAATCAGAAAGACGAGATCTACGATTTGGAATTAGCTTCATAATATTTTGAGAACTTTTATTTTTGAGAATATTTTTTATCCCTTAGATCAAGCAATAGAGTTGCCCCTTATTGGATATGTGGAAGAGGGTTACCGAAGTGGATGACTCTGTATGAGCACGAGAGGATCGTTGTTATGACCAGACTGATGAAACATACACTTGGTGGACTCACTTTGATATTAGTTTGGGACCCGGGAGATACATAGTTGAGAAGTTGGGTTACAGAGTAGGGAGGGTGGGTTCTCACAGAGGGAGGTCACCCAGATCTGCCATTGGGACTTCGTTCAGAAGTAGACACTTCACTTCCCAAGGACCAATTAATATTGGATAGATCCACACTTAGGTGGCTATATGACCGACAGGAGGTGGCAGTGACTGTCACACCGGGGTGACGGATATATTCTATGATACGTGGTTTGTACCCTCAGGATTTCCCTCTCGAGGTGCCCAAGATTGATTATCTTGCGAGACACATTTACAAGGAGATGAAAGGGGCTTGGTAGCATCGAGGCATTCTTCTTATCGACAAGAGGTGGGAAGACTCTCATGCCCCTACATCTTGGGTCTTAGCATCGAGCGAGGGGTGCTTCACATTGAGCAGGATGACTTGGGTCGCTAGTATTCGGGGACACCTTTATGACATGATAGTGCATGGATCAGGAGTGGCTCAGTGGCACAGGTGGGACCTTGGTATTTATTTTAGTGACAATTTGGGTCAACAAATAGGGAGAACACTTGTTCAAGCATTTCTTACATACAATGAATTTTTTATATGGAGGATTGTAATATCTCGAATTTTGATTTTCAGGTCATCGGGGATCCTTGGGGAGGTGATAACCATAGAAAAATCTTTCAATTCGGGCATTGGCGGAAATTTTGATATGGGAGACATGAGGACTTAGGAGAATAGGAAAGATTACAATGTTAGTGGTAAGTGGGGACCACAAAAAGAAGGCAATTCGACCTCTAGAGGTAATTCGCACTTGTTGAGGGAGAGAGAGAACGAAAATGGTGCGAGTTAGTGGAAAATGGGGTCCATCAAGGGAGAGAGGACAAAATTTTATAAATAAGGAAAGGGGCTTCCATTTGGGGCTTTTGATAATTTTACAACTGAACATTCTATTTGCTTGAGTTTCTTGGCCAATTTAACACAATGTTGTTTAGTACAAGGAGATTTTTGGGCGGAGATCTCAACTCCTTTTGCGGTGGACCACGAGTGCCACCCTAAGGGATCCTTTGGGAAATTTGGAAGCCATTCCAGAGCTATCATAGGAGCTTAATTTCCCAAGTTTGTGGGCGGCCAGGGCACTTGGGAAACTTGCACAAGTGGGAGAGAGAAGCGGTGGTACAGGGAAAATTACGGGGAATTAGGAAGTGGTTGGACTAGGCATTTGTTGAGGATTTGGTGTGGTTTTCAGAGCATAAAACCAAGGATTAAGGTAGGCCAAATTTTTTTCTTTTGGGGCCTACGGAGGCCCTCACTGGTCGAATCACGCAGAGGTTAGGGAGTAGCAGGAGTTGGGGACACGAGGAATTTGGGGGAGAAATTTGCAGGGAAATTTGTGGGAGGTTGGAGCTCCATTTTGAGGGAATTCTACAATAAACATGGACAGTGCATACAGGAAGAGGAACTAGGTCATACACCTCATTTTTTGCGTTTTATGACGGATTCTATTGAGGCTAATTCCCTTCTAGATTTTGTGGCGCTGCTTGAGAAGGAGCACCAACTCCATTTACATGAATTTTTTAGCATTGTAGAGAGAGTTTCCTCCATTTTCTACCAGTAGGAGTAGAAAAAAAAAAGGTGGGTCAGTGTAGTGAATTAGTGGGAATATCTTTAGTTCGTGGGTAGATTTTTCACAAACTGGGTTTGGCTTCGCTTGTTGTAGCAAGCCCAAGATTCCTCTTCCCTTGATTTTATTGTACTCATTAAACTCAATATTTAATAAAATGCATCGATTTGCTGCCAATATATGGGAATTTGATATTTATGTGTGTTTGAAAATTTTGGGTATCATCATGAGCATGTTTCTCTATTATTCACATTTTATTTCCTATTAAGAACATTACAACTTTTTAGTGGAAATCCTCACCCAAATCTAGGGAAGATTTTTCCAAAATTCATAGTTTCAGCTTTCAAGTGGAAATTCTCCTTGTAATGCTCCCTCCCACCTCATTAGCTTAACTAGCTCACTGGGAGGTGTTACTTGGATCTAACCAACTTCCAAGGTTCCATCATAGAAATGGGGTTACAAATTTCTCCCTTTCCAAAATTACCAGAATTAATTTTAGACTACACCATCGTGTTCAACTCATCAAGAGCTTTCCGACGATATAGAATTTATTGAATTCTGTATTATTAATCAAAAATTATTGTCATTTAAAGTTTAGTCAATAAACCCTTCCTATGTCAACAAGGTACTGGCACATGACACCCACGCGGCGACCCCACCTTACTCTTGGGTGATCCCTGTCACTTGTGGTGCCAGCATGTATTACCATGTTCTCACATGGCACTTGCTACGTGAAAATTTCACACGAGCCCCACTAGATTGGCCCGATAACATGTTTCATAATAAAACCCTATTACAATGAAAAGTTAGGAGTTTAGGTCTGCAAGATGAAAGTTCTTTCCAGCCACCCCAAACCCTCGGATCCCTTAACTAACTTGGAGTTGGGCCCACATTCGGGCCCCAAACCAATTCCACTCTCTCATGCACTTCGGGCCCTCAAAATAGCTTGAACCTGGGTCCACATTCAAACTCACTCAGGTCAAGTCCACTTCTAAAGTTGAGCTCAACCCATCTAGGTCAGGATTGATGGCGAAAGTTCCTTCGCCATCCTCCCAAAAGTTTGCACTTCCAGATCTTCTCGAGCTTCACCAAGTCTGTCTCCAGTTGCAGGAAACTTATGCCTTATTGATCCAAAACTTCCTTATGGGTGTATAAGAGTCCTTTAAGGGACTCAATCTGACGCTCCACCGGAGCCTTAATGAGCACAAACTGGCATAACTATCTGAGCATTCTTAGATACATCCGTTTGATGAGCTTCAAGCACAACTAATGAAATAATACACTCACAATAATATAAATGTGCCTGCGACTCAAGCATTGTACTCAAGTCAAATCCATGGCCGCAGGACCATGTATATTCGGCTACAATAATACTCGAACTATCCATAGAACAACTAGAACTTCACAGTGTCCAAGCACAAAGCTCCTCCAATAATTATACATGCATACATGCGATATGACCATGGAATTTTAGCACCATAACAATTAACTTAAATTCTTAACATACATCACAAGGTATGCAATAACCCTGCAACTCAAGGGTAACACAATCCTGCAATACATACCATTACAATATACATACAAGGAATACACTTTCCATACTAATCGTGCCAATACATAGCCAATGTTATATCACAGTGACATTCAATATTAAGACACATCAAATATACAAATAATCACTTATCTTTTATTTTTGGATGACTAGAAACTAAGGATGGGACTTCAACTCTCCACCCAACCATAGGTTGACTACACTGTTATTATTTCTTGTAGCCAACCACCCCCAAGTTGAATTCAGAGTCTAAGGAGGTAAATTTCTCAGTGGTTCTCAACCAGTCACACATGGCAAGGGTCCATTTCTCAAGTGATCTCTTTACAACTCCTTGTTGTCACACCACAAGGACTTCAACCAGTCACACAACAACCACCAAGTTCCAAGCAAGGCACAAAGAATCTTAGTTTAGTTTTGGAGATGGATCACATATGCACAATGGGAGGTTTATCAATTGGATTAGTTGTTGTAGGAACAAGAGCATACCTATTGAAGTAGTTTATCAATGGGTACTAGCACCTCTGTTATCAACCCAGAGGCTACACTTGGTGTTTACTAGTCCCACTAGTACTAGGTTGCCCCAATGGTTTATCAACCCTGAGGAAAGTCACTGCTCAAGTGGTTTATCAATGAGTAAGCCCTCATAGTTTTATCAACTCAATACGCACCTAAGTGTCACCACTCCATTAAACCATCTCTAGAACACATCACATAGGCACATACACTGGATTTAGTAAAACAACACGCAGGCACAACACATGCCTCATTAACTCTGGGAATTCATTTCTTAAGTGCAAAGTAGAGGTTCTCAAGAAGAATGATTCTTCTAGGTAGCCACAACAACTTCCAGACTCACGTTGTGTTCTCCCTCCTGTGCTTAGATACTCCCTCTCGAAACATAAGCATCCATCCAGGAATTCACCCCCCCCCAGAAATCTTCGAATGCTAAACCCCTTCAATTGATCAACCTTGTGATTGATCTACCCCTCCTGCAAGTTGACTTTGCCAACCCAATCTATGAGGGAAAGTTATGATGACTCGTCCTCCACTTAGGAGGCCCATTTCCTCTATTAATTGTCTACACAACAATGCCATTATACTAATAGGGATTTAGCTGATGAAATAAATGCAAGGCTTGGGTTTACAAGCAACTCCTCCTCCTCGGGCATCTGAACCCGTGTCCCCTTCCTCAACTAGTCAATGTGTTTACATTTCCACATTATTTACATGAATTTACAATTCATAATGGTATTTACAAGAGTGATTAACATTGGGACTTGTCACAAACCCCATCTCCTTAGAGGAACACCATCTTTGATGTTCTATACCCGAACACACATTTTACAAGAGCTTTATATCCACAACTCTTTACATTTATATTTACATTACATTTACATTTTCTTAACAAGAAAACACAAATGGGTAAGATACCCTCATTTTGTTGAAAAATGTAACTAGGTTCGGTCTTCATAATGATATTTGTAATTATGATTTTATGTAATTGTTGTAAAGAAGAAAATAAAATTATTTTTGTAATGCTTGAATCATGGGTTTCATGATCAAGGAATTTTATTTTTAGTTGAAGCTCCCATTGTGAGCTATTAGGTTGGTCATCAAGTCATAAAGTCTAGTAAAGTCAATGTCAAGGATTGAAGACCCATTTGGGCATGTAATTCATTGTAAAAGAAAATTTGTTAACCCTCCAGACCATGTCACAAGCTATCCTTGAAGTCGGACTAAGGATGATTCTAGTAAAGGCATGTTGTCTTTGTCACAAGGAGAAGTCAATTTATTTTGATGAACAAACCACTATATATAGGGCAACTTGGCTTCACCTAGGAGGAGAATTCTTTTTATTTTGATGAAAAAAACACTATATATAGGGAAACTCGACCTCACCTAGGAAAAAATTCGGTCAAGCATGCAAGACAAGATAAGAAGCACGAAAATCACAAGAAGAACAATCTCAAAACTAGCGAGAAGGAAGATAAGAAGAGAGAATATCTTTGGCATTGTTTTTGGGTTAATCTCCTCGCACGTGTGGCATAAAATAGGGTTTCTGCAACAGTAACATACCAATCCTTTAAAAATTCATCACAAGGGTCTCCATTCCAGCTCCCTTTCTAGCCAAGATCACCAAGAGAAGTCTTCAAGTAAAGCGAAGGAGGAAAGCATCCCTAAACTCTCTCCCTCACCTCCCACGTGCGAAATTGCAAAGGTACAAATTGCAAGTATGTGGAAAGGAACTGAAATTTCAGGGTAGTCGAGAATTACAGTGCATGAAGGTAGTTTGACTTGTGTTGACTTGGAAAGAAGAAGAAACATTGAAGAAGGATCTTGTGACTTGTTCTTGGAGAGTTTTTTGTGTCAAGGGATTGGTCTAGGTATTCGTCAATTGAATTCTTTATAAAAAGAAGAATTCATTTTGGGTTTACATCTCAAGTTGGAGAGGTTTTGGCCCTAGTTGATCACCTACATTATGTGTCTCTTGTCCCTTTTTTTTTTTATGATTTGGTAGTTTTTTTATGAAGAATAATACTATAATAATATAACTAAATAAAAGATTCTAATTTAAAGAAGTAAAAAGCATTCACAAGCAATTATCATCAAAGAGAAATCTCCTAATCCTAATGCCCTAGATTTCTCAACATGGTATCAAAGCTAAGGTAACAAATCAAGGAAGGGCATCTCAACAAGGGACACTCAAGCATTCAAGGACCGAAACTTTAGAAGGGCATCATAACAGATCTAGAATATCATCTCATCCAAAAAGCGTTTTGAAGTCAAGATCTACAAGGAAGTGTCAAAACCCTAGATCGAAGAAAAAGTCTTCACCAGAAGAAGTCTTGGGATCCTCGCTCAAGTCATCATCAAAGAAAAGGACCTCAAAGACCCTATCTCTACTCAAGAAAGGAAGGACTTGGATTTGAAGCATCTTGAAGACTACTCATCCAAGGGTAGCTAGATCAAGGGCGTTGTCATCATCAAAGATATCAAGGCAATCTCCCTCTCTTTGAAGCAAAGGATTTCATCTCAAAAGAAAATCATTATCCTTGAATAAGATCATCCAAGAAGTATCAAGACATCATCAATCATCATCAACAAAGGGATCAAGTTGAAGAGTTCATCTTCACTTGACAAGTATCTTTATTTCTATAATTAAATCTAGTAAAATGACTTCATTTTGCAAGGAGAACAACAAGTTGGTTGGGTCATCGAACTTCCTTGCATGGAAAAGGAGGATAGACTTAGTCCTCAAGGAAAATGAAGTTATTGATCATGTCAATGGAAAAGTATCCAAACCATCTGAAAGGCAAGCACTATCTAAATATATGAAAAAGGATCCAAGGGCTCAAAGGATTCTTATAGAGTCCATTAAGGATTCCCTCATCCCCTATAAAGCAGAGTTGGAGACATCAAAAGGAATATATGATAAGATAGTAGAACTATTCTCTGAAAGCACAATAGGAAAAATCATATCACTAAGATCTGATCTATGCAAATTGAAAGCATCAGAGGATGACGGGATATCTACATATCTCACAAAAACATCTCTAATAAGGAATCAACTTCAAGATCTAGGAGAGATGATATTCGATAAGGAAATGATTACCATTTTTCTAAATGCCCTAACTAATGAACAAGGTAACCTTGTAACAAAGGCCTATGAAGCGGAGAAAACTATCCCATTCAATAATTTGTGGTCACTATGAAATATTGAAGAAAACAAGGTGAAGGAAAAAAGTGATAGAGGATCAAATGAGCATGGTCAAACATTTGTTGTCATGTCAAGAAGAAAATGGATATTTGGCAAGGTTGGTCCTCATAAAAAGAAGAAGATCAATATGTCACAGATCCAATGCTATGGATGTCAAGGATATGGGCACTTCAAGAGATATTGTCCTACGATAAATAAGGAAAGAAATAATGAGTAAGAGAAGAAGCCCACATCACTGAAGAAGTGGAAGAAGATGAAAAGAGGAAATTCAAGATGGAGGAAGTGTAAGATATTTACTATTGTTAAGATAGGTATTCCTCATCTAAGTTATTTTCAAACTTATGTTGTAAAATATAACTATAATGGTAGGAATAATCAAAATCACGATAGGATGCATCATGTTAGGAGATGGCAACATACAAGTATACGATTGAAAGCAAGAGCTTGTGACATCATCATAAAAAAGCATGAAATATAGTTGAAATAGAAGTCTATGGTTGTCATCTATAGAAATATGTAACTCTTGGTAACCTCATAGTACTTAAGGGAAAAAGAAATTCATCTAGCATAGAGCTCATCATACATCATTCAAAAGGATCATTTCAATATCCTCCATTGGAATCTTCATTGGAAGGTTCACCTACTAGAAGAAGCAAGTGTCTAGCTGGGAATTCCAACATGTATGGGATTCTTGGAATGATGGTATGATGTCAAAAGAAGTGAAGTCGATCAAGGAATTGAAGTTCTTTCGATCAAGGAAGTTGTTGAAAGAAGTCTATATGACCTAAAAGGATAATGAGGTATGTATGCTTGTATTTTATAAAATAGAGTCATGTAAAATGGTTGCAGGTAACATGGATAAATGCTCTATCTCGATAGCATGATAAAAAGATAGGATATCCTCTTTTGAAAGGGTGCAGGAAGGCATGGGTCACACATTTACTAGATGAAATCAACATAATATTTCCTCATATGAAGTATGAGGTGGTTGGCTAAAATCGGAGGAACTCTGATTGGAAGTTCTTGGAAAAGAAATGTGTGAAGAAAGAAAGGAAGAGATCATGAAATATGCAACTATGGAAGAGGCAATAAACATCCAAGGACTGAAAAATTTGACTATGATATCTCCATGAAAGATATGAAGACCCCGATGAAGTCTGAAAAAAGAAAGCGATCCTTGACGTCATATATCTTTTAGAGATGTGTCAATGTGTATGCAGGATGTCGATGCTCACAGGAAGATATCATGATGAATGACAATCACAAAGGTAACTTTGATTTAATGCTCATTTAAGATTTTAAAATAATATTTGGATGGGCTTATGCAAGTATGCCAAGGAAGGAGTTGTGGATGTCTTTCGCAATTTATGCCCATGTAGCAGGATGAAAGATACTTAAGGAAACATGGCATGAAGGAAGACGAGATATGGAATAATGGATCACTTTACAATGAAAGAAATAATGACATGACTGACTCATGGACAAAAGTGATAGACGGTCTATTCCCTACGAAGAATTCCTAAAAGATGTAGACTCTATGACAAAGAAGAAATTCATGAAATCAAAGGAAAGAGTTCTACAAGTAGTCGGTTCTCCCATGATCTCCACCTAAAGAGATGTTGGAAGAAATTCCCTGGTCAAGAGGGAGCTTGGGTACATTCCTTTTATGGAATGGGTTGGTCATCCCTGGTTAAGAGGGAGTGAAAAATATGGTTCTCTACTTCATGTGTCATGCACTAATACCAGGACTAACAATCACAAGTCTTAGTGAAGGCCATGAGGAGAGATAGACACATCATTATTGCCTTCACCTTGGAAGATAGAATGGAGGATTGTGCAAGCATATGGCATTCGATACTCTTTGAGGATGTGGTAGGGAATCCAAAATAAGAGTAATTCGGGGAGGGCCGATATTCTTTGAGGACTAGTAATCCAAGATAAGAATAGTCCTAGTGGAACATACTCTAAGAGAACTCAGGTGGGGTATGTTCCAAGAGAGACAATGATGAGGGTGTTTATAAATCATTGGTCTCGCCAACATTGTGGTCTAATCTTGTGGAGAGATAAAGCTGTTAGTCAAGGCCTTGATATGTGACAATGTTGAATGATATGATGCTATAGATATGGGTTACCAATCTGACTCTTCTTATAAGAATTCTTCAGATTGAGAATGTCCAAGTACCTTATATGGATTATGAATATCTCCCTAGTTAAGAGGGAGTGTTGAAAAATGTAACTAGGTTCGGCCTTCATAATGACATTTGTAATTATGATTTTATGTAATTGATGTAAAGAAGAAAATAAAATTATTTTTGTAATGCTTGAATCATGGGTTTCATGATCAAGGAATTTTATTTTTAGTTGAAGCTCCCATTCTGAGCTATTAGGTTGGTCATCAAGTCATAAAGTCTAGTAAAGTCAATGTCAATGATTTAAGACTCATTTGGTGATGTAATTCATTGTAAAAGAAAAAAAATTAACCCTTTGTTGTAGCAGTGGCAACACCCTCCAGAATTTTGGCTTGCAGTTAAATTTAGGAGCCTTCCTTGGTCTTTCCCTTTATTTTTGCAAACACTTGAGCTCATTTCATGAGCCTTCTTAGAGTATTTTCACCCCTTTTGGTTGTTTTATCAACTGTCGTCTTTTGCATGTTTGATTGTTTTACCTTGCTTGCAGTCCTTTTCTGGTGATTTTGAAGGTTGGTCTTTGTGTATTCAAGTTTTCCTAGCTATGTAAACATTTGTCGCACTCATACACAAAGTTTTAAGCATTGTCGCACAAGTGTCATCACAGTCATCCTAAAGTCTATTTCAAGTGTCACACTTGTTTCTTTTCGTTTTGGGACACTCACACAGAGTGCAATGCTTTTTCTTGCTATTCCAGTGGTCTATGTTGTTGTGTCATCGAAGTATGCTAAGTGTGTGATGACAATTTCAAGTTCCTCACAAGTTCACTTTCCTCCCACACTTAGCCATTTCTCTGAAAATCCTTTCAACCAGAAAACTCACTTTCACCGGACCCCAACTGAACTACGCATTGCGCAGTCTCAACCCTTTGCGATGCAACCCTGCTGCCTAGTACTGCACAGTGCGCAGTGATTGTCCCCAGGGCAGTTGCACTGCATAATTCTAGAGTTGATCAACCTCCTTTCATCTCTAGAATTGTGCAGCAACTTCTCCCAGCCTAACTTGAACTGTGTGTTTCACAAGATCAGTCATCAAGCTTCCTCCCTCAGGGAAAATTTTAAGGATGGAAATTTATCTTAAAGTTTAAAAACCTTGGTGAATCTTACTAGTCCCTAATATGCAAATTGTAAATTTTTTGGTGATATTTTTGTAGAAATATTATATTTCAATTGATTTATATTAATCGATATAATATTTTGGCAATTTTTAAGGTAAAATAATGGTGTACTATAAAATTTGGGTGAATCATTTTAGAAAAAAATAGAAATTGATGAATCTTCTTTTTGGAAAATTCATGGAAAATTAGCCCACCTGCGAGTATTAGCCCTATTATCACCCCAAGAAACTCTCCTAGGTTGTATCTCAGAGATGCTTGGGAACATTACAAACTCAACAAAATTGTTGGAAATGGGTGGATGAATGAAAGGAATGATGCATATTCAAGCTAGATAACCACTTCTACTATGCTTAACCCCAGATATGGGTGAGCACCCCCAGACTACAAGGCTTTAGACCACAAATTACTCACAGTTTGAGGAATAAGTGAACATGGAGAATGCTAACCACACCAGCAGATGCACAAGACCATGTGATGGCCGGCTGCAACCAGTAAAAGCCCTGTAAATCTATTTCCTAATGCACAGACAGGATGACAGCTCTCTAGCACTAAGTAAACAGAAACATGCATAACATATTCAATGATACATACTAGATTCTAACACAGAGGTGGGCTGACAGCCCCTCTAATGCTAAATATCAAGAGCACATGAAAAATGCATAACAAACACAACCTAAAACAAAGAAGAAATGGAAAGTGAGCAATTAACAGCAAAAGAAGCTTGTATTAACTGAAAATGAAGATCAGACGCTGCAGGTATCACAGTAGTTACAGTCTCCAGAAGTTGAACCTTACATCAAAACAATATCCATCAACCCTGATTACATATGTTTTCTGGGTATATATAGATTATGTTTACAAAGATATTCTGCTATGCTATGCGTGGAGGGGTCATAATTGACCACCAACCACATTAACTCTCTGAAATGGGCCTCTGCTGCAATTTGACTGCTTTAATGAACAAAACTGACCTTTTCTACTGTTCGGCGGTCCTTCTCGGGCAGGTAGAGTGTAATATGCATAAAGCTCCATGACTGATTAATGCTTTGATCTGCTTGAGGCCGTCCTTTTTCTTCTCGGCCATCTTCTTCCTTAAATACAGTTGTTGAGGATTAAAGAACAGTCGAGGGTGGTACAGACAGTATGGCGGAGGCGTGAGTATGACAGGAACAATTATTGGTCGTCGGATTGCGCGGATGAACGGCTGAGATTGCATCGGAGGGAGCTATCGGGAGGAAGCGGGTGGAGACAATTGCGAGCCGTCGGATCACGGTCGGGCAGATCCGACGGCGATTGGGCGCAAAAGGTGCACGGAGATTAACGGCCGGGGAACAGTGGTTTCGCGGGCGGGCGGTATTCCCCGCACCGCCTTTGGAGCTGCGGCGGTTTCCGTATAAACCCGCGCGATGCAATAGAACTACGACGTGTGGCTTCCGCGACGGGCGGGAAACCGCTTTCCCCGCGCGTTAACGAGCGGGCAGCTCGCGCGAGCGGGGCTTGCGACTACCGTCCGATCGCGCGACGGACGGTCGGATGGCGGGGAATGTGCATGAGGTTTAACGTGCAGGGGGAAAAGGTGGAGACCGTTAGATCGGGTGATGTGCGATCGACGGTGGGGATTTAACGGTGAGGAATAGTGGGGTAGGCGCGTGGTCATGTTACCGCGGTCATATGACGATTCAAAATTAGCGCTCGGGGGCCGAAAGAACATAGGCTTTCACAGCGATTTAGAGGTGAAATGGAGTGTTTGAACGGGGAACAAAGAGGTTTCAGGAGAAAAAGAAACAAAGATGGCAGGGCTATGGGGTATGAAGAAACCGAAGGAGAAGAAGGTGAATGACTGCTGCGAGCTCCCTTTTCTGCATAAACACATGGCCGAGCTGATATTTGGTCCTCCAAACGCTGAAGTTTGTAGCAGAGCTAACAAGCCCCTAAAATTTTCCCTGTCCTCCCTTCTTGTTAGAACATCGCAATGCGTAGAAACCAAGCCTAATTTGCCTCCCATAACTATGCATAAGTGTCTCCCTAGTGTTCCCCCTAAGCCACGACTCACTGATCCCAAGGACTATGCATACCTGTGCTCCAAGCCTCTCTATTGCCTAGTCCTTCCTTGCGTCTGAAAACTACGCAAACCTACCTCCTAGCGTCCCATCCTACATCAGCCATTAATTGTCTTAACTGTGCAATGTTGTCTGCTTCTGCGCAATTTTTCCTGGCAGTGATGATTATGCTCAGGAGTTCCTCGGCCAAGCTTGAGCTGCGCTCTGCATAGTCTTAATGACCAGCTTCCGTCCCTGTCACATAGAGTTGCGCAATGTGCAGTTACTGGGCCCTCTTTCTCATCCTATCACTTGACCCGGACCCAGTCCATGGATAATACTGCATCACCTTAGACTAGGGAGTTTTTGGATTTGATGTCATCCCGTCATGAGTGAATTGTAGGAACAGGTACATTGTTGGATCATTGTGAGACGATGAAGAAGGAGAAGGAGTGGACATGCTAGAAGACTCAATTACAGTTGGACGGACAAATAAGGCTATTATGAACAAGCGAAGGGAACACATACATGCAACCACCTCTCAAGACGAAAGATCATTGAAGACCCTGCATCATCAAGCTATGCGGAGGAGAAGAGAAAGCACATCCAAGAACACATCTATCACTCAACAGAAACAACGGCTTGACATTGCCACCTCAGCAAGCTAGTCCATGTCAACAGTGTCATGTCAAGTCGTGTCATGAGTTGTCAAAGGCCACATCACTATTATTGTCTATTGTAAATCGAATGTAATGTAAAGTGGAAGTCCAATGGACACACATGAATATGAAGAGTCATGTTAGTTGAAAATTCATAGGAAGTTGAATAGTCATGAGGGTAGTCAAAGAGTCACAAGGGTCAAGCATCACCCCTTGGTTATATATACCCCCTCATTGTATGAGCAAAGGACTTTTCACCTTGGCTCCTCCCACAAAGCATAGAGAGTTTCAGTCAGTTCTTTGAGGAGAAAGGAGTGGCTCCAATGTCCCACTACTAGGGCTAGTGATGTATGATGTAAATATGTGTCTTGGAACTTTTGCTTAATACAAAAGCCTTTTCTAACCAGCACGTTTCCATGCATGACTTATGGATGTTTGTAAGTCTATTATGAGAACATTTATAATTCATGTTCGTTTCACATCTACTAAGATAGTTGAACTATTTCATTTGTTTTAGTGCTCATCTTGCTTGGAATGTGTTGTATTGGTTGTCACTATTGTCTCATCCTTGTGGACTACTCCACAGGATACTAGACAAACCTTTCTCACTCATTTTTTATAACGACCATTCTATCCGTTGTGGACTACTCCACTGGATGGTAAATGAATCTTTCCTTGTTCTTTGGTTTTAACGACTGTCGCATCCGTTATGGACTATTCCACTAGATGTTGGACAAAACTTTCTGGTTCACGTGTGTCTCTTCTTGGGTGGTACTATTACCTCTCACTTAGAGGCTCACTTTTATCCCCCCTTTTGTAGTAAGATAACCTAGACATAGTTACGTTGCACACTCACCAAGAACACTTACCTTTTTTTTCGAAGGTACCATTGCAACACTGTCATGTGTTAAACAACAAGAGTCGAGGCAAATCTCTAAGTATTTGGCAACCGGGCCATCATACCAGATGGGACTCCTAAACCAAATGGTGTGAGCTCTAATTGGGACCTCATATCGGGGAGATCCCCTAAATGTTGGCAAATCCAGCACCATCAACATTTCTGGCGCTAGAAGGAGGGTCGCCAGTATTTTATGGTTGATTGTCCCACTAACCCCACTCATCCATCTTCTGGTCAAGGCAGTAACATTCACTCCCTCTCCCCTACCCGTAACTCTGAAGTTGGTAATTCCTCACCTCCCAGGCTTGAATGTGAAATCTCATACCATCAAATTCGGGCTCTCCGTCCCATCACCCGTCAATTTGAAAAAGTTGTTGGACTGATTCTAGGAGTGTACACTCTTCCATATTCTCAAAAGAAGAACAAGACTACCCCCACAGGAGTAGTAGTTACATATGTTGAAGAAGCGATCCTTGCCACCCTTGAAGAGCTAGCAGAAGCTATGGAGAAAGAAGAAGAACCTCTGCTCTTTCAAGGAGAAGAAGAAGGCAACCCCTTACTCTCGGGTTCAAGTTTCGGCGGAGGAGGCAAAGGGGAAGGAAACGAAGGAGGAGGAGAAGAAGAGGAGGAACCAACCGATTTAGAAGAGGAACCATCAGATTCGGAGGAGGAAGAGGAAGACAATAAAAAAGACAACATGGCAGACCTGTTAGCCTCCTGCTGCAGCAGGTATTCATCTTTCATGATTGACATTTTTACATGCCAAATATGTCATACTTTACAAAGCTGCAGTGTTCCATATTTCCAGAAGAGACCAAACAAGAAGCCATGAAGTGTGCTAGTCCAAATGCCACTGCTGATTCCAATTTTTGATGAGTTGTTCCAATTTTGGAGAGTTTTCATATAAGGGAGGTCCAAACAGTTTAATCTTGGTCTCCCTAGGTTTCAATTTCCTATTTTAGAATATAGAGAATGATATCTGTCCAAACAGTTTAATCTTGGCAGATCTGTAGATAGGTAGAGAATCAAAGGGACCCAACTGTTTAATCTGGGCCCTGGCAGAAATAAGTGTAGATTTAGATAGGGAAAATTCGAAAGAAAAATTGTAAATCTGGGTTTGCAATCTAAGTTCACCCAATTCAAAAGAAGAAAAAATGTTAGGAAGGTAGGCTGGGTAGGTAGCTGTGTGGATTGCAGAATGATAATTTATGATCAAATTTTGTATTACAAAGTGCTTTATCTTTACAGATTACAGTGCAGGCAGTTTTCATGCAAAGGAGCTCAAAGGTGGACATAACTAACTCCCCCATCTTCTAATTCCCCAAGTCACTTACTAACTTCCCAAAGAGGTCAAGATCTGCTTGATTCCTCTTAGTTTCATCATCATCCATATCAGTTGCCTTGGTGAAGATCTGCTTCACTCAAGGATTTTATTTGTTCAAAACTCTTTTCCCCAAAATTGGCCTAAGGTCCCTGACCTTGGCGCCTGCTTATCACCTTCATATTAACTACTAACAGTATTATATAACTCCCTATCAGTTTTCCCCTTTCCCCTATTAAAACTTTGTATATAAAATTCCCCTATGTAAATATCCCCTCCCTGGCAATATAGCCATATTCTTTCTAAGTCAGGGAAAGAACAGTCCATATGGGACTGCTTTTAACCCATCTGTGTCCAAGCAGGGATTAATCTGACACCTGGCCAGATTAATGACCTCTTCCCTAGCCCTAAAACCCTCAAAAAACCACTTTTTGCCCCCTTATCCTAAGTTTCGGGCATAAATTGCTAAACCCACGCGCAAAAACCCATGTTCTACCCCTTTTTCCTAAGTCCTAACTGTAAATACATTAACCCGCGCTCGTATTAACCCCCCAAACCCACTAAACCTAAGTTTCAAACCCCACCTGCGCGCGTTATTAAATATGGAATATTTTGCGCATATTCCCCGCCCGTATACCCCCGCCGACTCGCCATCGCCGCCAGCCGTTGGATCATCCGCCCTGCAGATCTACGGCTGACGGGCCCTCCCATCCCCGAACCGCCCGAAGCTTAGCGTCCGGGAGATGGGCGGTATTACCCGCCGTACTCCCGCCACGCGTCAAGCTCTGGGGTGTGGCGGAGCCCCTCCCCCCAAAACCGCCCAAGCGCTAAGGCGGTGCGCCCAAAACCGCTTACCGCCATTTCCCTTGTGACGTCACCCGCCTGCGTCACCCCCCCTGCCGAGTCACTTGCCGAGTCACCTGCCACGTGGCCTCCTGCCACCGTACCCTGCCACTGTACATGCCACGTCACCGTCCGTACATGATGACATCACCCGCTGACGTCATCCCGCCACGTCATCATGCTGACGTCATTGCTGACGTCACCCGCCGTACGAGGTCCCATCGCTGACGTCATCAGCACTTTTTTGGCGCGAAGGAGCAAAAATCGCACTTCGGAGCCCCGGAATCAGTTTCTGAGGCAGTTTTTGATGAGCGATTTCGCTAGATTTTTTGGGCCAGAATGGGGAATCTTCAGGGAATCTTTTCGTTTTGCAGCCCCCAGGAAGCCCGAAAGGCGCCGAAAGACCCATTTTTCTTCGCGAAGCTTGCCGAGAGGAGCAGAAAACAGTTTTGAAGAAAACAGAGGCCGAACAACGGCCATTAAATGATGATTTAACACACAGCACGTCAGAACAGCATCGGTTTATTGCCAAAGAGTATCAGAGGAATAAGAGAAGCCAAAGAGTATCAGCCGAAGATTTTTTAGGGGCTCGAAGCACCTGAACATTGATGAGCCCCCCCCAGAAAGTCAAATCAAGAGGCGTAAGCCCATCCTTGCCCTCAAATCAGAGTTAAAGCTTTAAACGCAAACAGACAGCAAAGAGGCAGAAACCCATACACATTTATTGCAGAAATCACTGCACCAAGCCATCAAGGACTACAAAATTTATCCAGTTTTGATACGGCCGCCCTCAGCGCAGCCCGAGTTATTTCATGCATTTATTTCTGCTAGAGTTAGGTCAATTAATTATTCTTTATGACCAGATTAGGTCAAGGTGTAATAAAGGAACTCTGTAGATAGTTTTGCCCTATATATACCGCCCTCTACATTGTTTCAAGGGTTGGTTGATTGAGAATTTTCACTAGAGACTCGCATTGTATACTTGAGTTTTTTTTTATAATCAAAGATTGCCGAAAGCTTGGAGAGCAAACTGTCTATTGTAAATGAATGTTTTTGGAGATATGAAGATGGAATTCTTGTGCTGCAGCCTGAAGCAATAAGTGCATCTTACCTCTGTTTTATTGTTTCCCACTATCTAAATAGCAGAAAGAAAGAATAGCCTAGAATTAGTTTAATACTCTCTATGCTCAATTTCTGCTATTTATTTATGTTTTCCTCTGAATGAATTGGTTATGAATATGAATTCCTCCTGGCTCATGTTTACCACGATTCACCTGTGTTTTCCAATTATCTAGGGATTCTTTACTGCCCCTAGGTAGCGCTCTATTACTTACTCTGTTAAGTTGATTGAGAGATTCTTAACTGCCTCTCATTACTTAGCATTCTTTCCATCATTTGAACCTGGAATATTGTTTCATGCTCAGCTATCTTGCTCTATTTTCCTCTCTTGTGACCTAAGAAGTGCACCAGCAGTTTTCCTCCTCGACTCCACGCCCAATGGTTTGAAACTTCCAGACTATGCCTTGCCTCTCTGCCTGAAAACATCAATTTTCCCACCAAAAACAAAACAAAACCCTCTGAACTCAAGACCTAGCCTAAAATCCTTCTCAAACAAAGCTAAATCATAAAGAGAGAGCCCTCTCTGACTACAGGTTGGCTAGAACCTGCAGTCTAAAGTTGGTCTGTGGTTACCTCGGCCGTATCCTTTTCCGGAGCTTAAGGACAACCTGAGTGATAACATAATGGTGACTCCGCTGGGGAGCTTCCTCAAATAAATTCACGAAGAAGGTAAGAAAGCTCCGCTGAGACCATAAATCAAACTTTCCAATTGCTGTTTATCTCTTAAAACTACAGATGAAGCCTGAATGTCAGCCAGGAAGCCTTTGAGACTGTTTTTTGTTTTGCATTAACAGGAGTAAATAAATGCTGCTTCAGTCAATCTTCATGATAGTTTTAAGTTACAAACAAGCTGTCTCATATTTTAATTAGTCCCTTGTTGATTACAAAAAACATTCCCAGGAAAAATCCCCAAAAAATAATTCAGAAGCTGGCTCCCAAGAAAAATCCACGATATACAAGGTCAAATCCAGACCCCAACCCTCCAGCTGTTTTTGAAAAAGCCTAACGTAATCTCGAAAATCCTTAGGAAGCAAGAAAGACAGGAAAATTTTGTTGATTTGAGCCCTGAAACAACTTACCCTAGCTGTATTCCGACTCTTGTCAAGGTTTTGTTCCGTTCAACCCCTATTTCCCTCAGTTCAGCATCTACTTCTCATAGTACCCCTTCCACACCTTCATTCACTGCACATGCTAACACTACTATTGCTTCCAGCGTTCCAGTTACTCCTGTGATCCCCGGTACTCCATTTGTTCCACTTATCCCCGTTGTTCCACTTATACCTCCCAATATGGCTAATAGATATGCACCCCTGCAATTACCTGCTAATCCTGGGGCTTTACCTCAAGAGTACCAATCTAAAACCACATATTTTGACAGCACCGGTCCTTTCACAGCCCTTCAGCACACCAAAAAGATGCAAGACTATTTTGAAAACTACGAGATAGATGATGATAGTGTAAGAATGAGAATTTTTGTTCAGAGTTTAACAGGTGATGTAAGAACTTGGTTCAGATCACTTGCTGCAAATTCCATAACCACCCCAGATGAGCTTTACCAATCCTTTACCAATAGGTGGGAGAAAAAGAAAGACCCCTTGCACATACTAGCTGAATATGATACGATCAAACGAGGTCCTCAAGAGACCGTTTTGGAGTACTGTGCAAGATTCAATAATGTATATAACGCAATACCACAGAACTTAAGGCCTCCACCTGATCTGGCCTTGTACAAATTTCCCGATGGATTCGACCCGGATATGGCATACCAGTTAAAGGAAAGAGCTCCTCAGACCCTTGCGGACATGCAAAATGTTGCTGTCAGCGTAGAAGCCAATTTAATTGCCAAAAGAAACAGAGCTAGAATGGAAAGAAGAACCACCTTTAAGGAAGAACCCTCAGCTTTTGATCAAAAGCTGGATGCTATCATCGGTGGCCTGCAAAGGCTGGGAGAAAGAGTAGAAAATGTTGAGAGAAAAGCATCATGGGAAGGACAACAGTCTAATACCATAAGGAACCCAAATTTTAGGAAAATGCAGAACACAAATGCTGGGAGGCCTAACCAAGACCATGATATAAGACCCCCTTTCCAAGATAATTATGTTGAAGGATCTACCTCTAGTGAACCCATAGAGGACACTCACATGAACTTAATGGATCTAAAGGGTGAGCACCAAACTGTCATGTCCCAAGAAGACCAAAATGAACCCGATTACAATCAGTTTCAGACGAGGTCTGGCGAGTCTTTTGATTTTAAACAAGGTTATGATACCGTTGTGTATGAAGTACACAAACAATATAAGCTTAGAACTAGGACCATTGAATTTTCCGAACCTAGTAAGACAAAGGAAGGCAAGCAACCCAGCAAGACTAAGGGCAAGGCTGTCATAACAGAACCAGCTGATATACCTGTTCCAAACCCGCATCAAGTGACTGTAGAAGACATAACAGAAATACAACCTTCCAAAGATCAGCCTTCGCCACCTTCTTCCTCAAAAGAAAGCTCGAACAGGGTTCCAAAAAACTTTCCTGAAGTTGAAAAACCGTAAGCAAAAACTTCCCATAACGCTAATAAACAAGAGCAAAATGCAGACAATTCAAATGAAACAGAAAAAACTGCCATTATCAACACCAAGACTCCATTGGAGAAACCATTTAATATAAAGGCAGAAATAGCTAAGTTGAATATATCCATTCCCCTCTCAGAATTGGCCAAACACGATGTATATAGGCAGCAAATTCAAAGATCACTTCAAATGCCAGAGGTCAAGGATGATGTAAATGTTTTAGATGACACCCCGGAGCTGTTGTTTGGCCCAGAAGTTAATGGAAAATCAACACATGGACCTGTCCCACCCTTTTATGTCATTTTGCATATACATGACAAAGTTTTGCGCAACGCTATGTTTGACTCAGGGGCATCGCACAATCTTATGCCCAAAGCAGTGATGGAAAAACTGAATCTTGATGTTACAATACCTTACAAAGATTTATACTCATTTGACTCAAGTCAAGTGAAATGTCTAGGCCTCATCAAAGACTTGTGTGTCTCCTTAGTCCAATATCCCAACAAGACCATCCTCATGGATGTAGTGGTTGCTGACATTCCACCAAAGTACGGTATGCTCCTGTCAAAATCATGGGGATCAAAGCTCCAAGGATCCCTTCAATTAGACCTTTCCTATGCCACCATTTCAGTCTTTGGGCAACCAAAGAGACTGTATAGAGAAACGCTCATGAAATACGTGGTTAGTGACAGCAAGCCTGAAAATTTTCCCATTTACTCAATCCACTCTGATATGGATTCCTTTATTTTTTTTAATGATGATACAAATTCCCCAATTGATAATGAGTCCTTTACTCTAGGGCAACAAGCACACATCAACGAAGAGTCGGTTGCACATACCCACGAAACTGTCACAGTAATTGATGCAACCAGCCTACCAAAAGAAGTTCCCCAAACTGAAATTTTAAATCTGCCCAATCCTAAAACAGCTCAATCTCTTGATACTGACCCTAAGCAAGAAATCACATGGTATTTAGAGTTTGATGGCTCTATTAACAAGTTAGGAGCAGGGGTAGGTATATGGATTCATAATACATTTAACAACCATGCAGAAGGTCATGCCTACAGACTAAATTTTAAATGCACAAATAACATGGCAGAGTATGAAGCTCTGCTTTTAGTCCTTAAACTCCTCAAAGCTCTAGGAGCTGCAAAAGTGTCTATTTTGGGAGACTCTGATTTAATCATACAACAGATGAAAGGCAATTTTGTGACCAATGACAACAGAATGAGAGCCTATAGGACCGCTGCTACTAATATACTCCAGGCATTCACTGAATTCAAGCTTGCCAAGATTTCCAGAAATCACAACATTCATGCACACAGCCTAGCCACCTTCGCTAGTACATGCAAGCTTCATTTTGACCCAAACCATCACTTCACAGCTGAAATAAAACATAGGCCCGCAGTGCCAAATAACATTAAAGATTGGCAAGTGTTCGAAAATGACGCCCAGATTAATAATTTCCTTACCCTTGAACATGAATTTTCGAATATTAACATTGACATGGATACTATGAATGGCTCCCAACAGCAAACGAATGAAAATCAGAAAACTGTAACCGCTGCAACAGCCAAACAAATCCTGAAACCAACTATTTTTTACAAAGAAAACATAGAACAGCTGAAACAAATACACTTGGAAGATATAGCCAAAACAGAGGCAGACATCATTGACTTAAAGGATAACTTTCTACCTACTGGCCTAACCCCACTAGAAGATATGTTTGATGCTAATGACGTGCCCAAAAAGACAAAATTGCAGCCCATAAACACTGAGATAGAGGAACACAACATTGGGACAGCAAAGAAGCCAAAAATGATTAAACTGTCCAAAATTTTACCACCTGATCAAAAGCCCACGTACATTGACTTATTCAAAGAGTTCCAAGATGTATTTGCTTGGAGCTATGAGGATCTGAAATCCTATGACACCTCGGTGATCCAACACACCATTCCTTTAAAACCAAACCAGAAACCCTTCAAGCAGAAACTTAGAAGAATTAACCCTATGCTTCTTCCCCCGATTGAGAAGGAAGTAAAGAGGATGTTTGAAGCAGGCATCATAGCACCCATCAGATTTTCTAAATGGGTGTCCAATCTTGTTCCTACGAGAAAAAAGACAAGCGAAATCAGACTCTGTGTAGATCTCAGAAATTTAAATCAAGTCTCCCTAAAAGACCATTACCCTTTGCCTAAAATGGACCACATCTTGCAAAGAGTAGTGGGATCATCTAGAATCTCCTTGCTAGATGGTTTTTCAGCTTTCAACCAAATACTTGTTCACCCAGATGACCAAGACAAAACTGCCTTTACTACACCCTGGGGGACATTTAAGTACGTAAAGATGCCATTTGGTCTTAAAAACGCTGGTGCAACCTTTCAACGAGCAATGGATATTGCTTTTGCCAAAGAAATACATGAATTTCTAGTTGTCTACCTTGATGACTTAACCGCATTTTCCAAATCTGATGAAGAACACCTCAAACATCTCAGGCAAATTTTCATGACATGCAGGAAATATGGCATTTCCTTGAACCCCAAGAAGTCTTTGTTTGGCCTTGAAGAAGGCAAATTACTTGGCCACATCATATCAAAGGAGGGGATCAGAATTGATCCCGAAAGAATACAAGCCATCCTCCAAATCCCATTTCCAAGAAATATTAAAGAGCTACAAGCATTCCTTGGGAAAATCAACTTCTTGAGAAGATTTATTCCAAATCTAGCTGAGCTGATAAGATTGTTAAGCAACATGTTAAAGAAGGATGCCAAGGTAAAATGGTCTCTTGAAACCAAGCAATCATTTGAGAGTATCAAATCAGCCTTAACACAAACCCCTGTCCTAACTAGCCCACAGTTTGATAAAGATTTTATCATATTTTCATTTGCATCTGATCACACTATAGTCGTTGTCCTTTTGCAAAAGGATGAACAGGGAGCTAAAAAGCCAATCGCTTTTTTCAGCTGAGCTCTGAGAGACGCCCCTTTGAAATACCCAATCATGGAAAAACAGGCCTACACACTGGTTAAGGCCATCAAGGATTTCAGAGTGTACATACTATATTCACACGTGATTGCCTATGTCCCACACGCTGCTGTAAAAGACATATTGACTCAAGAGGGATTAGAAGGCAAAAGAGGCAAGTGGATTGCAAACATCCTTGAATATGACATAGAAATAAAACCAACCAAGCTGATAAAGGGACAAGGTTTAGCTAAACTAATGTCCGAAACAAATTTTCAAGCCCTAGAGATTAACCAGCTGGACAATGAACCGGAGCTGGCGACTCCACAGATCAGTGAAATCTTTTTACAATCCCCATGGTACGTTGATATATGCTTTGTATTGTTAAACCTGTGTGCTCCCCCAGAATTTTCCAGGACCAAGAAAAGATTTTTGAAAATGAAGGCTTTAAAGTTTTGTGTTATAGATGGTGCATTATTTTGGAGAAATCATGAAGGTATATTGCTAAATTGTTTAACCATGAATGAAACTAACAATGTCATGAAAGAATTCCATGCAGGTGACTGTGGAGGACATCTATACTGGAAGTCCACCGCTGATAAAATTTTAAGGGCTGGTTTTTATTGGCCCTCTCTTTTTGCAGATATAAAGAAGTTTGCCATGTCATGTCACAAATGCCAAATTTTTGAGGGCAAAAGAAAGTTGTTACCCCTGCCCCTCAAACCCATCTCCACAGAAAAACCTTTTCAACAATGGGGTCTTGACTTCATTGGTGAAATCCATCCCTCTTCCTCAGGCCAGCACAAATGGATCCTAACAGCCACCGACTATTTCACTAAGTGGGTTAAAGCCATTCCCTGTAGACAAGCCAATGACACCGTCATTATCCAATTTCTTGAGTGCAATATCCTTTCCAGATTTGGCTGCCCTGAGAAAATCATCACTGACAATGCCGTTGTCTTTAAGTCCAAAAAAATGATCAATTTTTGCCACGAATTTCATATTACCTTGGGCCACTCCACAGCCTATTACCCTCAAGGAAATGGCTTGGCTGAATCATCCAACAAAAGCCTCATCAACATCATAAAAAAAGTGTTGGAAGAAAACAAGAAGAACTGGCACAAAAAACTGGTAAATGCCCTATGGGCAGACAAACTTTCAAGCAAAAGATCAATTGGGATGAGCCCTTATGAGCTAGTATATGGCATGGAGGCTAGATTTCCTTCATCCCTAGGCATTCCTACTATCAAGTTGTTACAAGAGATTCAGGCTAAACCGAATGACATTCAAAGAAGAATCAATCAGACTATCCATCTGCAGCAAACCAGAGAACAAGTTTATGACAGAGCTCAAATTTTGCAAGAAAAGCTCAAAAAGATGTTTGATAAGAGAGCTAAGGCTGAGGATTTCAATGTTGGTGATAAGGTTCTAAGATGGGACTCAAGAAGAGAAGACAAGGGTAAACATGCCAAGTTTGATTTTCTATGGAGAGGTCCATTGGTTATTTCTGTTGTTCAGGGAAACAACACTTATTTTCTCAAATCTCTAGAGGATTGTTCTGCTGAAGAAGGCCCTGTCAATGGTCGTATGCTGAAGCATTACCATGACCCCTTTTAAAGGGACACAATGCAGTTTTGTATATATCTTTGTACACTCTTATTTGTATATATCAGCACTTTGTTTTCATTTTATAAGCAAGCCGATTGTTTAAAGAACAACAGTAAATTCTGTGAAAACGTACCTGATGCAAGTGCCCCAGTTCTGAAAACTTTGTCTTTGCACCAATGCACAAAACAGTAAAAGGAAAATTGTCCTATTACAAGCAATTCATGGTAGAAAAGGACTATCCGCAATCAAAGGCATGTTCCAGCAGCATTGTACATAATTATCAAGCACGCAGAAGAAAGCAGGCGATGCTGTGCAGTTCACAGTAACTCAGTTGAGGAGGAGGTTGTTCATAGTTCAAAATTTATATTTCTAAAAACCAGAACAAAGAAGTATTCCCAGTCTACAGCAACAAATAGAAAATCAAGGCAGTCTGACCTGTTGTTCTTGGCTTTTCACAAGGAAAAGCCATCCCCAAGTGGAGCCATTGTTAGCCTCCTGCTGCAGCAGGTATTCATCTTTCATGATTGACATTTTTACATGCCAAATATGTCATACTTTGCAAAGCTGCAGTGTTCCATATTTCCATAAGAGACCAAACAAGAAGCCATGAAGTGTGCTAATCCAAATGCCACTGTTGATTCCAATTTTTGATGAGTTGATCCAATTTTGGAGAGTTTTCATATAAGGGAGGTCCAAACAGTTTAATCTTGGTCTCCCTAGGTTTCAATTTCCTATTTTAGAATATAGAGAATGATATCTGTCCAAACAGTGTAATCTTGGCAGATCTGTAGATAGGTAGAGAATCAAAGGGACCCAACTGTTTAATCTGGGCCCTGGCAGAAATAAGTGTAGATTTAGATAGGAAAAATTCGAAAGAAAAATTGTAAATCTGGGTTTGCAAGTCTAAGTGCACCCAATTCAAAAGAAGAAAAAATGTTAGGAAGGTAGGCTGGGTAGGTAGCTGTGTGGATTGCAGAATGATAATTTATGATCAAATTTTGTGTTACAAAGTGCTTTATCTTTACAGACTACAGTGCAGGCAGTTTTCATGCAAAAGAGCTCAAAGGTGGACATAACTAACTCCCCCATCTTCTAATTCCCCAAGTCACTTACTAACTTCCCAAAGAGGTCAAGATCTGCTTGATTCCTCTTAGCTTCATCATCATCCATATCAGTTGCCTTGGTGAAGATCTGCTTCACTCAAGGATTTTATTTGTTTAAAACTATTTTCCCCAAAAATTGGCCTAAGGTCCCTGACCTTGGCGCCTGTTTATCACCTTCATATTAACTACTAACAGTATTATATAACTCCCTATCAGTTTTCCCCTTTCCCCTATTAAAACTTTGTATATAAAATTCCCCTATGTAAATATCCCCTCCCTGGCAATAGCCATATTCTTTCTAAAGTCAGGGAAAGAACAGTCCATCTGGGACTGCTTTTAGCCCATCCGTGTCCAAGCAGGGATTAATCTGACACCTGGCCAGATTAATGACCTCTTCCCTAGCCTTAAAACCCTCAAAAACCCACTTTTTCCCCCTTATCCTAAGTTTCGGGCATAAATTGCTAAACCCACGCGCAAAAACCCATGTTCTACCCCTTTTTCCTAAAGTCCTAACTGTAAATACATTAACCCGCACTCTTATTAACCCCCCAAACCCACTAAACCTAAGTTTCAAACCCCACCTGCGCGCGTTATTAAATATGGAATATTTTGCACATATTCCCCGCCCGTATACCCCCGCCGACTCGCCAGCCGTTGGATCATCCGCCCTGCAGATCTACGGCTGACGGGCCCTCCCATCCCCGAACCGCCCGAAGCTTAGCGTCCAGGAGATGGGCGGTATTACCCGCCACGCGTCAAGCTCTGGGGTGTGGCGGAGCCCCTCCCCCCAAAACCGCCCAGGCGCTAAGGCGGTGTGCCCAAAACCGCTTACCGCCATTTCCCTTGTGACGTCACCCACCTGCGTCACCCCCCCTGCCAAGTCACTTGCCGAGTCACCTGCCACGTGGCCTCCTGCCACCGTACCCTGCCACTGTACATGCCACGTCATTGTCCGTACATGATGACGTCACCCGCTGACGTCATCCCGCCACGGCATCATGCTGACGTCACCCGCCGTACGAGGTCCCATCGCTGACGTCATCAGCACTTTTTTGGCGCGAATGAGCAAAAATTGCACTTCGGAGCCCCGGAATCAGTTTCTAAGGCAGTTTTTGATGAGCGATTTCGCTAGATTTTTTGGGCCAGAATGCGGAATCTTCAGGGAATCTTTTCGTTTTGCAGCCCGAAGGTGCCGAAAGACCCATTTTTCTTCGCGAATCTTGCCGAGAGGAGCAGAAAATAGTTTTGAAGAAAACAGAGGCCGAACAGCGGCCATTAAATGATGATTTAACACACAGCACGTCAGAACAGCATCGGTTTATTGCCAAAGAGTATCAGAGGAATAAGAGAAGCCAAAGAGTATCAGCCGAAGATTTTTTAGGGGCTCGAAGCACCTGAACATTGATGAGGCCCCCCCAGAAAGTCAAATCAAGAGGTGTAAGCCCATCCTTGCCCTCAAATCAGAGTTAAAGCTTTAAATGCAGACAGACAGCAAAGAGGCAGAAGCCCATACACATTTATTGCAGAAATCACTGCAGCGAGCCGTCAAGGACTACAAAATTTATCCAGTTTTGATACGGCCGCCCTCAGCGCAGCCCGAGTTATTTCATGCATTTATTTCTGCTAGAGTTAGGTCAATTAATTATTCTTTATGACCAGATTAGGTCAAGATGTAATAAAGGAACTCTGTAGATAGTTTTGCCCTATATATACCGCCCTCTACATTGTTTCAAGGGTTGGTTGATTGAGAATTTTCACTAGAGACTCGCATTGTATACCTGAGTTTTTTTTATAATCAAAGGTTGTCGAAAGCTTGGACAGCAAACTGTCTGTTGTAAATGAATGTTTTTGGAGATATGAAGATGGAATTCTTGTGCTGCAGCCTGAAGCAATAAGTGCATCTTACCTATGTTTTATTGTTTCCCACTATCTAAATAGCAGAAAGAAAGAATAGCCTAGAATTAGTTTAAATACTCTCTATGCTCAATTTCTGCTATTTCTTTATGTTTTCCTCTGAATGAATTGGTTATGAATATGAATTCCTCCTGGCTCATGTTTACCCCGATTCACCTGTGTTTGCCAATTATCTAGGGATTCTTTACTGCCCCTAGGTAGCACTCTGTTACTTCCTCTGTTAAGCTGATTGAGAGATTCTTAATTGCCTCTCATTACTTAGCATTCTTTCCATCATTTGAACCTGGAATATTGTTTCATGCTCAGCTATCTTGCTCTATTTTCCTCTCTTGTGACCTAAGAAGTGCACCAGCAGTTTTCCTCCTCGACTCCACGCCCAATGGTTTGAAACTTCCAGACTATGCCTTGCCTCTCTGCCTGAAAACATCAATTTTACCACCAAAAACAAAACAAAACCCTCTGAACTCAAGACCTAGCCTAAAATCCTTCTCAAGCAAAGCTAAATCATAAAGAGAGAGCCCTCTCTGACTACAGGTTGGCTAGAACCTGCAGTCCAAAGTTGGTTTGTGGTTACCTCGGCCGTATCATTTTCCGGAGCTTAAGGACAACCTGAGTGATAACAAGACCAAAATATGGACTGGATGATTCACGGCCCATTGGCACTTCCGAGTGTCTTGCACAAGATGCCAAGACACGCAAAGAAGCTTTTAACGAAATATGACCCTAACAAGACAGTGAAGGCAAAAGATCACTTAGACAATTTCTACCTACATCTGCAGACACTCGAGGTACGTTATGATGACGTTGCATGTAGATTATTTCCATGTACCTTGGATGGTAGAGCAGTTGTATGGTACCACAACCTTCCTCCAAACTCCATCCAAAATTGGAGGGCATTCAAAAGGATATTTCTTGAGAAATTTGTTGAAGATAAGACCCCTGCCATGTTATTGAAGGAGTTGGGTAGTCTCAAGATGGAGCAGAAAGAAAAGGTTAAAGATTTCAATCAGAGGTTCAACCGTATTTTGAACAAGTTCTCGAACAACACAAAACCTCATGACTCCATCACTATCAACTACTACACTTCTACCTTGCCAACCAATATTGTGCAGTTCGTCAAGTGAGCTGTGAAACCAACTTTAACAAAAAATTATGAAGAGGTTATTTTCATAGAGAAGGACCTGCGCACTATTGGAGTCATTGCAAACAATGAACCCACTAAGGACTTCAAAGACACGGGTAAGATGTCTCAGACCTCTGTGAGTAAGGCCAAAGAAAAGGAAACAAATGATATTGAGAGCCTTACTTGTCTCGTCAAGTCCCTGACTACCAAAATGGTTGAACTTAAACAGAGGACAAGCGAGACTACCATGAGCAGCAAGCCCCCGACTACTCGCAAAGGAAGAACGCAAGTTCCACCACGAGCATCATTTCGAAAAAACGTGCCCAGAATGGAACCATGGGATGAGTAGTATTGTTGCGCAGTTGTTTGACATAGTCATGGTTGATGAACAACTAGAGCCCGATGAAGAAGAAGAAGCTGCTACAACTGATGAAGCTCCTAGCACTGGGCATGTAGTAAATATGTAGCCGTATGTTCTCGCAGCCCAGAAAAGCACCACTTATAAAGAGCCTTCAAGTGACGGTCCAACCCAAAAGCAAAATAACTTATAAAACTTGAGAAGTCAAGGGGACACCACTATGATTGAGGTACCGAAGTAGAAATTCAGAGAAAACATGTTAAGGAAAATGAGTCCTCCAGTTAACTCAACACAAAACACTGAGAGCAAGTCCGGGAAGACAGTTTCAACAAAAAGTGTTTCCACGAGTAGCAAAGACAGAACCGTTCCACTGGAAACCATAAACTCAGTTCCAGCGCCGGACACCTCGGTGATTCTTCCTGCAATATAGTACAACATTGTAGAATACATGAAGAAGGTTCACGCAAATATTTCTCTGTTTGAACTTACAAAAATCATGAACCAGTTGGACATTCTTCTGTGGGTACTTGGGCAAACTTCTATTGGTGATGCCACCTCTTCAAACAAGGGATCTAGTAAGTCTCTTGACACTCTCGCATATGTGCTTAACGTGCTCCGCCTGGAGGAAAACTCACTCTACCCACCATTCTTGTTGTCATTTGAAATATTTAACTTTAATGTTCACAACTGCTTGGTTGATTCCAGTGCATCAGTTAATGTCATGCCACTCTTTGTGGCCAAGAAGATCAACGCTCAATGGAGTAAGACAGATGCACAGATCATCCAACTAGACAGAACTCAGGGATGTGATCATCCAGTTATCATCTGATGAACGAGTTCATCAATGCATCAATATTGTAATTGTGGACATCCCGGAAGCATATGGGGTATTGCTGAGCAGAGACTAGTCAAGCAAGCTGCAAGGATACTTTGCCACTGACTAGTCACACTTATGGCTTCCGTATAAGGGCAGGAACAACCAGATCTGAGTATTGTCAGAGAGATACATGAAGCACAACGTGACTCCCTTGAATGGATATAACGAGCCGTTGGCTTTCACGAAACTTATTTTCAACAATTATTTTCTAGAGACACAGTTGGGGTGCTATCTTGTAGAGCCATCCCCTGTCCCACCAGACACACAGTTGGACCTCCTTCCATGTTCAACTGGTGGAAATGAAACTTGTACAGTAAGTAGTAGTAGTAGTAGCAGTAGTACTAGTGCGGTAAGCGGTCCCTGTACAGATGATATGTGGACCATGTACTTTGACGGATCCAAAACACAGGAGGGCTCTAGAGCTGGTTGTGTTTTAATAGACCCGTAGCAGAGAAAACATTTAATCTATGTTCGCTTGGAATTCGAGTGCACAAACAACACCACAGAGTATGAAGCACTCGTCTTGGGCTTACAGAAATCCATTGACCTCAAGGTTGTTGTCCTAAAAGTGGTAGGTGACTCCGAAATTGTGGTGCGTCAGGTACATAACACTATACATTGTGTGTCACCTCGTCTTAAGAGTTATCAACAAGAGGTACGAAAACTCATTTCTCATTTCCAAGCTTTCAATATTATTTCAATGCCAAGAATGAGTAATGTAGTTGTAGATGCCTTGTAAATGCCTTGGAAAACACAACTGCTAGGATGTTGCTGTTAAGGGACAAATTTACTATTGAAATTTTGTACAAACCATCCGTCCCAGACAACATCACTAATTTACGTGTTTTTTATGATGATCAACAAATATTGCATTTTATGGAAAACACTAACGTATTCAAGGACACAACGATAGACGAGGACGAGCATGAGCAGTCTCTGCAGGATGCAACTAGTACAAGCAAAGGCAACCTCATCCCAAAGGGTGTGGTATCACTGGAAAAGTTGTATGACTTGCAGAACCGTTTCTAGGGACTTGTGAATGCTAAGACCCACAACTCTACATTGTCGCATGAGCAGATCAATCTAGGAATAGAAGAAGATCCGAAGTATGTGAATCTTGGTACTTGTTGTACACCACAAGAGCAGAAAGATTTTATCCACCTATTCAAGAAGTACCATGATGTATTCACATGGACGTACGATGATCTTAAGACATATGACACACGAATAATCCAGCACGTGATACCGATCAAAGAAGGGGCCAAGCCTTTTCAACAAAAACTAAGGAAAGTTCATCCAACACTTGAGCCCCTCATACAGAAGTAATTGACAAAGTTGTTGGATGCTCAGATCATTTATAAAGTGCGACATTCGACTTGGGTATCTAATCTAGTCCATGTAAGGAAGAAGTACGGCGAGATCCGTCTGTGTGTAGATTTCCGCAATATTAATTGCACCTCGGATAAGGACAATTACCTAGTATCGTCCATGGAGCACATATTGCAGACAATGTCTGGGGAAAATATGTTTTATTTGCTAGATGGTTTTTCTGGTTACAACTAGGTTCTGGTAGCAGAGCCTGACAGAGTGAAGACCACATTTTGTACCAAGTGGGGTATGTTCTTGTTTCGCAGAATGTCGTTTAGGCTAGTTAATGCAAGTGCAACATTTCAACATGCAATGGACATTGCCTTCCGCAGGCTTATCGAACAAAGCATAGTGGTCTACCTCGATGATGTAACAATGTTCTCAAGACAATGTTCAGACCACCTGTGTCATCTCAAGAAAAAATTTGAGCGATGCCGGAAATACGGGATATCCTTGAATCCCAAGAAGAGTATCTTTGCAGTGTCCAAGGGTAACCTACTTGGACAATATTGCTAAAAGTGGGATCAAGTTAGATCTAGACAGGGTTCGGAACATCACGCAGATTCCACACCTCGTGAACAATAAATTTATGCAGTGTTTCTTGGGGAAGATCAACTTCCTCAGAAAGTTCATCTCCGACTATGCTCAGATCGTCAAACCCATACAAGAGATGATTAAGAAGGACACAGTCTACAATTGGGGCAAAAGGGAAAAGGATGCATTCGCCCGTATAAAGCAAGCAATAGCAGAAGCACTAGCGTTGTACAACCCAGACTTCAGCAAAGACTTCTTTCTCTACACTTTCGCTTCTAACACTTCTCTCGTTGTTATGCTCACTCAGAAGGACGAGTTGAATAATGAGCGACCCATCTCCTTCATGAGCGTGAGCCTGCAAGGACTAGAGCTCAACTATCCCGTCGTGGACAAACAAGCTTATGTAGTATACAAGGCGGTGAAGCACTTTAGACCCTACTTGTTGAAAAACCATTGCATTATCTTTGTTCCACACCCAACAATCATATCACTGCTTGTTCAGTAAGAGATGGGTGAGAGAAGGGCGAACTGGATGACCGAATTACAGGAATACGATCTTGACATCAAACCAGTTCACACCATTAAGGGTCATGGTCTTTGTAAGTTAGCAACATAAGCGGTCAACACACAAGAGGAAGAAGAAGAGCTCGCAGGCTGGGAGCAAGAAATAGAAATGTACAATGTTGAGCGAGCCTCTCCCACTTCAGATGGAAACTCTTGGTACGCAGATGTGTGTTGGTACCTTGAGCATGGCACCATGCCCTCTCATTTTTCTATGCGGCAGAAGAGGGCACTCTGACTCAAAGCATTATCATACTAGCTGGTGCATGGGGTGTTATACAAAAAGCACCATAATGGGATATTGCTCAGGTGCCTAGAGGCACAAGATTCAGATAAGGTTTTATGTGATCTCCACGACGGACCAGCCGGGGGACACTTTGTGGGTAACACCACAGCACACAAGGTCATGCGGGTCGGTTTCTACTGGCCTACATTATTCAAGGATGCTCATGCCTACGCCCACAAGTGTCCGGTCTGACAAAGGTCCGCCCACAAAAATCATAAGTCAGCAACCCCACTACAGCCTGTTGCAGTGGAAGAATTATTCCAACAGTGAGGCTTGGATATCATTGGGGAAATTTTCCCACATTCATCGAAGCAACATCGCTATATTTTCACTGTTATAGATTATTTCATGCGGTGGACAGAGGAAGTTCCGCTAAAACAAGTGAATGATCAGGAAGTCATCATCTTTCTGCAGCATAATATCATTTCCAGGTTTGGTGTTCCTATGTCACTTGTTTTTGACAATGCAACATACTTTTCTTTGTTAAAGATTTATGATTTTGCATTGAAAAATGGTATTGTCTTGAAACATTCTACTAACTATTATCCACATGGGAATGGTCTTGCCGAATCCACAAATAAGAACCTCATTTGCATCATCAAAAAGACCATATTCTCTGAGAAACGAAACTGGCACTCCACTTTGGTGAATGCTTTATGGGCTGACCGAGTCACACCTAAGCCTTCTCTGAATACTTCCCCTTACTTCCTGGTGTATGGAAAGGAAGCCATCCTCCCGCCGAATATCTACTTGCTTGCTCTCCAATTGTCCCAAGAATCCCAGGGCAAGTCATGTCTCTTAGTTCAGCGTAGGATGGAAACTTTACACAAGTTACAGGAAGAAAGGTTGAAAGCAAAAGAAAAAATTTCACTCCATTAGAACTGTATCAAGAGATGGTTTGACAGAAAGTCTGCAAGGAAGACTAGCTTCAGTGTGGGTGACTTAGTCTTGAAGTGGGAAAAAGCCCACGAGGACAAAGGCAAGCACACTAAGTTTCAATCCCTGTCAATTAGTCCTTACACAGTGCACGAGAAGCTTGGCCAATACACATATCATCTCCAATCACTTGACGAGAAGATTGACTCTCCCCCTGTCAATGGACAAGACTTAAATTTTTACTTTCAATGAGATCTAGGGTTGTGCCCCGCACTATGTATATAGACTTTTGGTGTTTGATATTATGTTTTCTTGGTTTTCTATTGTTTTTCTTATGTAAATAAGTGTTGTGCCTTACTGCGTTTCGGCTTCCAAGTGTGTGTGTGGCTGAAGTTCAAAGAGTCTTGTGACATTACAACCCTTGGCTAGTCCTGTGTTCGTCTTCTTTGTATTGGTTGTAACTTTTGGCCGATGAAGTTCTGACGAAAAATACGATCCGTCCGTAAGGAGAGTTTTGGTCCAACCATGAACCTGTGTCCAACTTGGGAACCTCATACCTATACTCAGTTTTTCTACTTTGGTGTTTTCAAGCTTATCCAACTACTAGAAATGGAGAAGGGGAAAATCTAAACGAGCAAACCTAAATCAAAGGTCTTTATATGCTTCTCTGAAGGAACAACCTCTCCTGCTCTCAATAAGTCAGGATCCCTCTTCCGCCCCAAAATAAATAAGTGTCAATGCACAATTCTCTTTTAAAAAATAAACAAAGGCGAAAGAAGAGAAAGGCTTCCTGCACAGAGAGGTGAAGCAGGCAACTCCACCGAGGTACTATCCAAGTTCGCTGGCAGTGGAGAAATGATGTGTTCTTGCATGACTCCTTCAGGGTACTGTCCAAGCTTGCTGACAGCGGAGCAACATCAGAGATGAAAAACTATACTCTGAAAATCTTAAGCTCGTGAGCTAAACTACCCTCCCCAGTTCTAAACACTGTGATCCAGCTGAATCTTATGTTGTGTTCAACTGAGAAGGTACAAAGGGAACTATGTATGCCCATGGGTTAAATGGGGACGCCAAATTGATGTGCACGATGAATCAATACTCCATAAAGGACCAAGGCCCTGCACTAAAAATGAACCAAGACATAGAAGTTGGTATTCAATCAGTGTCGTAGCGGCTACAACACCCTCCAAAATTTTGGCTTGCACTTAAATTTCGGAGCCTTCCTTGGTCTTTCCCTTTATGGTTGCAAACACTTGAGCTCATTTCATGAGCTTTCTTAGAGTCTTTTCACCCCTTTTTCTTGTTTGATCAATTGTCGTCTTTTGGCATGTTTGATTGTTTACCTTGCTTGCAGTCCTTTTCTGGTGATTTCGAAGGTTGGTCTTTGTGTATTCATGTTGTCCTAGTTATGTAAACATTTGTCGCACTCATAAACAGTTTTAAGCACTGTCGCACAAGTGTCGTCACGGTCGTCCTAAAGTCTATCTCAAATGTCACACTTGTCGTTTTTCATTTTGGGACATTCACACAGAGGGAAATGCTTTATCTTGCTACTCTGGTGGTCTATGTTGTCGTGTCGTCGAAGTATGCTAAGTGTGTGATCACAATTTCAAGTTCCTCACAAGTTCACTTTCCTCCCACACTTAGCCATTTCTCTGAAAATCCTTCCGACCGGGCAACTCACTTTCACCAGACCCCAACTGAACTACGCATTGTGCAATCTCAGCCCTTAGTGATGCAACCCTATTGCCTGGAACTGTGCAGTGTGCAGTCACTGTCCCTAGGGCAGTTGCACTACGCAATTCCAGAGCTGAGCAACCTCCCTTCATCCCCAGAATTGTGCAGTAACTTCTCCCAACCTGACTTGAACTGTGCATTTCACAAGATCAGTCATCAAGCTTCCTCCCTGCCTATTGGAACCCCGCAATGCGCAGAGAACCAAGCCTGCCTTTCCTCCCAGAACTGCGTAGAAGCATCTCCCCAATGTCCACCCTCAACCGGGACTTACTGATCCCAAGAACTGTGCAGACTTGTCCTCCAGGCCTCTCTATTGCCCAGTCTTGCCTTGCCTCTGAAAACTACGTAGACCTACCTCCCAAGGTCCCATCCTGCATCAGCCACTGACTATCTCAATTGTGCAATCTTGTCTCCCAATGGCTTTTGCACAATTTTTCCCAGCAATGATCACTGTGCTTAGGAGTTCCTCAGCCAAACCTGAGTTGTGCTCTGTGCAGTCTCAGTGACCAACGTCCCTCCCTATCACCTGGAGTTGTGCAATGCACAGTTACTGTTCCCTCTTTTCCAGCCTGTCACATGTCCCGGACCCATTCCATGGATAATAGTACATCACCTTACACTAGGGAGTTTTTGGATTTGATGTCGTCCCGTCAAGAGTGAATTGTAGTAACATGTACACTATTGGATCATGGTGAGACGATGAAAAACGAGAAGAAGGAGTGGACATGCTAGAAGACTCACTTACATTTGGACGGAGAAAGAACCTTATCATGAACAAGTGAAGGGAACACATGCATGCAACCATCTCTCAAGACCAAAGATCATTGAAGACCTTGCATCATCAAGTTATGCGAAGGAGAAAAGAATGCACATCCAAGAACACATCTATCACCCAACAGCAACAACGACTTGGCATTGCCACCTCAACAAGCTAGTCCATGTCAGCAGTGTCGTGTCAAGTCATGTCATGAGCTGTCAAAGGCCACATCACTATTATGATCCATGTCTATTGTAAATCGAATGTAATGTAAAGTGGAAGTCCAATGGACACACATGAATATGAAGAGTCATGTCAGTTGAAATTCATAGGAAGTTGAACAATCATGAAGGTAGTCCAAGAGTCAAGGATCAAGCATCACCCCTTAGTTATATATACCCCCTCATTGTATGAGCAAAGGACTTTTCACCTTGGCTCCTCCCGCAAAGCATAGAGAATTTCAAGCAATTCTTTGAGGAGCAAGGAGTGGCTCTAATGTCCCACTACTAGGGCTAGTGATGTATGATGTCAATATGTTTCGTGAAACTTTTGCTTGATACAGAAGCCTTTTCAGGCCAGCTTCCATGCATGACTTATGGATGTTTGTAAGGCTATTTTGTGAGCATTTATAATTCATGTTTATTTCACATGTACTAAGATAGTTGAAATATTTCGATTGTTTTAGTGCTCATCTTGTTGGGAATGTGATGTATTGGTTGTCACTACTGTCTCATCCTTATGGACTACTCCACAAGATACTAGAAAAACCTTCCTCGCTCATTGGTTATAACGACTATTCCATCCGTTGTGTACTACTCTGCTGGATGGTAGACGGGTATTTCCATTTTCTTTGGTTTAAAGGACTGACGCATCCGTTGTGGACTATTCCGCTGGATGTTGGACAGACCTTTCTAGTTCACATGTGTCTCTTCCTAGGTTGTACTATTACCTCTCACTTAGAGGCTCACTTCCCCCCCCCCACTTTTGCAGTAAGAGAACCTAGACACAGTTACATTGCACACTCACCTTGCTTTTCGAAGGTACCATTGCAACACTCTCATGTGCTGAACAATAAGAGCCAAGGAAAATATCTAAGTATTTGGCAACCAGGCCATCATACTGGATGGGACTCCTACACCAAACAGTGTGAGGTCTAATTGGGACCTCATATCGGGGAGATCCCCTGAATGTTGGCAGATCCAACACCGTTAACACCCTCCAAGACCATGTCACATGCTATCCTTGAAGTCGGCCTAAGGATGATTCTAGAAAAGGCATGTTGGCCTTGTCACAAGAAGTCAGCTTATTTTGATGAACAAACCACTATATATAGGGCAACTTAGCCTCACCTAGGATAGAATTCGATCAAGCATCCAAGACAAGATAAGAAGCACGAAAATCACAAGAAGAACAGCCTCCTAACCAGCGAGAAGGAAGAGAAGAAGAGTGAAGATCTTTGGCACTATTTTTGGGTTAATCTCCTCGCACGTGTGGCAGAAACTAGGGTTTCTACAACAATAACATATCAGTCCTTAAGAAAGTCATCAAAAGGGTCTCCATTCCAGCTCCCTTGCTAGTCGAGATCACCAAGAGAAGTCTTCAAGTAAAGTGAAGGAGGAAATCATCCCTAAACTCTCTCCCTCACCTCCCACATGCGAAATTGCAGAGGTACAAATTGCAGGTTTGTGGAAAGGAACCGAAATTTCAGGGTAGCCGAGAATTGCAGTGCATGAAGGCAGTTTGACTTGTGTTGACTTGGGCAAGAAGAAGAAGCAATGAAGAAGGATCTTGTGACTTGGTCTTGGAGAGGTTGTTGTGTCAAGGGTCTTGGTCTTGGTATTCATCAATTGAAGTCTCTATAAGAAGAAGAATTCATTTTGGGTTTTCCTCTCAAGTTGGAGAGGTTTTGGCTCTGGTTGATTGCCTACATTTTTTGTCTTTTGTCTCTTTATTGTTTATGCTTTGGTAGTTGTTTGATGAAGAAGAATACTATAATAATATAACTAAAGAAAATATTCTAATCTAAAAAATTAAAACGCATTCACAAGCATTTATCATCAAAGAGAAATTTCCTAATCCTAATGCCCTATATTTCTCAACACATTTGATCATCCATTTCCCAAGTGGCTTCATCTAGTCAAAATGCCTCCACTACACCTTGACCTGCTCGATTGCTCGATTTCATAGCACAATCTGCCTCCAATCCAGAATGCACAGTGTCTTTGTTTGGATTGCCACCCCCCCCTCCCAGATTCCACTTATATCACAAAGTAATCCACAACATTATTTGCATCATGTACATACTTATTAAGAAAAGAAATATGGAAGACATCATGTGCCTTCACTGTAGGTGGCAAGGCCAATCTATATGCCACTAGCCTTATTCTCTCTAAAGCATGAAATGGCCTGCAAAACCATGGTGCCATCTTGGCACAAGACCCAATTCTCAGTGAACTTTTCCTTGGTCTAATACAAAGGTACACATGATCTACCACTTTAAATTCTTTGTGCACTCCATGTTGGTCTGCATAGTTCTTTTTCCTCTCTTGAGTTATTTTTATATTTTGCCTGATGGTTGTCATTTCCTATTCCATCTCTTTTAGCATATCAGGTTCGCTATGGACCCTGTTTACTGGATCACTCCAGCTAATAGGAGTGTTATAACAAACTCCACCAGTGGAAGAAATTCTTCCCACTTCCTTCACTAATGCATGACATACATCTTGAGCATGTCCTCCAACACTATGTTTATCCTCTCGTTTGCGGATGGACCAACAAATAGCTTCTTCCAAAATTTAGAAGTAAACTTTACATCCATATCCAAAATAATCTTCCTAGGTACTCCATGTAGCCTCACTATCTCTTAGCTTGGGCAATCTCACTTGCTATATGAGTAGACTTAACAACCAAAAAGTGAGTTGCCTTGCTCAACTTGTCTACCACAAGCATGATAGCTTTGTATTGCCTAACTGTCTTCGAAAAACCTGTGATAAAATCTATGGAAATTACCTCCCACTTCCACTGTGGAATGGGAATTGGATGTAGCAATCTTGCTAGATGTCTACATTCTACTTTTACCTGCTGCCACTCTAAACATTTAGTAATGTACTCAGCGATGTCCATTTTCATACCTGGCCAATAATATGACTTCTTCATTGTTGTTATCATCTTCTAGTAACCTGGGTGACCAAAATATGGTCTTCTATGAAACTCATCCAACATCAGCGTCTTCAAGTCGCCCATACAGGGTATATACCACCTTCCTTTGAACTTGTGCAACGCTTCCTTTGTAAAAGAGTAGTTTTAGCTTAATTCCCTTTCAAGATCTTGCTGCAAGCATTCTTTTACTTGCTGGTACCATTTGTCTTGCTTCTCTACCTCTTTAATATGTTCTCGAATGTTTATTTTTCAAGAACTTACAGCTGCTACACGAGATACCTGCAGCCTTTTGTTGAATGCATCAACTACCTCATTCTCCTCACCTTCGATATATTTGATTTTGAAATTGAACTCACTAATTAGTGCCAACCATCTTTCCTGTCTAGCATTCAAATTCAAACTCAAAATAACCCAAAAAGAACGTTCAAACTCCGAGTCTTTGCCTTGAAGAGGATTTCACTTATTTTTCTTTCTCGATGATTATATATCTGAGGTTAAGTTGGATCTATGCTAAATGTCAATAGAAGCAAATTCTAATTGGAAAATTAGTTCTTCCTCCAATCAATAAATAAAAAATGCTACCCACCTTTGTGCCTATTGCATATAGTCTTGCTTTGTAGACAATATGGATTTTCATCTTTTCAATTGTATTCATAACAAGGAAAATATGCTAGAAATGCACTCACTTTAAATTGTACACTCTGAGGAGAAAGATGAAAAGCATATTTGATGAAGCCATAAAGAGAGAAAAAAATTAGGCAGAATAGAAAAAGTGACAAGACACTGCAACCTTAACACCAAAAGGGTTGCCCTTAGGGCTTCACCACTATATGTCAAAGTTGGTGAAAAGACTAAACAAGCAAGAAATTTGGGGTGGAAGAAAAAGAATTTCTTAAACCAGGGGATAAAGCTCAAAAACCTATGTTGCAAGAAACTTGGTCCCCCTGCATATCCATTGTGTATCCATATCGAAACTCTAAAACTCAATTGAATTGTATTTCAGTTTGTACGAAACACATTTCACATGTCACAAAACTAAAACATGTTTCAATGTCTATACAACGTGTTTCCAAATGAAATTTGTCTAATTTTTCCTTCATTTAATTGTTGGGACCCACATCTTTGGTTTTATTGCCTAAGCAAAGGTTAATTATGAATTAATGAGATTCTAGAAACCATTAAAATTGGAAATTTATCTTTAAAAAGGGTTTCACTCTCAATTTGCATCAAAATTTTGTTAATTAATGATATGTTAAATTCCTAAAGTAAAAAGAATGTCACTTTTACTCGAATGTTTAACATTTCCATTAATTGTTTGAGTATGTTGGAGAGTGTTTCCAATCTCATCGGTCTTCGCATGGAGAAAGTAACATTTCATATCCTATTCAAAATTCTACAAACTTAACTGTTTGCAAAAATTTTGGATTATTTTCATTAGATTCTATCATGTATGAAGGTATGAATTGGTAGTTAATCAAGAGTACCAAACCTTTTATGTACCTCAATGTTAGTGATTTTGCTTGTTGGACTCATATGTCATGGTCTTAGTAAAAATGTACCCTTCACTCAAACTATATATATATATATATATATATATATATATATATATATATATATATATATATATATATATCATGTTTCTCTAATACCAAATTTTTTGGGGGTCACATTTCCAATACATTTCCATGTCAGAAACACATACTTATTTCGTTGTGTCATACAACTTAGGAAAAAACTATGCTTAAACTTAGTGACACATGAAGACATTTTAATCCATCAAGACACTAATCTAATGACAAAACAAAAGAAAGAAGATGAAAGTGTCCCTCCGAATGAATCTAAACATAAGAAAAGTTGCTCCATTTTATACTAACAAAACCACCAACCCGATGAGAATAAATCTAAGCAACCACTGGAACAAGTGTATCATCCCCATTCCAGATCACATTTAAGGGAGCTTTAATTTTTTTGCCAAATCTACAAACTCAGTGGAAGCTTGTTAGATTGGAGCAACATCCACTTCTGTAAGTCTTTCAGCTCCACATAGTTAATATTTACATATTAGGTGGCAATACCACAACCCCTAAATTGTCAATTGACATAACCAAAGAGGAGAAGTTCAAATATATAATTCTCCATAAATGAATTATGTGGACTTTCCAAAACTACCAAGATAATTAATGGTACTTGCCGATACAAGTTTTTGTTCTCACTATTTTCATGATCATCAGTTGGTATAAATTAAAGTAATGAGGAGATATGCCATCAAAGACGGTCTTTTGAAAATGGTGCTGATAAATTTTTGTTCTCGCTATTTTCATGATCATCAGTTGGTATAAATTAAAGTAATCAGGAGATATGCCATCAAAGACGGTCTTTTGAAAATGGTGCTGATAAAAATCTTCTGGTGGGGATGTTACTTATCATCAATGCCGAATCAAACTGGCATTAATGGGGCAACAACTATCCAATGTTAAAATTATCAAAAGATTGAATTTCACCCGACATATATCCTTGACCCATGAAATGTTTACAAATGTTTGCATTAAACGGAGTCGCTTCATAGAATGCATTTCATAGTGTATTCTCAATTTCTCATACAATATATTTTCCATCCCTATACATTTATGTATTGAAACCATGCTAAAAAATAAACTACTGCCAATGTATCAAACCCTTGAGAAGATAGAAATAATATTGCGTGACCTTTCTCTATCCCAATGCAAATCAGAGTTGTTTGACTATGCTAAGAGAGAGTATTCATGGGAACTTAACAAAAATGGATATGATTACCTTGCTTACAAATTTTTTAAACTAGGAATATCTTTTAGCTCAAGTCTGCCACATGATTGGTGCTTTGGAAATACAAAGCTAAGCAGAAATGTATCAAAAATTTTCCAATCAATGTGCGAATCCTTCCCACCAACCCCACATTCTTCTATATTTTTTCATTTTTGCTGTCATTATTTCTCCAAAGCTACTATTGAATTATAGAGGCACCCATATCAATATAAACAAAGAGGTTATAGTGCCCATCACAAGAAAAGATGTCGTACAAACACAAGTCATTCACAAAGGAATAAAAGAAATCAAGCCACCAGCAAATTTCTAAACGAGTCTTCAACCAGTCATCCCTCGGAATCTTTGAATCTATGCAGACCTATTTTGGTTTTCATTGTTACTTTTTCTTTAGTTTCACACCAGGTTGATCCAAAACTGCCTTCTGTGTTTCTGAGTCTTTGAATACTTTGATCCTTGAAGATTGAAAATACACCTGACAATGTTTGGGTATGAAATGCATCGCTCTAGACATGGATCAAACTCCTCCTGGATACCAGAGCTAAGCCACTCATTCAAGATATGGCTCAATCTTGCAATCTCACACCCATCTCTTATGTACAAATGAAACATTAAAAAAGCAAGGCCCAAACTACAATAATAAAACATAAGGTTTACTTCACCACTCAAGGGAACAAATTTTCAATGACCCACATCTTGCAGTACATTTGCCTCCACAAATAGAGGGCATAAAGAGTACCTACAACTATTGCATATTGATGCTAGTCCAAACATGGCTGAAATGACTCGTTGGCTCTTTTTCACAGTCCATGCACTTGAAATGTAATATTGCGGCACTCATGGCAAACTGCCACATTCTCATGCTCAAATGTGAAAAATGAAACCTTTCAATACTCTACCATTGACAAAATCAGAGTTTGACTATATGTTTCTTCAATGATAAAGAGATGAAATCTCCAAATAAGCTCTTAATTATGACAACACTGGCTTTTCCATTTCCAGACACTGATTGTAATTAACACTAAAATTAAAAATCATAAAGAGAGACCAGACAGAAAGGGAGTTATCTTCAAAATAAAATGAAAATGGCAGTCAACAAAACCAAACTGCCCTTCACTATTAGAGAAAGTAACTATTTACAATAGTTGACGGGAATGGGAGGAGAAAGCCATAAGGAAACCTATCCCTTGCTATACTCCCCGATGTCAACTCAATTATCAGTCATTTTCCTTGCTTTGGAAATTGAAAAAGATGCCAAAAAAATGTTGGCTGCCCATTTATAGTTGCATCAATAGGAGATTTCAGTTACGTTTATGAAATTTTTGCTGGCCTGTGGTTGCATCCTTCAATTGTAACTTGGAAGATAATGATTTTCTAATTTATGTTACAAATGGCAGATATGCATTAGTAATTTTGAGTTGGCTAAGCCCACTACATGCCAACATTAATCAATTTAAATATTTGCTCTTCCTCTAATATCCAGAGTGTCTTGGTTTTCGACTGGAAGCCTACACAAGGTGAGCAAAATTTGTTTAACATTTGTCTATCCTACAATGCTGACAGAGTGCATCAAATAATGCATTATAGCTAACTAGGTCAGGCCTACAACCTCTCTTTGACATCTTTTGAATAAGATCCCTGGCCTTCTCTAAATTACCCACCATGCTAAACCCGTTTAGTAGTGTGTGTGGTTTCAATATGTTGATGGCCTATTTGCTCAAAAACATCTAAAAACAATAGAGCTCTTTCCAGCTTGCATTCTCTCCCAAGACCTTGTCAAGCTTCACATTTGAAGACAACATTTTGAAAAACACGCTAAGAGAATCCTTACCATATCAAATCTGCTCCTATAATTGTTGCATTCCATGAGATTGCATCTCATTCAGGCAGTCCCTCAAATTGTCTTTGTGCATCTTCTATGCACTTACATTTATCGTACATGTCAAGGCCTTTCTAACAAATATATTTGACTGGAATCCAGTTGCTCAAGGCATTTCTAACAAATATATTTGACTGGAATCCAGTTACTATGATAAGTATATGAACTTGTTTTCCTTATTCTAAACCTGCTAGTCTTGCAGAAGCTCTAAGAACACTGAAGTAACCAGGCTTGATCAGGAACAATGCCATCATGCTGCATTTGGAAAAACATCTTGAAGGCATCTTCACAATATCCATTTCCAAATAATATCCTAGAATGAGAGCACTCCAAGAAACTTTCGAGCATCCTTTATGCTTCCACATTAGGCATTGTAACATCGCCCCAGTTGCTGGGGTGATGCTACAAGTGGTACCTGAGCGAAAGTACCAACACTGAGCCTACATGGGCAGGAAACAGAGCATGAAAGCAAATTTTGCAGAGCATTCCTACAAGCTGTTCGACATAATGCATGAATGAGATGTAGTTTCATGGACAATTTCCAAACATGTGCGTTCATTCCGGAATGCAGTTGCAGAGAATGTTGAGGAACTTAACTGCAAATATGACTTTTCAAGGGGCTTATGATATGACTGGTAGTTTTTGGAGTTTCTGTGTGTTCGCCCCACAGGCATGAGCCTCCCAGATTGCTGAATTATCTGACATCCCACTCTGTGTTGTGATGTGTTGTGACTGCTTCATGTGCATTTCTGGTTCTGTTTGAGGCCCAGGAATTGATGACAAAGAATAGGAGTGGAGATAAGCTAAGATAATTAAATTTATGTCCAACTAATGACCACAAAGTAGGTTAAAGGGACTGTTGAGTACAATGATGTCCATACAAAGTGGGGGAACCAAACAGTCTCCTATAAAAGATACAATGCATGAAGTAAATCAACATCTGGCCCTAGCGGACAAGATCCAAGAGCTAATAGATCTGAGGATCAGACCCATCTCTCCTAACCTCTGAGGCCGAGTGAAGAACACTGAAGAAACTCAACAAAGTCTGTTGGCCCGATGAAGAGCTGGTGGAAAGTGGGGACTGTCCACTAAATCATTGCCTAGGGGGTTCGCGTGCCGCTGAGGTCTGGAGGACCTAGTTCGTCTCCCAAGAACAGATCTGCTGCTGAGATCTTGTGTGGCGGTGTGAGGTCCCATGAATCCTCACTAATCTAGAGTCTGGATACGTACTAGTATCAATCGGTCTCTTGGTGCCCCTGTCTGAAGGTAGTACCCTGAAAAATCTTGTGATCCTCTGTGTGGGGTCTGGTCTGATGGGAGGCTGAAGAATATGCGCTCAGAACTTGAGAGCCTCCTGCATATATAGGGCCAAACATCTCTGATCGGGATACCTGAAAATTTCGGTGAGGGTCTAAGAATCTCTGAACAAGCAATGAAACCTTCCTTTGATCTCAGAGTCGACTGGGCATCCAAGAATGAAGTGCACCTCAGTCTCCACTTCCTGTAAATGGCATACCTGGCAGATTTTGTCTAGTCTATCCACCTAGTGGTTCGTCTCTACCCGAAGTCTATGAGAACCTACTCTGAACTTGCCTAGACGAATGCGAATAGCATGCATACAGTGGTGAAAGGGGTTGATGTTTCGAACAATAAGCCCGTCTCTCAACTCCAAAAAGTGTTCAGCGTAGAAGGCCATTTGGGCACAACCCTCTCAGAGGATTGACCCAAGTGACCTGGACGAACTGCCTATAGATGTCCTCCCTGATGATGGAGAACTTATGGCTTACCATACCCACTTCCAGGTTGGCCCAAAGGAGTCATCTTCAGCGACGTCAGTCATCAGTGTGAGGCAGAGGAGAGATGGCAGCTTGGAGAGTGCTTTGCTCAAAGAGCTCTTCAATGTCAAATCATTTTCTAGTCAGCCAAGCCAATCCTCATATTGCACACTTGTTGAGGCTTACGGAATTTGTGAGAGCATATGGAGGGGATTTCATGGCCAAGCAAGCCTATTTAGTTGAGATGGGAGTTAAGCACAGATGCAATCAAATAATGGAGCTGCGCTTTCCATTGGTGGTGTTATAGGTTTCTGTTCTTTTGCCTTGCATTTTTTATGGAAAGAACTAACCCTCTGTCATTTTCTTACATGCTGAATGAAAACTAGGTCTTTGTCCTTTGTTTTGTATTTTCAATGAAATAAGTCGAATCTCTGTCAGTTGCTTGGTATTCTCAATGAATGGAAGTGGGTCTCTATATTTTCGTAGAATATTGTCATTACAAGGTAGACCAAGAATGGCAGGATTGATGATAAACATTCATTGTTTGACAATATGAGCAAGCGAGATGTAGTGTTGTGGACTACTCTGGTGATCGTATATGCACAATATGAAAGAGAATGAAAGAGTACAGGATGCATGCAAATTGTTTTAAGACATACCTAAACAAGATGTCTTCTGTCGGACTTCAATTCGAGTTGGATATGTTCGAAGAAGTAATTTAAATGCAACAGATCTAGTTGTTGATGAATTTGACATAGTCTTGTTTATAGCTGATTTGGCTTTAGAAGGAGTCAATGTTGTCCGACAGCTGATGGCTACTCACGTAGAGCTCCACGAGCCCTCAATGCCATTGTGTTCAAACGCTGAGTACCGTCGTCAGATTTTAACTATGTTTAGCTGGGCTCTTATTTTCTTTCGATATCTTTTTTTCTGCTTTTCTCTAGCTTGGTCTGGTCCAGTTTGCGTCCGCTCGATGTTATCCTGCGATTTGTGAATTTTTCAGGAACGGGAAGGAGAATCAGGATTTCATGGAGATGTCAATGTACTTAGCACCGTACACATGCTAAGTCTAAAAAAATTTAAGGCAAGGAAACCTCAACTTAGGTTGTTCATCCTTCGTTAAAGAAACCAGGAAAACAAGGTTATGGCTGGTTTGCTCCCAGGTGATCCTTCTCAACTTGGAATTACAGAAAGTGGAACATATACCCTAGCCCATGCAAATCTGGAGGAGCTCCAATTGGTATTTTGGTAGAAAGAAATCAAAGAAAAATCTCCATCAAGGAAAGATGGCATTGACCCGAAGGAGACATATTTTCGGAAGTCCTACTGCACATTTTGGCAAGACCTGGGCATGAAACTTAAAGTGCCTCAGGTAACAATAGCAACGGCCATAATATTTTGTGTCGTCTTTTTTTTTCGACAACCTCATGCAAAGAATGATCAAAGAACAATAGCAACTGTTTGCGTGTTTCTTGCTGGAAAGGTGGAGGAGACACCTCGACCTTTAAAGGATATTCTTGTATCATATGAAACATGTAATAAGGAGGATCCTGCCGCTATTCTGAGGATCAAACAAAAGGAAGTGTATGAACAGCGAAAAAATTAATTTTGCTTGGTGAAAGAGTTGTACTTGCAACAAATTGAATCAAAACTTCAAAATTAAAAACACAATACTCTATCCTTAAAAAAAATATTGATGCAGAAACAGCAACAAAGCAAAAGGAACAGTCAATCTAGTGCTTGAGACAGAATTCAAATTTGTTCAATAGAACTTATGAAAAACCAAATTGGCAAGTTGAAATGGGAACCTGACCTGTATAATGACAAAATCAGATAGAGATGGTTACAAATTTTATGTGGGTTTGGAGCTGGAGAGACTAACTCTACTGGAAATAGAGATGGAATGGACTGTACTGGCAAGCTGATCATGGAGTTGGTTGTTTGCATACTTACAGGCACTGGCATTTGCACTTCAAATTCGAATTTACACAGGTTGAGTCATGTAAGAGTGTTGAACTGGTGGGGCCAGATTGGTTAGCAGCCTCTTCTTCAAAAAGCTTATATGCTTAAAATCTGAACTAGCCCACAAAGAGCAGATGCCCTTTTACTTTGACAATGCTCCCATCATTATTGGGACAACTCTTTGCACAACTCCTGACATCTCCAGACATCTCCAAAAACCAAGAATGTACGCCCAATGCAAAACTTCCTCACAGCAATCTTCGCTAGCTCAAACTTTAATAGGAACTGTTGTAGCTTCCAGTGCTGCATCCACTACCTGTAGCCCAACGTGTACCTCCTCCATTGCCTTTACAACGTGTACCCAAGAACCTGAATCTGTTGCTGTTGTCTCTTTTTCAAGTCCTGTTGGCGATTCCTTATCTGCCGATGAAAGGTCATCATCTTTACATCAATCAGGGGGCTCAATAAATGATATGAACTCATTAAATGTGGGGACCTCAACATTACTAACGGAAAGGATCAATGGACTCTCAGGACATATGTATGAGTTTGTAGGAGATAGTTGTGAAGCGATTAATAAGCCTGTTGAATAATGTAAAGCCTGTGGACAATGTAAAATCTATGGACATTTAGTTACTCCCTGAAAATTTTAATAAATTAGAATTAAGTGTCTCAGTACCCAGTCAAGCAGATGAGGAATCAGATGCAACTGTCTGAAATTTTAAGATACAAGGCACAACTGAAATCCCTAGTGGAGGTAATTTTTCTGTGAACAACTTAGATGTTGGCAACAATATTCTTGTAATCAAGAGTCAGGTTGTCCATCAGTATGAAAGTTAAACCAGGGATATTTATAACTCTCAATCATATTAAGAAAATGTGTCTTTATTTGATGTGAATCATGGACAATCCAATTGCATTCAGTGCTGTGGAAATTTGTGAATCAAATTTCGAAACTTACCAACGACTGGGGAAATAAAGGTGAGGAGTTATCTTTGGTTGTTGAGTTAAGCACGATTCTTGATGAACCACATGAAAAAGCACTTGAGCTCAGATGTAAGTGTTCAAGAGCTATCTTTTCCATCTTTGGATGAAGAATTGACACAGATTGAGGTCAATAGAAAGGAGAACAAAGATAGCACTGCAAATGCTGCGAGATTTAGGAAAGGTGACTCTTATCAACTCAAAGAAGTTGCACATGATATGGAGCTACCTTTTGAATCTAGTGGCATTTGCAGAGAAGCAATGGCAATGTATGAACAATTGCCCTCTTTTGCTAGTGAATTTAAAGCTGAGGAAGTATTATATGGTGTTACGAAAAAAAAGTAACGCTAATTTGAGGGACAAACCTATGAATATAGTCCATAATACTATCGAAAGGAATGAAAATGCCCCTCCTGTTACCGATCATCGGGTTTTTTCCACAACCTCCATTGATGCTGCAATCAAGAAGGGTGGTAGCAAGAAGAAGAGGAAGGAATGTCTGGCCAAAGCTGACGCTTCCAGTTCAGCTGGTGATCTGTATAATGCATACAAGGCACCAGAAGAAAAGCAGAAAGATTAAGTTATCTACATGCATCTATTGTAGCTGTTAATGAAAAAACTAGATGAAGGAAGGTCAGAAAGAACTAGATGACTGGGAAGATGTAGCCGATTTCCTACCCAAAACAAAGTGACAGAAGAATATGCCATGATATCTACTAATGCAAAGCAAATGGTTGTACCAAAGGCAAAAGGCCTGAAGATAGAAAGTACACAAGGGAATTCTTGTTGACATTTAAGGATCAGTTTAGAAAATTACCTGTTGAGTTAGTTCAATCTGACATAATGGAAATCCCCAGCCCTTCTAGATTTATGAGCCACATGGGTGAAATGCAGATCTGCAATGGCCTGACATTGTAATAGAGTGCTCAAAAGGGGCCTGACTAAATATGTGTTCTGGGTTGGACAGGCCTGACTAAAACTGTTGTGTGCACACAAAGAAATGAAGGTCCAACAATTGACTCTACTGGTTGTTGGCAATTTAGTATTTCACTTTGAAGCAGATTGCAGATAGGAAGTCTAGTTCAATGTCTGTTATCCATGGATGGAAGCTGATTTGGATCACCTCCTCAGGCTCTTTTCAGCCATGGTTGGAGGACAGTTTGATGTATTTTTGGGCACTTGATAAGCCAATCCCACCAGTGAAGAGTTGATAGTTACTGGCCAATTATACCCAGCAGTTAAGGACTGTTATTTACACACCTGCCAGCATGAATTATGGTAACAATGGTATATATAATATTGAAAAATTAATCTTAATTATTTTAATAAAATTTTAAAAAAAAATCTAAAGATTTTGTTTTTAAATAAAAAATATATATTTTAAAACAAAAACTCTATTATTTTTTGTTTTAAAATAATTATTTTTGGGATAATCTATTTTGCAAGAGGTTTGTGGAGAAATAAGTAATTTTATTGTGAGGCTTCACAGGAAGGAAATGTCTTACAACAAAGGAAATGTTTTACATTAGCCTGATGCAATCTGTCTCATAAGCCCGATGAAGAAGCAATCTGTCTCATAAGCAAATAAGCTACATCAACAAGAAGAAACAATCTGTCAATCTGTCCCATAGACTCTGGATGAAAAAAGCAATCTGTCCCCTGAGCTTTATTAAAGTTCATATAATATTCTTTCTTCTCTTTCTCTGCCACTTACATCAAAGGAAATGTTTTACATCAAAGGAAATGTTTTACATAACCCTGATGCAATCTGTCTCATAAGCCCAATGAAGCAATTTGTCTCATAAACAAATAAGCTACATCAACAAGAAGAAACAATCTGTGAATCTGTCCCATAGACTCTGGATGAAAAAAGCAATCTGTCCCCTGAGCTTTATTAACGTTCATATAATATTCTTTCTTCTCTTTCTCTGCCACTTAATTTGAGAATTTGAAAGAGCATTTACAAAAATCATGGTAATTGATAAAAGTAGATCATGTTAATTGATAAAAGTAATAAATTCAAGTTAATAAAAAATGAAGGTAATTGAATTTGTCAATAAAATAAATAAAAGTTCAAATAAATTGCTACTGATGGGCAGTAGCTAAGGCCACCAAACGTTGTTGAATTCATAGGCTTGCAAAACGCTGCAACTTATTCTTGTCTTACAGTTGGGTGGCTTTGGTATTGAAATTGTCCGCATTAATCTTCCCTCGTCACTGCATATATGTACTTCCAGTTTCCTCTCATCCCACACAATGTAGCGGCTGCCGTTTACCCATATTTTACATTTAACAATTTCCGGGGGGAAATCCAGATGCCATTCATGCCATTCATATCCATCTTTGCCCACACCCCCGCCTTCATTTAACTTCCATATTTTGATTTTGTAATCAGCATTGCGGGTAGTGCCGGCTACTACCAATCGCCCATTGGTATCAAATCCAGCGAACCTGAACCATCGGTATCGACGTACCTGCGGCATTTGCATGATTTTCCAGGTCATGTCTGCAACCGTCAATACTGCCAAGCGGTCGTGTACACCCAAGAAATGGCGCCAGTAAAACTTTCCTCCACGGTGAACACCCGAGCCGTGAGGCTGTATATAGCGAGAGACACGAGTGTAAACCCTAGTCCATACATCGGTTTCTGAGTCGTAAATCTCCATCGCTATTTTATGAATCCCTGCGGATCGGTCGTCGCAATGTCCGCCCACTATGACTGTGCAGCGCCTGATAGAAACATCAAATGCCATCGCAGTGAAAAACATATATAACGGACGTTGACCTTCACGAGAAGGCAGGGTGAGGCGTCTCCAAGTCCCCGTAGCTGGATTGCTCAAGTAAAGATCCGGATTGCTTTTAAAGGTGTCTTCCGCAAGAATGGAGCACAAGACGCTTTTGCTAACCTCCATAACGATAGCCTCCAAAGGAATTCTGTAAATTTGTGAACCATTTCCTTCTATAACCCAGGTTCCCCGACCAGTTTCCCTTTCCCATTCCTCTGCCTCGCCCATATGCCAGTAGAGGTGCAGGAGAAACCCAGGATCAGAACGCAATGGCAAGTTTGGATCCATTACTTGAAGAGGGTTAGGGTTACCCATAAATGACGACAGCACATAATTCCATCGTTTACACACAGGCTTCAGACCCACAATATTCCGAAGAGGCAACCTTGCTAAAATCATAAACAACATATCTTCTGGAAGATTTTGCCAGATATTTACTTCCATGTCTAACCAGGACACCAATTACAAACAACAATTCTCACAGGGCCAGCCAACTGTACTTGACACCAATTACAAACAACAATTCTCACAGGGCCAGCCAACTGTGCTTGACACCAATTAAAAACAACAATTCTCACAGGGCCAGCCAACTCTGTTTGACACCAATTAAAAACAACAATTCTCACAGGGCCAGACAACTCTGCTTGATGCCAATTCAAAAACTACAAATTTCAGACCGTTTCATACATATATGTATATGTTCACCAACTAAAACCTAAATTTATGCCACCATGTTTTTAAAATTATTTTGCCTAATGCATGTTCCCTGATACTTTTCATGTGACTTTCTTTTATGAAGCCATACTAATTATTACTTTCTAAATATATATATCACTAATTCTTCTAATTTAATATCACACCTGTTATAATATTTGTACCTGTGACTTCCTTTTCTCAATTAACATCACCTGTGTTGCGATAATTTCCTTTCTAAATTAGTGTTATTGCATTAAATCATTTTTTTTATTTTTAGCTAAATTAAATTGTGATATATTTAGTTTTATAAATAAAACAATTTACTCGTTTTAAATATTACTAAGATGGGTGATGAGGTGCATTTCATTTGGTTAGGTAGGTGAAAGTCACTAGTTGGAAATTTCTGGGAGATTTTGATTACATATTTAAACCTGCATTCATCTCACATACAATTTAACAAAAATATTCTCAAATTAATAATTAATAATATTTTTAATTATAATTTGTTTTGAATTATAATTAATAATATTTTCTAAAAAATATGATTTAATGATATATTTTTAATAAATATAATTTATTTATTTATTTTGAAATTTATTTTTAATTTCATTAAATATATTTTAATAAAGGTGTTTATATAAAAAAGAGTGGGATTTTAGAGTCTTGCTTTTATGAAAAATTATTTGTAAAGTTGTGATTAAATTTATTATGTTATTGCATTTTATAAATGGAGATTTGTGATTATTCTTATTATTAAAAAGATTTTTTAGCCATTTAACATAGTCATTTGTGAAACCATTTAACTTATATCACTGAGTTAATATTATATTTATTAATCAAAAAATATAAAACACATATACTCTAATTTATTTTCTATAAAATTTAATTTTGTTATTATATTTATGTTACATATCATTTTCACCTTAAATAATAAAATACCTTTAAATTCCTTAACAAAGCCCAGGAATTGAAGGGAAGGATAAAGAAGGTAGTTGTAAAACATCTACTATGTTTGGTAGTTCTTTGGGTAGAATCATGATAAAAATACCAAACTACCAAAAATTATTTTTTAATTCATCATTATTGTATAAAAGAAGAGAAGGTAAAAAGTACATGTAGAAGGTGGATAAGTTGAAATATTTTATTTTGATGTTCCATAAGGTTGTAACTATGTAAAATGTATAAGTGAAAAAACAATATTATTTGCTTAAAATTTTATTGCAATCATGGAAATAATGATATTTGTTTAAATGAAGTAATGTACATCTTAGTGAAATATTGTTGTGACTTGGAGTAACAGGGGATAAGCATAATGTTGAACACGGGATGAAGGGGGCTATGGGTAGAGATGGAATGAGGAGGACAACCCGATCAATGGGATAATGATGCCTTCAACATCAAATATTGCTAAAGCAGATCCATAAAACTCTTAATCCTTTTGTGGATGATCCTAAAATTAAGTCGACACGTTCTCAAAATACTCAACGAGGAAGGGAGGAGAGGAATCTTTCTTAAACAAACACTAATACAAGTGAGTAAGTATACAATTATAAAACTCGGGCCTTGCTTGTATCCAAAATCGAGTGTAGGCTTAGGGCACTTGCACGTTATTGATGGCCCCAAAAGTGGCAATGGGGCGATCAGGATCATGCACTCGTAAGGAACAAGTGTGTGTTCCTAAGAACGTGCATATGTTCCTAGGTGTCCATACTCGGTAAGCCTCGAACCACCAACCAAATTGCCAAATAGGACACTAGGTAGGCATGGCATAGGAATGCCCATCCCTTCTTGGTGTGTCCTATTTTTTGTATTCCAAGGCCCATTTTTTCCTCATTTTGGACCACGTGGCACGTTTTTGGGGTATCATTAAACCAAAGATCACCTCCTTGGTTTACATTTTGTGTCAAGTCAATGGATTTGATCCCCTTCAGATTCCAAGTAATCACTCTATCGCAATTTATTTGTTCTTTTTCTTGTTCCTTTTTTTAATTTGGTTTAAAATTGGAAAAAAATGTTAAATGATGCCCGAAACACAAGAACCTTATTGAATTGTACTAAAGTTGGTTGCTATGTGTTAAGAACTAGGCTTTAAAAATGATGAAAATCCAATAATTACATTCCACTTTGAGGGAGAAACCTCATTTTGTAGTGAGTACAATGTATAAGACAAGATATGATGATCCTAAGACTAGGTCTCCTCAGTACACACACACACATAAGAGAAAAATGGTATGATTATAATGAAAGGTTCTAGCCTAAATAACAATATAACAATAGCAATGTGATAACTCAATATCTAAGGATTAATAAGGGGTTTTAGGGTTAACATGGGGCTTGTCTAAGGGTTAACATTCCCCTCCCCTTTAAACAAGTGTTGTCCTCAAAACTTAATTAATTGCAGGTGTTTTTGCATGAGTATATCATCTCCCATGTCACCTCTTTTACTAATAGGTTCTTCCATTTAATGAGGTACTTAGTAATTGCTCGATTTCTCATCTACTTAATCCTTGTTTCAAGTATTGTTTCTAGTTCTAACGTGGTTTCCCCTTCTTTGTTAACCTTTGGTAAAATAGTTTGGACTGATATCTTGTCACCAATTACCTTCTTTAAGCAAGAAACATGGAAGACTTGATGTACACGTGAATATGGAGGCAATTCCAATTCATAATTCATACTTACAATCCTCTATAACACCTTATAGAGGCCATACAACCTCGTTGTTGATGTATTTGAACACATGACACCATGAACCATAATCTTTTGTAGACATCATCATTGGTGAAGAGAAAGCACTTTAACTAGGTTGAATGATACCAACCTCTAATATTTCTTGAATCAAATGCTCAATCTCACTTTTCTATGCATAGGGATACCCATAATTCCTAATGTTAAGTGGTACAAATCTAGGGTGTAAATGAATAGCATGGTCATGATCTTGAGTAGGTGGAATACCCTTTAGCATCTCTCCAAACACCTTGGAATGATTGTTGATAATTTTTCGAGATCCACAAGAACGGAGCATATAGATGTTTGAACATCTAATGAGCAATAATCGTGTAATTACACCATGGTGTCCCTTTTCAAGTAATTTTGTCATGCTACTAGGGGTTATAAATTTAAAGGGTTTTTCTTGGATACATTAAGCTCAATTTCCTTCCCTTTTGAGGAAAATCTAACAAAAAGGTATTGAAACTTAAGGGTCATTATTCCAAATTATTGTAACCATTAGACCCCCAATACAACATCATCCCACCCATTTGGATTTCAATCATGGGAATATTCAATAGATACTCCCTCATATTCTAATTATAATATGACACTTCCCTAAACACTTTATGGTAGCTCCATCCGCAATCATTATCAGAAGTTCTAGTGTTGATAATACAAAGCAATTGAGAAGTTTTTCCAATTTGTAATTGATAAAGTTATGGATACTACCAAAATCAATCAATGCTATTACCTTTTTTTTTATGTACCCTTCTAAATTTAGGGTTTGTGGAGTATTGATGCCAACCCATGCATGACAGAGTATTGTTGGAGTAGTCTCATCTAGCTCTAGATCTTGCAATGATTTAAATTCTTACTCTTCATGGTTTACATAGAATAATTTATTATTAACACATGTATTCCCCTTACTATACTCGCAGTCACAATTGAAACATGGTCCTTTTTCTTTTCCTTCATCCATTTGCTGAGGTGTCAACCATATCAATTGAGTGAGGTTAGGAGAGGGAGCATGATTCTCTCTATAGTTGTTAGTGATCACCCTTTTAGTAGCTATATTTTTGTTTTTAACTCTCCTTTCCACACTGAAAGCGTGCTCTAGGGATTTAAGTTCAAAGAGATATACCTCATGTTGGATGTTTTCCCTTAAAATTCCCATAAAGAGGTCTAACAAATTATCCTCTAAAATTTTCTTCATCTTGGGACTCAAATTTAGAATTGTCGAATGTGATTTGTAATTGGACCCATTTTTCAATGATTTACTAATTGAATAAAGAATTATTACTTTTAATATCCCCATAATGTGTTATCAATTCCTCCATAAAATGGACCAGGATACAATAAAATCCATTTTTCTTTAAGAGCCATTGATACCATACAAATTGATCTTATTCTAAATAAATGGATGAAATATTTACCTTTCATAAGGTCATCACTTAGTGTATATCAAAGTATTGCTCCATTTGGAATATCCATGTTATAGGATTGTTACCATCAAACTTTCTCATATCAATATTCAAAATGAAGTAGTTCCTTGGTGATGACTTGAAGCCTTGATGATGTGAATCTTGAAGTGAAAAGTCATGATTATGGTTATGTAGTTCAATATCTGTGCTCTCCAATTGTGATAAAATACTCCCCATAAATGATTGATTTTCAACATAAGTGTTTTCCTTATTTCATGATTTCTTGGGATCTCCATATTTTTTTTAGGGATCCTCTTCGAGAGAAGTTTTTCCATATTTTTCATTGATTCTTTCATATGTGACAACTGGATTTCCAACTTGGATACTCAATATTAGACATCTTTTATTTTTTCCTGGGTCATGGATGATCTTTCTAGAGGTTTAAGTGATGAAGCAACTTTTGAAGCACCCTTAAAATCCATGTGTGTAAATAGTGATGTTATTGTTTTCCTCTTTTATCAAAAAATTTGAATCACCAAAAGTAGATATTCCAATCAAAAGTTATGTGAATTGTAAGCTATGTATCTTTCAAAACCCTAATTTGTAGACTATTTGGATGGTTAACCTTTGTCGTAATATATTTCTAAAATTTGAGCCCTTTTTAAAGTGATATTTTGGCCCTTAGTATTTCGACATGTCTTCTCTGCAATTCCACAAGTTTGACTAAAATTTGTAGGTTCTTGGTGCTAACTTGAAGCCCTAATGATGTGGATATTGGAGTGAAAAATCATGAGTATGGTTCTATGATTTAATATTTGTACTATCCATTTGTGATAAATACTCCCTATATGTCATTGAGTTTCAACACAAATCTTCTCCTTATTTCATGATTTCTTGGGATCTCTATATCTTTTTAAGGAAGCCTCTCAGGGAAAAGCTTTTCCATATTTTTCACACATCATTACACCTGTGACCACTGACTTTACAACTTGGATACTTGGTATTGGACATCTTACGTTTCTTCATGAGTCATGGATGAACTCTCTAGAGGTTTAAGTGGCGAAGTAACTTTTTAAGCACACTTAGAAGCCATGTGCATAAATAAATGTTGGTCATTTTCCTCTTTATCACAAATTTCAAATTACCAAAAGTAGGTATTTAATCAAAATTTATGTAATTTATAAGTTATGTACCTTTCAAAACCCTAATTTGTAAATTATTTGGATGACTGGTCATTGGCCTAATATATTTTTGAAATTTGAACCCTTCTGAAGTTGAAATTTTGGCTTGAAGGGTTCTATGTTAGGTCCCTATAATACTAGTGTATCCCCTTTATTGTTATTGTTAGTGTAGCCCCCTATTGTTTTTATTGTCCCATGTATCCTCCATGTTGTTATTGTTGTGCCCCATAGAAGCCCACTATTGTTATTATTGTGCCCTTACATTATTATTGTAATGTAGGCTTTGATTATATTGTGACCCCTTAGACTCCTATATATATACCAAGGAGGTCTTATCATTTGTATCATCCAAGAATTGTTCATTTATGTAATATAAAGGAGGTTTCCCCCTCGAAGAGAATAATTTTTAAGTCATTGATCTATCTTTTATTATGTTTTGTGAGATGGTTTCATAACATTGGTATTAGAGCTTTGGATTATAGGGTTTCACTCCTTCAAACATGTCATCTTGGAATTATCACTATAACTTTTTTTATACGAGGCTTTAGAAGCTAAAATTGCGACCACACAAAATCAAAATCTTGATGAACTTTGTGTATGAATTTCAGATCTTGGTTCACTATATTTTCTGAGATATGGTCCGAAGAAGAGAGGGTTTTTGCATGCTCCAAAATTCAATCTTAAATAGGTGACCTTGGGAAAATCATCATAACTTCCTCTAGGAGCATCAGATTTGAATTTCATAAAAATTTACTGAAATCCCATGGATCCTAGTTTTTAATGTATCATTATTAGGGCCGAATTTTGAAACAATGACATGTGGCATTCCTTACAATTTAGCTCTACTAAGCCAATCCATAATCAAGCCATTGTGGGAGACTAGGTATAACATTAACTTGAAGAATCCAATTTTGGTCTGACTTGTGGTAGTGGAAAGAAGACTCAAAGGGCTACCATAGGATGGAGTTCCAGACCTTGGAGATCCAAAATTACAGAGTTACAAACATTTCAAGGTTGAGCTCCTAAAAGAAAGAAAAAGGTGTGCATTTTTTAAAAATTACATAACTTTTGTTTGAAAAATCAGTTTGAAGTGATTCCAAGGGCATATTAAAGCATATATATCAGTATTGGGTTCTAAAATTCCTCTAAAACAAAATAAATATACACCAATTTATCCCTGATAAATCTCTACTATGACGCATGAAGAGTAAGAATTGCAACATGATATATCAAAATTACGGGACCAAGTGCAACAATTTTCACTCTCACAAAGAGAAACCAAAAATGAAATAAAAGGGGACAGTGAGGGTTTAAAAACATACATGGAAGCTAAGATGGATGGTTTGAAAGGGGACATAGAGGGTTTAAAATCAGACATGGAAGGTTTGAAGGAAGGTTTGACAAAGTTGCTGCAAGAAAGGCTTCCCACTAGTGACAAGGTACTCCATGAAAATCAAGATGAGGACAACAAGAATCTGAAATATGATTTTAGAGACTCCAACATTAGGTTTAAGACATGCCACATTCAAAATATAGATATGAGGAAGTTTCATGGCAAGGATCCGGTAACATGGATACTACAGATGGAGCAATTCTTTGATCTACATGATGTACCACACACATAAAAGGTACACATTGTGTCTTTATATTTATAACAAAATTTGTTTGTGTGGTATAGATGACTTTGTTCTTGTAAATAAATTATCACTTAGACAATTTTTGTGGAAAAATTAGTATCACATTATGAGGATACAAAGAGAAATACCTTTTTTGTCCAATTGATAAATCTCAAACAAAAGGGTTCAATGGCGAAGCACATTCAGGAATTCCAAAGACTGAATATCAAGGTAAATGATATTCCAGAGGAGCATAGGATTGATGTCTTTATAGGGATTTTAAAGAATAACATCCAACATGAGGTTCACCTTTGGGAATCTGATTCATTGGAGAAGGCATTCAAGGTAGCAATAAAAGTTGAAAGCAAAATTATTGCAACAAGGAAGTCTACCACTCACAAGTATACAGATGGAAGTGTTGTTGCTCCTAGGCTTCCACAACCTACAAGTTTGACACCAAAATAATTGGAGAAAAAAATGCAAAAGGGATTTGTTACAGTTGTGATAAAAAATACACTAAAGGTCATAAGTGTGTTGAGAAGAAATTATTCTACATAAATTGTGAAGAGAGGAAGAAAAGGAACAAGAAACATCAAAAGAGGACGATATACACCAGGAACGAACCCCAAAGAAAGAAGAAATGGATATGACCATATCTTGTAATGCATTGGCAGGAATTATCACTCAAACTCTCAAGATGGAAGGATATATCAAGAAGAAAAAGGCAATACTGTTGATTGATTCAGGTAGTACCCATAATTTTATTGATTGTAAGATAGCCAAGGGATTGAATTGCTTCCTATATCTAGCACCAGAGTGTCAAGTGATGGTTGCAAATGGAGGAACTATAAACTGCTCTAGAAAGTGTCATAATATCAAGATAACCATGGGGGAATATGTATTGAATAGTCTAATGCTTTCCATTCCAATGGGTGGTGTTGATGTTGTACTAGGAGTCCAATGGTTACAATCTTTGAGGACGATAGCTTTTAATTTCAAGAACTTTTCTTGAATTTTTTTTGGGAAGGAAAGGAAGTTGAATTAAGGGGTATCACGGGGAAACAAGGAAAGATAATTAGCTCTAATGGCATGAAAAATATTTTGAAGAAAGCACAATGAGGCGTAATTGCACAATTATGATCACTAGAGGTTCAAACATCGAAATCATCTATTTCTCCATATCTCCAAAAGGTCTTGGAAAATCATTCCAAGGTATATGAGGCTCCCAAAGGCCTCCCACCTATTTGTGATCATGATCATGTTATTCATTTGATTCCAGGAAGTGTTCCTCCAAACTTCAAACCTTACAGATATCCCTATGCCCAAAAGACTTAATTTGAACGTATGGCTCAAAAATGCTAGACGCTGGTATAATTCAACCTAGTCAAAGTTCTTTCTCTGCTCCAGTAGTATTGGTGAACAAGAAGGATGGATCATGGGATATGTGTTTGGATTATGGAAAGCTAAACAAGCTCACTATTAAAGATAAATTTCCCATTATTGTCATTAATGAATTGTTGGATGAATTACATGGAGAAATTTACTTCACCAAGTTGGATCTTCATTCAGGATATCATCAAATTAGATGAAGACTGAAGATTCTGGAAACAACATTCAGAACTCATGAGGGTCATTATGAATTTTTGGTCATGCCTTTTGGCCTTACTAATGCACCTTCCACATTTCAAAGGTTGATGAATTCCATTTTCAAACCCTTCCTTAGAAAATTTGTATTAGTATTTTTTTATGATATACTAATCTACATCAAGTCTTGGAAGGATCATGTTCGACATGTTGACAAGGTGCTCAAAATATTGGAGGAGAAACAATTATATGAAAAACCTCCAAATGTTTATTTGGAGTATAGGAGGTAGAATATTTGGGTCATATTGTATGTCATGAGGGTGTTAAGGTAGACCCTAACAAAATGAAAGTCATTAAGGAATGGAAAATCCTCACAACCATAAAGCATATTCGAGGATTTCTTGGGTTGATAGGGTATTATCGCAAATTTGTTAAGAATTATGGGATAATAGCAACACCTCTAACAACATTATTGAAGAAAGATGCATTTTTTTAAACTCCAGAAGCAACGAAGGCCTTTGAACATCTTAAAGAGGCAATGTGCCAAGCATCGGTCTTAGCTACGCCAAACTTCACAAAAAACTTTATTGTGGAATATGATGCCTCAGTAAATGGAATTGGTGTTGTTTTAATGCAAGAAAGAAGACCCATTGCTTTTGAAAGTCATTTACTCAAGGGAAAGTATTTACACAAACCTATTTATGAGAAGGAACTATTAGCAATCCTACATGCACTAAATCAATGGAAACCTTAACTAATGGGAAGACACTTAAAGGTAAAAATAGATCATGATAGTCTTAAATACTTTTTGGAACAAATATTATCTTCAGAAGAGCAGCAAAAATAGGTTACAAAGATGTTTGGTTATGACCTTAAAATCATCTACAAAAAACGGAAGCAAAATGTTGTTGCAAATGCACTCTCAAGAAAGGATGAGGATGTGGAAGCATTGCTTTGTGTCATTTCGATTATCCAACCTGATTGGACAACCGAAGGAAGGGATGAATGGAATAATGACGAAGAGATGTGGACACTCATTCAAAAGTTGTAGCAAGATCCCAATACATCTAATACATTTAATTGGGAAAATAATTCATTATGGTACAAAGATAATTTATATCTTTGTAAGAATTCCCAACTCAAGCAAAAGATTATTTTGGAATTGCACACCTCCCCCTTACGAGCGCACCCAGGATTTTTAAAAACTTACCACAGGGTCAAGAAGGATTTTTTTTGGGATGACCTTAAATCTGATATTCAGAAGTTTGTCACTGAATGTTTGGTTTTCCAACAAAATAAAGTTGAGACAATTAAATCCCTGGGTCTATGACAACCTTTAGCCGTTCCAAGTCGGTGTTGGTAGGAGGTCTCAATGGATTTTATCATAGGTTTACCAGGTCTGAAGGAAGAGTGTCATCATGGTGGTAGTTTATAGACTTCCCAAGTATGCACACTTTTCTGCATTATCTCATCCTTTTAAAGCTAGTACAATTGCTACTGCATTTTTGGAAACAATCCAAAAGCTACATGGAAACCCAAAGATTATTGTAAGTGACAGAGATCCCATTTTCACTCAAAACTTTTGAACATAATTATTTTCTTGTCTTGGTACTCAATTAACTCATAGCTCATCTTATTATCCTTAATCTGATGGGTAAACTGAGATAATGATCAAATGTTTGGAATGATATCTTCGTTACCTTGTATCTGATAAACAAAGACAATGGGTCAAGTGGTGATCAGGTGCTCAAAATTAGGCTCAAAAATCAAAGTGTCAGAATCTTGATAAACTTAGCTTTAGATCAAAGAGATCGTCATTCTGATTCCAACGGTTCGAACGACACACAAATTCCAGCTCATATGCAAAAGTTAGAGCAAGTCAAAGTTCAGGTTTGACTTGGACACATGGCAGGATTGGATGATGTGGCAAGGTCATTCAGCGAATGAGGAGGTTCCATGTGGCAAGCCTCCATTGGCTCTCGCATGTTGCAAATCATAATCACAGGTGATTCAACGTTAAAAATCGTCCCCAAAACAGCCAAGGTACAATGCAATAAGGTAGGCGAGAAGGCTTTTGAGAATTGACCAAAGGCGCGATGCGATGGATCGCAATCGCACATCGGTGAAGGGAAGGCATTACAAAAAATTGTCCCTAGCATACCCGAAGTTGCGATGCAATGGATCACAAATTTCAATTGCACACTGTAGGAAAATAGAGTCCCACATTATGATTACATGTCAATTCACCATCGAAATGTGATTTACGATAAGTTCATGGATGTGAGATGTTTATCAGTTCCAGTTTATAGTGTCGTCGGGTCCGCCACATCGCAATCGCACAATCGCTTGCCACGTACACAAACCTTAAGCCCATCGATCCTTGCTAATTGTGATTTGAGATGAAGAGTCAACCGACATAATATGGCCCGTCACGCGGCAAAATTTTCGCCCAATTAGCGCATTTTTTGGGGCTAATTTTTAGGATCATGCTGGAAATGGGGCAATTTGTGGAGTGAATAATGGGAAAACAAGGGGAAGTCATAACTTCTTCAATTTTTCACCAAATTGGATGCAAAAAGAGGCTAGATAGCCATTTTTGAGTATTCTGAACTGATGGGAGCAGGTTTCAGAAGCATTTGAGCATTGTAAACACAAATTTTTACACTTTTGAGCATAATAGAGAGGCCCAAGCCATTGGAAGCTGGACCAAGGAGACGTAGCCCAAGAGGGGTGAACTCCTTTATCATGTTCTTGTTGTAATGTGTTTTTGATGATGTTCTATATATGTTTATGATGTTGTTCAGTTTTTGATTTATGTTAAATTGCTCATAAAATTAACATAAAAACTCTTCATTTCACTTGCAAAAATTGATGAATCCTTGAGCACAATGAAAGCATTTTGTTTATAATCTGAGAAATATCTTATCACTACAAACTAATATTCTAAATCAGACCAATTTGGTATCAGAGCACTAGGTTTTGTTTTGTGAAAGAAGGATTTAATTGTTTGCAAGTTTATGTCATACTTACAAGGTTAAAACTCAAAAAAGGCGAAGGAAATCTGGGTGGAAGCTCTGAAGTTGGGTCAAGGGGAAGAAGAGAAAGTTTGCCACAATCTCCAACACCATTTCAGCCTCAAGTTGTAGTTGAGACTCCAGAGATCATGTCTCATGAAGGAGAACCTACAAACATGACAAAAGATGAGAAGACCTTCAGAAAGACTTTATTTGATATGATAGAGATGGTGAAGGTCCTCTATGAAGAGAGGAATAGCAGGTTGCAAGGAGAAAGTTCCAAACCTCCCAAAGGAGAAGGCTCTTCAAGAGGAGGTAATGGAAAAGGAGGTAATGGGAATGGAGATAAACCTCCACCCTCTCCACCATATTCTTCATCTTCTTATTCATAAGCATCTTCACACTCTTCCACTAATACAACCCTTACTCATACTCATCATCATTCTTCAAAAGGAACTGGTAAATCACCTTTTTTAAAACTTGATGTTAAATTCGAGTTGCCCATGTATAATGGTGAAGTGAATGCAAAGAAGCTTGATAATTGGATTTGTCAGTTGGAGGTCTATTGCAGGATTCAAAACCTTCAAGAGGATGACATAAAGATTCAGTTAACTTCCTTGAGAATGGAGGGTGCAACACTAGTATGGTGGGAATCAAAGACCCAATAGGAGATTAAAAAACACGGTAAGATCTCTATTTCTTGGAATGATTTCATTGCTGCAATCAAAAGACAATTCTACCCTCTAGATTATATGCAGAAAGCCATCATGAATTGGCAGAACTTTAGACAGTTAAAAGGTCAAAATGTGCAAGATTACACCCAAGAATTCAGAAAAAGGTCTTTGATGTTAGGTGTATATTTTAAATCACAGGACACATTACTGAATTACATCAGGGGTTTACACAATTACCTTAGGCATACTATCTTAATTTTTGATCCCAGTAATCTAGATGATGTGTGTGTGCAAGCCACTCATCTTGAGGCAAGAGGGAAAAACACCTCAGAAGAAGGTAGTAAAAAGTCGTTTAAGGGTAACAAGAAAGAAAAGGGCTTCAAGGGAAGGAAAAATGCATCCACTAAAAAGGAAGGAGAGAAAAAAATCTGTAAACATTGTTCCAGAGAGGGTCATGATGAAGCTCACTGTTGGAAGCTTCATCCCAAAATGAAACCAAAGAAATTCAACAACAAAGGAAAAGAAAAGACAACTGCAATCACTCAAGAAGAGGATTTGGGATCTGAATCAGGTGATGAAACAAAAATCATAGCCATGGGGTTTCAAGGAAAGGAATCCATTGCCAGCACTAGTTCTTCAAACTCACATAATGAAACTCCAAATGAAAAGAGGAGAATAGAATTGTTTCACATAAGGGTGATATCAAAACATAACAAGATTGATACGTTGTTCGATAGCGGCTCTCAAGCCAATCTTATCTCTGAAAATATTGTCAAGAGTTTAAATTTGGAAATTGTTCCACATTATAAACCGTATCCACTTAGATGGGTATGTGACAATGCACAATTGCAGGTTACGATAAAGTGTAAACTAAAATTAGCAATCACTGCAAAATTCATAGAAGAAGTGGAGCTTGACGTCACGTCATTAGATATCTGTGGCATCGTTTTGGGTAACCCATACCTTTATGACAAAAAAGCTATTTTCCATCGACATGAAAACAAATATCACATATTCAAAAATGGAGTAGAATATATTGTGAGAGCTCACAGCAAAAAAACAAATCTTTCGATTGTTAATGCAGGGCAGATGAAAATACTGGTGAATTCGAGCAAGAATCTTGTGCTTCTCATGATCAAACCTAAGAATGATATTGATTATGAAGCATTTGATGGTTGTAATTTGAATTTGAAAACTGATTTGGTTGATGCTATTAACCAATCTGATGAAATGTTTCAAGAATCAAAGGGATTACTTCCCAAGAGGGGAATCCAACCTGAGTTACAGTTGCAACAAAAGTGTCTTCTTCCTAACATTGGCATGTACAGGATGTCAGTGATGGAAAGCGCAAAAATTAAGACGCAAATCCAGGGATTGTTGAATAAAAGGATCATTCGGCCTACTCCTTTACCGTGTGGTGCACCTCTTGTTTTGGCGCTCGAGAAGAATGGTAAGCATTTCCTTGAATGGGATTCAAGAAGTGGTTTTCATCAAAGTAGAGTTGTTGAAGGAGATATAGGGAAGACAACATTCAAAACTAGGCAAGGTTTGTTTGAATGGCTTGTTATGCTTTTCGGTCTTTGCCATGCTCCTACTACTTTTACACATATGAAGAAAGATGTGTTGAAGCCATTTCTAGACAGGATAGTCTATTTGGATGACATTTTCATTTTTAGAAAATTTCATTATGAACATGTCATGTGTGAGAAAAAAATACTTGATGTCGTATGTCAAGAACATTTGTTTTTGAAGATGTCAAAGTATATGTTGGATAAAACTTCTTTGATGTACTTGAGCCGTGAAATTGGTTCTTCCAAGCGTGTTCAGGTTCCCAAAGGATTTTTGGCAGTCTGCATGGGACACAGAGAAGGTGCGTTGAAGTTAGCCTCTCCAAGATTGATGTCGTAACAGTCTGTGGTGGTATTGAATCCATTCCTGTAGACACGAGTGACAGAATCATACATCCCTCGTGAAGCCGTAGACGCATTAGCTCTGCTCGCAATTTACGCAGGCAGGCTCAAGATAGTCATTTGGATAAGAGGTTTTTTGGGAGCAACCCAATGTTGGAGGAGAAATTTTGTTAATTTTTCTTCTATTGTAGTTCATTTGCATTCATTGGCAGTTGTGCAAAAGGTCTTCCAGTGGGGAGGCAAACAACGAGAGGCATTTGATGCTTTAAAACAAAAGATCAGTACAACTCCAGTACTTTCTTTTCTAGACTTGAGACAATCATTTAAGTTTCAGGTTGTTGTATGTGACTATGCCATGGGCGCAATCTTTTTGCAATGTGGTAAGCCCATTTCTTTTCATTCAGAAATTTTCAATGATAAAGTGTTTAAGTTGCAGCGACAAAGGCACTTCCATTGGATGGGTTTTCTTCTACTATTCCACTCGGTCAAAAGGTATAAGAAAGGTATAAGCGACAAGTTTGTTGATGTACTTTCTAGGCCTATAGTTTGTATAACTACTTTCCTCAAGCATCATTTTGTTTTACATGAAAGTTATGTTCAGAAAAATACATACTTTTAAGATGTATATTCAAGCTTGAGTCAAAGGAATCAAGTGGAGGAATTTGTTTACCATTTGCATCATAATGTATTGTATCATCTTGGTAAGAAGGATGTTTCTACTGATAGTAACATGGACAAGGCCAAAGAGTTCATTGAATGACTCCAAATGGTACATCAAACAATGCAAGAACAACTTGAAAAGGTTAAAGGCAAGTACACAGAAAGGCACGACAAGAATCGTGGAGATCACAAGTTCCAATTCAGTGATCAATGGATTGAGATTGGAAAGGTGAGGGAACTGTACCCTCACCTGCTGGTCAATTGAAAGTGATCTTTTGGGGTCCAAAATACTTCCAGTGGGGAGGAGTGATTAGGTGCTCAAAATTAGGCTAAAAAATCAAAGTGTTAGAATCTTGATAAACTTAGCTTCAGATCGAAGAGATCATCATTCTGATTCCAACGATGTGAATGACACTCAAATCTGAGCTCATATGCAGAAGTTAGAGCAAGTCAAAGTTCAGGTTTGACTTGGACACATGGCAGGATTGGATGATGTGGTAAGGTCCTTCAGTGAATAAGGAGGCGTCAAGTGGCAAGCCACCATTGGCTCCCCGCATGTCGCAAATTGCAATCAAAGGCGGGTCAGCGTTAAAAATAGGCCCCAGAACAACCAAGGTGCATGCAATAAAGCAGGAGAGAAGGCTTTCAAGAATCAGCCAGAGGCGCGATGCAATGGATATCAATCGCACATCGGTGAAGGGAACGCATTACAGAAAATCGGCCCCAACATACTTGGAGTTGCGATGCGATGGATCACTAATCGCAATCGCACACCGTAGGAAAGCAGAGTCCCGCGTTATTATTACTTGTCGATTCACCACCGAATTGCAATTTGCGATAAGTTCTTGGAAGCGAGATGTTTATTGGTTCTAGTTTATAGTGTCGTTGGGTCCGCCACATCGCAATCACACAATCGCTCGCCTCGCACACAAACCTTAAGCCCGCCGGTCCTTGCCGATTGTGATTTACGAAGAACAGTTAGCCAATAGAATATGGCCCACCGCGCGGCGAAATTTTCGCCCAGTTAGCGCATTTTTAGGGCTAATTTGTAGGATCATGCCGAAAATAGGGAAATTTGTGGAGCGAATAATGGGAAAACAAGGGGAAGTCATAACTTCTTCAGGTTTTCACCAAATTGAATGCAAAAATAGGCGAGATAGCCATTTTTTAGTATTATGGACTAATGGGAGCAGGTTTCAGAAGCATTTGAGCATTGTAAACACAAATTTTTACACTTTTGAGCATAATAAAGAGGCCCAAGCCATTGGAAGTTGGACCAAGGAGACATAGCCCAGGAGGGGTGAAATACTTTATCATGTGCTTGTTGTAATGTGTTTTGATGATGTTATGTATATGTTTATGTTGATGTTCAATTTCTGATTTATGTTAAATTGCTCATAAAATTAACACAAAAACTCTTCATCTAACTTGCAAAAATTGATGAATCCTTGAGAAAAATTAAAGCATTGTTTATAATCTGAGGAAGTTATTAGCACTGCAAACTAATATTCTAAATCAGATCAAGTGGTTACCTTTAGTTGAATGGTGGTATAACACTTCCTTCCATACTACAGCAAAAATGACACCATTTATGGCACTTTATGGATATAATTCACCGTCTATCACATCATCTTTAAGAGAACATTCTAAGGTTCAAGCAGTGGAAGATCACATCGAGCATCAATAACAAGTTCTTCAACTCTTAAAGGATAACCTCACTCTGGCGTAGAATCAAATGAAACAACATGCAGAACAACATCACGGTGAAATAAGTTTTCATGTAGATGACAGGGTATTTTTACGGCTACAACCATACAAAAAAATGTACCTCAAGCAAGCTAAGAAGGATAATAAATTATCACCCAAGTGCTATGGTCCTTACAAGGTGTTACAAAAGATTGGTACTATGCCATACAAATTGGAGTTGCATGCATCTTCCTGAGTACACCCAGTTTTCCATCTTTCATGCTTAAAGAAGGTTACCAATGACAAGCTCCCAATTCAAACAATGTTGCTAGAACTTGAAGAAGAAGGGAAAATCATATTGGAGCCTGAAGTAGTCACGAAGACAAGAACCTGATAGCTACAAAATTGATTAAATTCATAGTATCTCATTAAGTGGAAGAACTTACCTGCTGAGATTCCACATGGGAGGATGAGAATTTTATACAGAAGCATCCAGAACTACTCAAGTGTTGAAGAAAATACTTTTTTTAAGGAGAGGGGCATGTTAGGTCCCTATAATAGTAGTGTATCCCCCTTATTGTTATTGTTAGTGTAGCCCCCTATTGTTATTATTGGCCCATGTATCCCCCATGTTGTTATTGTTGTGTCTCATAGAATCCCACTATTGTTTTTTTTTTACAAGAACGGTTATGGGATTTCGTTAACTGATTGGCTAAAAGCCACATATTCGGTTACAAAGGGAGGAGCAAATTTCAGCATGCCTTTCCAACCAGAGAAAAATGGCGCCTACTCTTATCAGCTTCCTCTTTTTACAATTGTTAAAATGCACTTCTGCTGCTAATTTTCCAAGCTGAAAGATACAAACGAACTGATGCAGGAGAATGCAGTAAAACATGACTCTTTAAGGGATTGGTTCCCAAAGAATTTCCTTATCTTTGAGAATAGTACCAGCATCTAAGTGGACTGCCTTGTTTGCCTCAATGTCTGCTGCTTTATTATTTGTTCTCAAAACATGAAAGTAATTCAGATTTAGGGACTTTGTCATGCTTTTGATCCTTGTAATTAACCTTGCTAGTTGCAGATCCGTTGGATTGGAATTGGTCGCCACTGCTTTTATGATTACTTGGGAGTCTCCAAAGACATTTGCCTCCTTAATTCCCAGCTCTTTGAGGTATTTGAGACCTTGAAAGAGGGCCAACACCTCAGCTTGTATGCTTGAGGAATGGCCTATTCCCCAAGCAAAATTGTGCGAAGATGTGTCGTCTGGATTAATGATGTGTCCTCCAGCTCCAGCCTTTCCTGGATTCCCTTTTGCTGCCCCATCAAAGAAGAGAGAGGGAAGTGGTTGATTGGACAGCCAGGCCTGAAAGTCTTCTTCAGTTTTCCTAATTTTCCATTCTTTGAGGGTTGGAGGAGAACTTCTTGATTTTTGAAAATTAAAATTGAGGACAGATCCCAAGTCTCTATCCTGCTGACTTAGATTTGAATCATCTCCTTTGTCTTCAAGCCACTCGACTAGCTGGCTTTTCACTAAGTTGGCAACAATTATATAGTCTTGTTCCTTGCTCCTGAATATCCTCCTGTTCCTTTCCAACCAAACTTTCCAACTGATGAATTTAGGCAGTGCGCTCCACGCTGTCCTGATTGTTTTATTTTTTGGGAGTGCGCCTGGATATCTAGCCATCCAGCCCGCGAACAGATCCGGAACTGAGGTAGGGAAGTTGAACTTATATTTCCAGGGAACAAGAAGCTCCTGCCAAATAGAGGTTGCGAACTTGCACTCGATCATGAGGTGGAAGGCGGATTCTGAGTTTTCTTTGCAAAGCATGCATCTAGAAGGCCCATAGATGCCTCTTTTCTGAAGCCTGTCATCAGTGAGAATTTTTTGATGGCAGAGAAGCCAACAGAAGTGGTCTACTTTAGGAATTGAAGGGAATTTCCATATGCCTACCCAGGGGGCAGGATTGGGTGGCACGTGGGGTCGTTCAAGACACTTAGTGTATCCCTGAGATACGGTGTAGCCTGCCCGATTTTTGCCCCAACCTCTCACGTCCTGCCTGCGTGCATGTATAGGAGCCAGCCCGTGCAAATGTTTGCTGAGCGTTGCCATCTCTAACTGCAAGGCGGGAGGAACAGGGAGTTGTTTCCAACCCACCCAAGCATCCTCCTTCCAAATCGAGAGGTCCCACAGGGTGTTGATGTTTGCTTCAGACATCCAACGCTTTAGCTCAGTAAAGTCTCTCGATTCTGCCAGCGGAGGTCGATCCAAGATTCTGTCATTCCACAGCTGAATTCGTTTACCATTCCCTGGAATCCAGTAAGAGTAGTCTCTTATCAGCGAGCCAATTCTGTTAATGAAAATGCTGAACGGAGTTCTGAGTTGATTTTTGGGCTGATCCAAGCATCTGAGTCTCGTTCCTCTGAAGTATTTCCTCCACAATGCTACCTGTACCCAACTTGGATTAGGAGCAATGATTTTCCAAATTAATTTGGCTCCCATAGCTAGATTTTGAGCTCTGAGATCTTTGAAGTTCAATCCTCCCTCAAAAATTGGTTTGGTGACTATTTCCCAATTGACTAGGGAAATTCTCTTATCGTTTTGCTTGCCTCCTTTCCAGAAGAACTGCCTGATTAATTCCTCCATCTTTTTGATGATTCCCACAGGTGCCAGGAGGACAGAGAATTTGAATATCGGAAGACTGCTGAGAACTGCCTTAATGAGCACTGATTTGCCGACAATGTTGAGCCAAGAGGATCCCCAGGCTTGCATTTTTGCTTTGAATTTGTCTAGCTGAGGGGACCAGTCTTTGCTCAAGGCCCTCTTGTGGAAGATTGGCAGACCAAGATATTTAAATGAGGACCAAGTAATGGAGGCTGCAAATCCGAGGCATCTGGCTATGGAGTTTGCAGTTGAAGCAGAAATGTTCCAACAGTATATCTGACATTTGCCCTTGTTTAACACGCTACCTGAGACCTTACAGTAGTCATCCAGAACTTCTTTGAATTTAAGAGCTGAATGCGGAGAAGCAGCCCCCAACAGTAATGTATCATCAGCGAAGAGGGCGTGGTTGATGCATTTAACCCCTCTTGCAATGCACAGGCCCACAATGTCTTGTTCTTGCTACTTTTTATCTAGATGAAAGCTGAGGACAGAAGCCTGGAGGACGAATAGGAGGGGTGAAAGGGGACACCCCTGCCTCAGTCCTCTAGAGGCTTTGAAGAAATCAGCTGCCCTACCATTCACCAGGGGAGCAATCCAAGGCTCCGAAATGCATGCTTTGATCCACTTTATGAAGTTTTGCCCGAACCCCAGTTTATGCAACACATCAAACAAAAACCTATGTCTAACACGATCAAAGGCATTTGCTAGATCTAATTTAATAACCATACCTTTTTCCTTTCGGTGTAGGCTGGAATGGATCGCCTCTTGAACCAGTACGAAATTATCCACCAGCTGCCTGCCCTGAATAAATCCACCTTGATTGTCCGGAATGATTTTAGGGAGAATTCTTTTCAACTTGTTAGCTATCACTTTGGTTATCACTTTGTACCCAATATTACATAAAGAAATTGGGCGAAATCTACTGAAAGAATTTGCACCTTTCTCCTTGGTAATGAGGGCAAGAAATATTGAATTTGTGCAGCCTCCAATCTTCTGACAGTCCTGAGATTTCTGGATCATTTTGATTAGTTCCTTCTCAACTATCTGCCAACAATTTTGTAGAAATCTAGGCGTGAAACCATCCGGTCCCGGAACTTTATCGAGATCCATTGCAAAAAGGGCCTCCTTGACTTCCTTTTGCGTGATTTTTCTTTCAAGAGCGTGGTTCATCTTGGAGGTGATGAGACTAGGGACGGCGTCCAGCAGGCTGTCGTTTTGCTCAGCTCCTAGTTCTTCCCTGTACAGCTTCCCAAAATGATTTGAAGCTACCTTTTTTATGCTTGCAAAGTCCTTCAGAACGCAGTTTTCTTCTTTTATTTCGGTGATGGAATTACGTCCTTTTCTAGCTTGCGCTTGTTTATGGAAGAAAGAGGAGTTTCTGTCGCCAGATTTGATCCAAAGACTTCTATATTTGAGCCTCCAATACTCCTCTTCTGCCAGGCAGGCCTTATGGAGACTTTGTTGAAGCTTGGCCTCCTTTTCCAATTCTTCTTTGGTGATTTCAGTCGTTTCAAGGTGGAGATGCTGACTTTCTAGACTGATTTGAATTTTTTCCCTTTCCGCAGCAGGGTTGGGCAGGGTCTTAGCCCAGTTTTTTAGCATGGCTTTAACTCTTCTGAGTTTTTCCTCCCAAACAAAGAAGGTAGATCCCTTGACTGGGTCTTTCCAGCAGTCTCTGACCTTATCCATAAAGTCTGTCTCTTTGATCCAGAGAGAACTGAATCTAAATGGAATAGGCCCCAGATCCTTGGGAGTCAGCAGTTCCAGGCTAATAGGCTTGTGATCTGATATGCTGCTGTGAAGAATGCGTGATCTAGCTTCTAGCCCAAGAAGCAGGAAGGAGCTTTGCACCAAGAATCTGTCCAGTCTTGCCGCTATGTGACCTGGGCCAACTCTCTTGTTTGACCACATGTACTTTCCAATATTTGGCTTGATATCTATCAGATCCCAAGCTTGCATGAGATCTTCCACTGATTCTCTTGCCAGATCCCTGACAATACTACCTCCTCTTTTTTCTGACGAGAGGAGGGTGAGGTTGAGGTCTTCGGCTATGATTATATTCTCCAAATTTCCTAGATCTTCCAAGTTTTTGATGGAGTCCCAACAATGTTTTTTTTTCACCTACATTATTAGGAGCATATACATTGACCAGGCAAATAATTTCCTTATCTTCTAAGTGCTGCAATTTTAAAAAAATCCAATGAGTGTTCAGGGACTCAGAGATCAAAGAGAACTTATTTGGATTCCAGAGCAATCCAAGACCTCCCGATGCTCCACGAGCAGAGGTAGCTTGCGCTCCGTATTTCTTCCAAAATTTTCTGCTTGCTTGGAGGAAGACTGAGTCCTCCAATTTAGTCTCCTGGATGAGAAGAATGTCCGGGGCTTCCAGTCTTATTAAACTATTCATTGCTTCTTCCTTGGCTTTAGAGCCTGTTCCCCTACAATTCCAGGAGACTATCTTCATCATTTACTTTTGTTGTGATGAGCTCCTTTGGAGCTCTGGTTTTGGATCTTCTTCATCTTCGGGATTTTTTCTAGGAGTTTCACTAGCGTTGGTTGGCTGCCCTGAAGCTTGTCTTTGTATGTTTCTTGGTCTCTTTTTTCCTTTGCTGACATTCTCCCTCTTGTAGATCTTCTAGGGGTAGACTGTGATTCACCTATTTCCCCTTCTTCCTCTGATTCCTCGGACTCTTGGGTTTCCTCTTCTTCTTCTGACATCTTCCCTTTGGATCTCTCTGGTACGCTTTTGGATTTAGATGGAGAGATCTCCTTCAGAATTTCTGTCTCCTGCGTATTCATGATTTCAGATCCAAGGATCTCAAATTTGTTCCCTTGGCTTTCCATGGGTGATTTCTGAGCAGGTCCCGCTTGGGGGGCTCTAGCATTAGCATTTGCATTCTTCCTGAGTGAAGTTTTGGGTCTTTTTGCCTGATTCCATCCTTCTTCCTTCCCTTTTTCTTCTACCCCTTTGGACGGGCAGTCTCTGGCGAAATGTCCGTATACGTGGCACTTCCGGCATTTGAACGGCAGTTGTTCATAGTCCAATTTCTGAACATGCATCCAAGGACCTACCCTTATTTTGATGGCTTCTGGTAGTCCGACCTCCAGATCTACCTCCACACAAATTCTGGCGCAGTCGTACTGATCTTTGTTGTTGGCCTTGTCTATGAATTTCCCAAGAGTGTTTCCTATATGTTTCAAAGAGTCCCAATTCCAGCAGTGAACAGGGAGATTGGGGAGCCTTACCCACACCGGGACCGCTGAAGGCACATCCACCGCCGGATCGAAGTCTGGCATCCATTTATTTAGATACAGCCCTTGAGGGCCCATGAAGTAGGGGCCATTCCTGAAAATGAGATCCTTGTCCTCTTTTTCTGAAAATTCAAATAAGAAGTATCCTCTTCCGAGGAAGTAAGAGGTTACCTTGTTCTTTATCAGCGGAGCCCAGTTCCTAGCGACCCAGTTCTCTGTTGATTTTGGGGAAGGCCAGAGACCTGTAAACTGACCGACCAGAGCACGATCTGCCAGAGATAATGCTACCTGAATCGGACCTTCAAGAGGAAGGGCGATCTCGGGGATATCTTCTAGCTTTTTCACGAACTTGGCAGCTTCCACAAATTTCTTCTTGGGCAGAGAGGCCAGCAAGGATCTGAAGGCCTCAGCTGTGGAAGGCGGAGGGGGGAGGAAGACCCCTGGGGGGGAGTCGGCTCCTCCATGGAGGGCCAGCAGATCAAACCCTGGTCGACCGCAGCTAGAAGCGAAAGCCCTCGGCGGACCGGCCCGCAGGGATCGGTATTCGCAGAGAGCAGGCGCGCGCGCAGTCTACAAATCCCACAGAGTGCGGATCTCGCAGGATGCAGAACCGAAAACTCAAAGAAAGAGTAACATTGTCATAATAATATCGTCAATTGGTCATAGAATCCCACTATTGTTATTGTTGTGCCCTTACATCATTATTGTTATGTAGGCTCTGATTATATTGTGACCCCTTAGACTCCTATATATTCCAAGGAGGTCTTATCATTTGTTTCATCCAAGAATTGTTCATTTGTGTAATGTAAAGGAGGTTCCCCGCTTGAAGAGGATAATTTTTGAGTCGTTGATCTATCTTTTCTTATGTTTTGTGAGTTGGTTGCATAACACTCTAATATGTATTTCTTACAATACTACAGGTTTGACAAAAGGCTGATGTGCCAAGTGAAAGTTCTTAATTTGGTCTCTTCCCAAGATTGAATTTGTATTGTGTGCTACATGTCCAAATTTTTAAATATGATTGTGATAGTTTTATTAGATGTACCTTAGTATGACTCATTGGATCCATGAAAATTTTATAATATGAAACTTCTCGAAGAGAAGTTTGCAATGAATGAAACCCAAGACGCTTCTGCTAACATTCTTAACATGATTATGCATAGAAAACTTTGTAAATTTGTGATCCATTTCCTTCTATAACACAACTTTCCCAACTATGTTCCTCACCCCAATAGAGTTGCATCATAAAGTTGGGGTGACAATGCAATAACAAGTTTGAATCCATTATTTGGGCAGGTTTAACCATACATGACCATAGGAGTTAATTCCATTGCTCACACACAGTCTTAATACCCATAAGAACTTGAATGGGAAACTTTGCTAAAATCATAAAGAACATATCTTCCAAAAAAAATTGTTAGATATTTGCTTCCATATCTCACAAGACCAAGCTAAATCACTTTTGATTTCTAAAGGCCAATTAAAATCAACAAGTCTTACACCTTTTAAATATATATATGTTCACTCACTAAAAATTAAAATTATACCCACCATATTTCTAAAATTATCTTGTATTACGTAAGTTCACTAATTCTCTCTATCATGAATTCCAATTTTAAATTAACATCACTTATACCATAATAATTCCCTTTCTAAAACTCTGTTCAGTGCTCATCAAGTACTCAGCAGCATGTACATGGAATCATCTTGGCCATGGGTGAACTTGGGTGGTCTCAAGATCACTGCGGCCGGCTTCCTTCAACCCACAGGCTGGTGCTGGCTTTCATGGCAGTCTTCCCCACCATTCTGCGTGCTCCGCCGCTCTTGCGACCTCCGTCGGCAGTCCTCTTCACCACTCTGCACGCGCTCTCCACGGCAGTCCGCAGCGACCCAAGATGCTGCTCAAAACCAAAAAATGCAGCCTCAATCGATCCCTGTGTGGTTCAATCTTGCCACGGCCACCGATCTCCTCCACGGAGCATTTATGCAAAGACAAAAAAACGCAGGCTTCTTGCCCTCACACAGGTCGGCGCGATTTTCCGCGAAGCCCTCACGCAGATCTGCAAATAAAAAGGTGCGTAAGTCTTAACGGTGAAGATCCCTCAGATTTCATCTCTACCGTAAGCAAGCAGCGGATCTGCTTCTCGAACTCGCCAGATATGCTTGTAGAGGAGAAATCCCCTCCCTATCATCGCCATGGCAGATCTGCTCTCGGATGCACAAGAGGCCCTAGCACTGTGTCTAGGCACTTCTTTGACTCCTTTCAGATCCAAATTTCTCAACCTACAGGCAGAACCATCCTGCAATGGGTCAGTTCTTCAGATTTGGTGCTGGATCTAGAACGGCGGATTGGGATCCCTTCAGGCCTTCAGAGACTTCTCTTTCAAGGTAAACAACTTGAAGACCTTCTTCCCCTCTCTTCTTACAACATTACCAGAAACTGCTCTTTGGTGTTAACCCTTCATTTGAGAGGAGGTGCAGCGGGACAGTCATCCTCTGCTCCTCCTTTCTCTTACAAAGATGCAGTACACTCTGAGAACCCCAAACCCCCGAAATCCCTTAAACCTAAGCCTTTTTTGGTTGACAAGATAGAGGAAGTTCCCTTTGTTGAAATCACCCATGAAGGTCTTGCAATCCAACTTCAAGATTTTGCAGAAAGAGCCATCATTTGCAGATTTAACAGACTGTGGCCACGATCTCAAGATCTCTATGCATGGATCCATGCAAACTGGACTCATCATTGTAAGATCAGTTTCTGTTCAAAAGGATACTTCATTGTTCTATTTGAGGACAGTAAGCATTATGAAAAGGCTTTAAAAGAAGGCCCTTGGTTCATGGGAACTGCAGGGCTCTTCTTGACTCCTTGGTTCCCAGATTTTGATCCAGCAACTGCAGTCATTACTAGGACACCTGTATGGATCAGGCTTCCAAACTTACCTGCCCACTTATGGCATTGTGCAGTCTATAAAGCTATAGGCAACACCTTGGGCAGTTTCCTTATGGGAGATTACTGGCGGGATAACAAAGGTCTCTACACATATGCCAGAATATGTGCGGAGTTAGATTTGAGCAAAGGACTTCCAGAACAAATCAATCTCAAGATCAACGACTTTGTCTGGACCCAGACACTAGATTACGAAAATACTGCATTTTGTTGCCGCCATTGCCACCAATCAGGGCATCTGCAGAACTCCTGCCCATCTCTCCCAGCAAAAAAGAATAAGGATAACCTCTCCAAGCCCAAGTCCAAACGATGGGCTCCATGCTCTCCACCTCCAGTTGTGGATTCTGAATCCTCTAGCTCTGAAGATGAAGGTAGCGATGCAGAATTGGATCAAGCCCCTCATTCCGTGGTCCCTTCCACCGATGGTCCGACGCATTCCTCCGATACAGCCATCGCCTAGAAACGCGTCCATATGACCTCCTCCTCTGATTCAGAAAAGGAGGGCCCCCCTGTGGAGAACCCCAATCTTCAAGTTGTTATTGCTCATTCACCCCAGGATGGTTGGGTCGAAGTCAAAAAAAGGAAAGGGAAAAAGCTTCGTGTTGAGGCTTCTGCCCATTCTGGGTAGAAGTCAGTCTTTTTGCTTCCAGCCATATGTTGTAGCTTCTTGCTTGTTTCACTCCTTCTCCAAAACCAAGGTTGATAGTCCTATCATTTCGGGTTTCCGGTTTTCTGTCTCTCTTGATTGTATCATCTTGTACCATATTTTTGATTAATAGAATTAGTCCAATTCAAAAAATAAATTCCCTTTCTAAAATTGACATTAGTTGTGTGTTAAGAATTTCATTTCTAAATTATATCTGCGACTTTCTCTTTCTAAATTGCATCACTCATCCTATAATTTTCCTTTCTAAATTAAAATCACATATTATAATATTTCCTTTCAATTATGATCACTCGTGTTATAATAGTTTTCTTTCTAAATTAGTATTATCTCTCATAAAATTATTTTTCTATTTTTAATTAAATTAATTTGTGATATGTTTAATTTGTGTTGAGGGCTCATCGAGTTCTTCTCGCTCTTCATTAGTCCTAGTCAGAGGTTTCCTCCTCATGCCATCTAACAACTTATGTAACCTTTGTTGTACTAACAAATATCACATTTTTAGTTTCCTTACTTCAACATTATTTTTTGACAATAAAAATTTCGACCTTGAATTTGATATTCATCTCTTTTGCCATAATACACACACTCTCCCTCCAAATTGTTTTTTTTTTAATTGTGGCAATTCAAAAACTTTGTTCAAAAACCTATTTTAGACTCAGTTTCTTTGAAATACATACATATATATTTGTGTTTGTGTGTATAAAATTAGAGTTTGCTGTCTTCTCCATTTTTTAAATAAAATCCATAGAATTTAAAAATTAAGTGTACCCGTTGTTTCTATCTATGCATGTAGCATCTCAACCTAACCCAACTTCCACCACAATATGTCAACTATGATTTTTTTCTTCAGAAAGACTTGGCTTGATTTCCAACACATGTTCCACCTCCTTAAAATAATGTAGCTCGACCCTCTCTTGTTTATACCGCTCAGAATCCATTCAGCTTGACTGGTCAATCAACACCTTTCCATGGATGGTTTTCCATTTTATAAAAAAATAAATCAATAGTGGATAAGATTTGGGCTCTGTGTCAACATAGGTTTGCATGCTCATCCATGAGTCTGCGCGGACTATTAAGCCCTATATAAGCCCCATGTTAACACAAAACCCCTTATTAAGCCCTAGGTATTAACTTATTACATTTCTATTGTTATAGCGTTATGTAGGCAAGAACCCCTCATGGTCCCATTTTATTATAATTGTATCCTTTGTCTCCTATATATATACTAAGGAGACCTAGTCATAAGATCATAAAATATTATATTGTTCATTATATTTGTTGTATAAGGATGTTTCCCCTCAAAGTGGACTACAATTATCGGTTTCGTATCATTGTTAAGGCACAATGATCATAACATTCGGTATCAAAGCTCTTTATTCTAGGGTATTGTTTCTTCATACATGTCAGTTCAACATTTTGTCTATAATTTTTTTTGTGAGGCTTCAGATAGTGAAACTTGGATCATGTTGAGATGAAATTGTTATGAACTTCTGATCTGAGTCACAAATTTTCGTTCGCTATATTTTCAATGATATGCTCCAAGGAAGTTAGGATTTTTGTATGCTCCATAATTCAATATTAAACAAGTCAGTTTGACATTTGTGTTATAAATTTCTTTATATAAGTATTCATAAAGTGAAACTTTTTCCATATTAAGAATACATCTTGGCAAATATCTGGTTCCATTTTCAGGATTTGGTTCACTATACTCTAGTAGTTATAGCCTATGGAAGTTAGGGTTTGTGAACAGTCATGAAATAAATTTTAAACATGTCAACTTGGTATTTTTGCTATATCTTCTTGTTTGGAAATTTTTAGAATATGAAATATTTAAAAAAATCAGGATACATATAGAAGTACCTCTGTAGAGCCTCCAAAATGTATTCAAAATATCATCCACTTTCACCTTTATCGCCACCATTTCACTCACATGTTGCAACTCCATGACCATATAACCTTTCATTAGCCTCCATTTTCATAATTATATGGGTTCCATTTGTGTTTTCCAAAAGCTAATGATTTCTAGTATTTTAAGTGAATTTATGGTTAAAACTTAGAAAAATGACATATACTTGCTAATACTTAAAAGTGGCTTGAGTTTCATGACATGTGTAGGTCATTTGGAAGCTTCCAAGGCACCCTTATGTGGCCTCCAATGCTCAAATTCGAATTCCCTTCAAGATATGGAAGGAGATTTGGATAAAGGTCAAAGAGGATATGTGTCTCATCATTACCTATTTGAGTTGTAACTCTATGAGATTGTGTGTCTCATCATTACCTATTTGAATTGTAACTCTATGAGATTTTCTAGGGATCTAGGGAGAGAATAGTGGACCTCCATTAATGAGGTAGCTTCTTATGTTTTTGTATAAATAAGAGAGCCTCCTCCTTTCAAAGGCATGTGTAAAGTTGGAGATACTCAGGTGGAAAGTTAAGATTACTCATGTTTTGAATGGAATTTAGATTTAGCACCATGGTCATGAGTGATTTTCACCTTGATTGGTAATACTTGCATTGGGAGCCTCTCAACTTGCTATCTCTCATACTTTTGGATTGGCCACCTACAATGTGTGAGATTTATTGTTTTCATAGATTAAGTTTTATTGCTTTCATATCTTTTCCTGTGTGAGAGGTTAAGAGTGATTGTTTTTATTTGCTTTCATATCTTTTCCTGTGTGAGAGGTTAATAATGATTGTTTTTATTGCTTTCATTGAGTAAACACTCACTAACACTTTATGTGTTTTTCGAAAGCAGCACATAAAGGTCGCGTAGAGATCCTAGTGATTATTTTTGCTTTCATTTCATGTCATGTGGTTTTGATTGTTCATTTCATAGGATCATGATTTGATCATGCACACATGATCCCTTAGAGTAGATTTCATTTCATGCAATTTCAATTCCTGCAAGTGTGATAGATTAAGATTTCAATTCCTGCAAATGTGAAAGATTAAGATTTCAATTTCTCGCGTTGTACTATAATTGTACTATAATTTCTTTTGAATTGATTGTTGAATTAGAATAGATGAATTCGGTTTGTCGTTATTAGGTTTCGTAGTTAGATTAGTCTAAATTGGAATTTAATTTCTAGCATATACAGTGCATGCATGCTTCGCAAGTTTTACGAAACCCCCAAGTTGACAATTAAATGATAGGTAATTAATTGGCCTCAACAACCTCAGGTGCAACTTATAGAATTATATTTCAAGAATTGGACACGTGGCACGCTATACAACTTTTCTCGTGGGGAGAGGCCAAATAAATCAACTAGTTTTAGGAAAGTTACTATAACTTTCAATTGGCACTACTATAGGCCATTTTTTCGTATCTGGTTAATAGGCTTGCAAGCTAGATCAATCATCATCCATGAAGACCTTATCATCATCCCTACACAAATCCCTAAGCATGGATCTCCCAAATACCTGAGTTTATGAGCTTAACTGCCTCATTTCAGTGCTTTTAAGGCCCATCACACCCTGGCCCTTTAGGGACCTGCGTTTAGCAACGAGTTACTCCCTTCTGCACCTGTTTCGATCAGCAGTAGGTTGTCCCTTATCAAGGTTGTGTTGATTCTAGAAATTCAGGAAAATGAAAAAGAATCTCAAAGCTTCCTCTTCCAGAGGTTGTTTAACCATTTTCCTTGGATAAGAACTTTGAATCCTATTTGATCCTACCTTGGATATTTCACCTCTTATCCCTTGAGCTCATCTTCCCCTCTTAAGTGGATCTCAAGCCTAGATTGGTAAATGGATAATAATTCCTAAACTACCTCCCTCTCCTATAAAGTTACTGCCATCTTAAACATTAGGGTTGCCTTTTGGAGAATAATCATGCCCTTATGTTGTTGCCTTAAATCTAAGAGAGTCATCATTTTCATGTATTAGGGTGACATAGAGGTGTGCTTTCTAACAAGGAAGGACAAGTCAACTTGGGGATATCTCTACAAGATCAACTTCCATATATGGTTGTAATCTCTCTCTATTTATATTAATACAAGGAGTACATTGTTTTCCTATGTGTGTTATGTTATGTTTACATTCATGTATTTTGATGCCTGGTTGATCCATTGAATAAAGTAATTAGATTATGTTGCATAGATATTTGGCCTGTGTTGATTATATGTGCAAGTTCTAATTATAGAAATCAGAGATGTTGTTGGAGCTTACAATTCGAGAGGAGAGTAAATCTTGTGACAATTCCAAGTAAGCCTATTTCCATTCTTCAATTTCTCTAAGGGAAACTTTGTATTCTTTGCTTTCTGTTGTTCTAAACCAATCCATTAGGTCTAGGGAAGATACTTCTATTCGCGGTCATAAATTTTGCATAACAAATTGGCGACTCCACTGGGGATCGTTTCATTCCCTTAGTGGTTTCCTTGTACCTAGTACTTATTCCACCTCTCCAATAGACTTTCATTGCCTCACTCAGTCTGAATTGACCCTAGGAAGACTTTTCACTAAGCTTGGTTTCATTTTTGTGTCGTAAACTGGCCTAAACTTGATCAACACTCCCAATGGTTTGGAGACAGAGCGTTGCAGTGCTCCCCAGCCTTCTCTGCACCTGCGCTGCAGAGCACTGGTACCCTTTCATCACATATGTTAGCCCCTATTTGATGCAAAAAATTACCTTTTTGTGCTTTTCTCTCTGATTAGCTTGGTTGCAGCTGGTCCTCCTTGTGTCCCTGAGTGTGACTTAGTCTCTCAAAAGCCTTCATCTTGTTTTTTTTGTTTGTTTTGAGTGCGTTTGATAATAATTTGTTTGGATTTTGCTTTGTTCTTGTTAATTAGGTCATTAGAAAACTGATTGCTTGATCATTGAGTGCTTGAAGGAATTGGTGTTCCATTCATCATTTTGAATAGTTTATTTTATCAATGATTAGGCAAGCATCTTAGTTTTCATTTCATTTGAAAATTAAGTGGATTGAAAAGAAAAATCTCTTTGCATTGCATGTATGGTTTTGTGTGTGAATTGGAATTGGAATAGCTGCATTAGGGGAATTTCACTTGATAGATTTTGTTTTTTTCATCTTGTATGTTACATACTCTATGTTCTCTTCCTTCCCTACATGATTTTCATTGAAGGAAAAGTTTCATTTCATCATGCTAGATTGCATTTTTTAGGATATTCATGTGAAATTCGCGATGAGCCTTGAAAACTGAAACTTAATTCAAGATCAACTTTAAAATTTACTCAATCAACCTAAGGAGAATTTGCAACATTAACACAAACATATAGAGGTATAGGCTAGAGATGTGTTCTTGCATCTATAAACATAGGAGATGTCATTTTTTCCAGTGTTACATCCCGAGGGTGAAATCCCGTTCCATGTACGTAAGTGTATCAGACCGTTATCCACGTACTTTCAGGTATATTAGATGGAACTCCATGAATGAAAAGCATATAGGAATGCTCTCATCGTATGGTTAGGAATTAGAAAACACTAACATAGACTGCACTTCCACAGACCATCGAGTATATTTTGGAAGTCCACCATAGGTTGTTATCCTCACCATAGGTAACCGAGTTGGCTGCCTTGTACACCATGATACATCAAACACAACATTCGAGGAGATTGCCTACCCATACATAAATCCTTGATTATCCAAGGTTGTATATTGCAGTTCATGGTTACTTGGTAAACCCTTTACCCAGATTACCCTTTTTGATTTATTTTTTATTGTTAATGTTTAAAATTTATTAAGCCACCATGGAAGAACAAGATCCCCCACTCCATCGTTTACGTAGAACGCAAAATAGGCCTTCACTTCCACTTGAGGCAACTCCTGGCCATCGTCAGAAGAACAAGAAGACATAAACTACCGAATCTGGTACTTCAGGAGCTACTCCTTCTAGTCCTCCATTTGAGGTAGATCCACCAGAATCATATTTCCTTGTGAGTACTGAGTCCAATATTACTTCTACTTGCTGGTGAATATGACACAATCGAAATAGAACCACCTAAGATCTCATTACCTAAGGTTATTAAAACTGATTATATTGAATCAAAAATAGTAGAATTGGAGGTTTTACAACCTGAGGCACCTTAGTCACTTATACCTGTTACTTCATGACCTTCTTCTTCTCTTCCTTTGTCTCAGACTCAACCATAATCCATTTATCTTGGACCTGATGGTGAACACTTCCACCTGGTCTTGTGAGTATCAAAGAGATTCCACAGGAATAACCTCAACCCTCTTCTCCTATTCATTTGAGAGGGCTTCATATTTATCAAATGTATCCTCTTCCTCCTCCTCATACTCCATCCCAAGCTCCTTTGTCTGGTTCATTTCCTTTCAACTCACCTTTGAGTTTCTCATGATAATCCTATTTTGGACAGTTAACCATGACTAAATCCGTTGTGGTATCCCAATCTGTATCTACCACTATGGATGAGACAACCCATGTTGCAACCTCATCCATGTTTGTAACATTGCGAGAGACACATTTGTATGGTGGCTCATCCTTCCTGCCTGATTACCAATCATTATCTGGTACCTTTTGCGGCGTAGCATCCAGTCCATGGGCCTCTCCCATGTCAACAACTTCTAGAATTCCATCTGGTACTTCTTTAATGAGTGTTACACAATATACTCCTTCTCATCCACCTACACCTACAATTGAGCAACAAACTGGCCCTTATGTTATTGGGTATGGTCACCTACAACAACCCCATCCACCTCATGTTGGGAACCCTCCTCTTGGTGGACAATTTCCTTCATCATCCCCTCCTCTTTTGGCAAGGAGAAACCTATTTTTGGTATACTACAAGTTGGTTCTCAACCTTATTTGAGTCTTCCATATCTAGGAATGGCTGTCGATGTTTGAAAACCTACGTTTCCCGTACAACCTGGTTTGGTTATGGATCCATATTTAATTTCTCAACCTGTTCCATTTGCATCTCAAATTCCTATTTATCAATCTGTATCCTAACATGTTCAAGCTCAACTAAATATAAGTCAACTTTTGCAGGCTACTCATTCGGCTCAATTTATTCATCCGGTATCTGGTGCCCTTCAGGCCCCACTTACCCAACCTCTTCAAAATCTCTTACACTCTTAGTCGCTTGTAAAAAGTATCCCTCAATTCAAGTAGGACATAATGTGTATGGTATGGCACAACCACAACAGAATCTACCCTATGTTGGGATAATGCAAAATACCATAGGGCAATAATATCAACCTTATCAAGGCACCCTCAAGTGCCTTATAAGACCAACATGTCTAAACTCAACCATTTCAACATTTTCAAGGTTATCCTGGAGTTTGGCAACAAGGCTATGCGTATTCTAGTTATCAGAATCCTCCCTATTTTGGAACGCAGATACCTGTTTATCAAAACCCTCCTTATCAAAAAGTGCAGATACCTGTTTCTCAGGCCATCCCTTCCTATTTGGGGTATCCTCCGTTGAACTTCAACAGGAAGTTGTCATTTGTATCAACTCTTGAATTTCCAGATTTGACTTAGCTTACCAATGATCCTATTGCCCATTCTCCTTGGTGGTCGATTATTCTGACTAAATTTCCTAGTGATATCCCAAAATTCAATGGAAATCCTAGAGAAGACCCATTTACGCACGTTATGACTTATCATTTGTGGTGTTCTTCGAACTCCCTCAATGATGACTCTATTCATTTATGTCTTTTCCAACAAATGCTTACCGGTACGACAACAAAATGGTATATTGAATTACCACGAGCTTCGTTCAATAACTTCAGCGCTTTAGTGACCACATTCCTAACACATTTCCAGTTACCCATTTGATATGAAACTGGAACGTAAATTTTAACCAATTTTAAACAAACTGATTCCACTCACATTTCTAATCACATTCATGAGTGGCAACGCCGTCGTCGTTTGGTTAAAACTTCTTTTCTTGATCAATTGTTAGCTGAATGGTTTACTAAGTATTTGTTACCATCCATAATAGAAGAAGTTGCTAAGGGCGGAGTTGTGACTGAAGAGTAATTAATTGCTCGTTCCCAATATTTGGATCTTTTTTATACCCAATATGGCATGCTTTATGATAATATGCCAAATGCTCTGCAACCTTCTCATATTGTTCCTCAACCTCCTGGCAAAGAATCACATGTCTTTGACAGCGTGATTGGTTATTCCAGTTCACAGTCGATGAGTAAACCATCTGGTTTCACTCTTACAATGACTGCCCAAAATACTTCCTCCTCTCTTCCCGCAGATTCTACTTCCGAGATCATTGTAATTCAATCTGATGGGCCTCTAAATTAGACACAAATTAAGGCCCATTTAACCTTTCTTAGGCACATAATGTAATTCCCACCTCCCACATCTACCTAAGTAACTGGCCAACCGGGGTAAAAATGTGACGAGAAGTTACTATGATATGATTTGACCTCCTAATTCATGTTAAGGAAGTGGGACCGACAGAAACACACCATACAAACCTTCAACATCAACAATAGGACCCCTAGGAACCTTCCTAACCTTTCAGTTAACAAGCCCCTGGGTCCCACTGAGTATTTAAGCTATTAAACCTCTAAGAATTCCCATGTTATGGGCATGCCAGCATCCAGATAGCTCTAGATGCTCTCACAAGCCTGCATGCCTGCGTCCAAGGACTATTTCTAGCAGACCTATTTTAGAGTTTGGGGAATTTAAGGCACTTTTCAAGCCTAGAATTCCGGCCACTGCCCATAACTTTCTGTAACTTTTGGAATCCATTAAACACATGATGTCAAGACTAATAAACCAAAACTAACTCCAAGACTAGGCCTGACCATCCCCAACAGAGATTGACATTCTATCAAACACTTGGCATCAATGCAATCTATAGGTGTAAATGACAGATCTAAGTATAAGGGTCTCATACTTATTTGAGATTCGCTATGATGCATTGTTTCCTTATCACTTTAGTTCTAGTTTCATCCCTTAGGCCATTGACACATTGTTCATTCATTTACAAGTAGAAACATGATGAGAGCCATACATAGCCACTATCATAATACATATTCATAACCAACATAATAACAACAAAAATACCAAGGAAACAAAAACCATATAATCCATATATAAACTAGTATAATACTCATGATATAATAAGAAGAAATAACCTCATATTATTGATGCAAAATTCAACCTGGTATGGGACTACCACATTCCACGCGACCATAGAATGGTTGAGCCAAATCTCTCTGCAACAATTCACCCCCGTGCCATATTCCAAGCATGAATGTGGGATCTCATAAAACACATCAATCCAAAACCATCCAAGGATTCCAGAGGACATCCACCTCAACCCATCAAACAATGATTCCACATCATGGTCGAACATCACAAAACCATCATCAGATTGGTCTCTAACCAAGCCTTCCAGGGCTCCAGAGCGTTTGTTACAACTAAGGCTTCTAGGACTAGTAAATCAACTCACAGTTGTTGTCAGGCTCTAGAGAGTTTATCCAACCAGGGCTTCTAGAACTAGTAACTCAATCCACAACTTATCCGGGCTTGGAGAGTGGTTATCCAACCAGGGCTTTCAGGACTAGTAACTCAACCCACGAAGGGCTTCTAGAGCGTTTGTCCAACCAAGGCTTCCAAGACTAGTAACTCAACCCAAGATGTTACAGGGATTCCAAAGTGTTTGTCCAACCAATGATTCCAGGACTAGTAACTCAAACCAAGCTGTTATAAATCTTCCAGAGTGTTTATCCAACCAAGGCTCCAAGAACTACTAACTCAACCCAAGCTAAAGGAAACATAAGAACAAACTAAAAAAAATAAAGAAATGAACCCACAACACCATGGCTATCCAGGAAATGGCAAGGCTAGACAATCCTCCATGCCAATGAAAGATCATAACCAACAAACTATATGCATGTGCCATGCATGCCAAAAATAGTGAGGAACGCATACATGCAACTTGGTACCTGCAAGAAAAACCCACTGTAGTTGTTGATCCTGATGTCCTCTTGCGCTTTCCTTCTCTTCCTTTTCCTTCTTTCTCCAAAACTCCAAATATCCACACCCTCCAAGAGTGCTCCAAGAAAAACTCCAAGTGTACTAGAATGTGTGAGAGAGAGAGAGCTCCAAAACTGAGCTGACCAAGCTTACACTAACCAAGCCTACATTGACCCTCAAAAGCCTTTTTATTAATGAGACCTCTATTTTCTTCATTTTCCATTACTTTCCTTCATTTTCCTCCTCACATGCAACCTATGACCTTTCACCTTCCTTTTACTCCTATCTTCCATTATTTTCATAAATAAAATGCCAATAAATGCCTCATGCCTTTCCAAAGCCTTTGTCATTGCCTTTGACAATTTCCTTAGCCATAATAAACTGAAGTGACACCACATTAGGATTTTTTACCCAACGTTCAACTTGGAATATGTGTCCCATCACCGTGGCCTTATATATTTTTTTACATGGAGTTTTAACCAAGGTTGTTATAGAACCCTCCCCCTTGAGGGAACACCGTCCTCAGTGTTCAATGACACCTATAACCAACAAGACTACTAAAAACAAAACATACTTCCCATGGAGCTTTATAACATAACTCGTTGCAGTATTTACGATGATTATCTGCTAAAACATGACAAACATATCGTTTACTGGAGCTTTATAACACAACTCATTACAATATTTACAATAATAAACACATATACACACATACACATTTGCTTCACCTAGCAAGTAATCATATTGCCTATGGAGATTTATAAATCCAACTCAATATAATATTTACAATAATACACATATATACACATTTTCTCAACCAAAAAATAAAAGGATACGATGCCTGCATCCTCAACAAGGGAATCCAGAGGCCCACACCTCCACCCTTAACACAATACGAGGATTCACCTCCTTCCCATGAAGTCCATAATCCACTACAAGGTCAAATCTGCATCCAATTTCCAACGCTATAATCCTATGCCACTTGTCCTCTCAATGAATAATTACCGACTCATTTTTCCAGGGCACACTCCCAATGTGCATTTGATTCCATCTGGAAATGCTAATGACCAAAACAAATATATCCTCGACCTTCCCTTCTCTGCTACACAGTCCCTTGGGAAATCTGGTCACCCCCTTCCATGCAGTCACACACCTTCCAAGTTCCGCTGGCACCCCCATCCCAGGCAGTCCATCCCTTGGCAAGGCTTCCTCGCATCAGAAGATACAAAAACCAAGGCATATCCTTGCCTTAAAACCATCATACCAGTCATAGCATGCTCATGGAAATTAATGGACACTATTGGGTACCAGTGTCCCATAATGGCCCTGCTCCTTAAGTGCTTTACCAACATACTGTTTCCTATTCCAATTTCTTTCACTGTTGCTGCTAATTCTTGCAATCAATTTCAACCGTCCAACCTGTCATGTTCATGCATTCCTGTACCAAGCACATAATTTCCATTAGATTTAAAATAAATTGAAATAACTTCAAATCATACCTGATTGGTGGCCCGTCAACAAGGTACACTTACAATTTTGTTTGCTTCCTCTCACAACAAGTCAGACTATCATCTTTGACCAAATCATCATGTATAAACATATCACATCAAGTTAGCTCAAGACACAACCATCATAAATCAGAGTCATAGATCACATGTAATCATCATAGACCATAATCATAAATCACATGCATAATAAAACTAAAATAAAATGTTGATAATTATCCTATTGTAGCGGCTACAACCGCCCTCCAAAATTTTGCCTTAGCCTGTTTTGGAGCCTCCCTACCAACCTTACACAACACTTTGTCTTGCTTCGTCAAGTACTCAAGCTTCAAGTGTTTTCCTCGCACAAAGGAAGCCTGTCAATCACAGTTGATCCATTCCCCTCACAGGCTGCTCACCCGAACTTGGTTCAACTGCAGGCTGAGCAGCTTCCCCTTGAAAATTGTGCATTTCTGGAGGGAAACCAGCCTTCCCTCTAGGAATTGTGCAATCCTCTCTGACAGCCTATTGGGCTCCAGGATTGTGCAATCCTGCCAGCCAACCCTCCCAACAAGATTTGTGCAAATTTTCCTAGCAACAGGCTGTTCAGCCCAAGATTTACGCAAATCTGGGCAGCAGTCAGTTGCTCTTCCCAGAAATTACGCAAATCTCCTGGGCAATCAGCCCAACTCCCAGCAAGAAATGCACATTTTTCTCCAACAATCGAGTCGTCTCTTGCATGCACAACTGAGTTGATCGGTTCCCTCAGGGACTGAGCAAAACAAACTTACATGCATGGGCTGCTTCTCCCAAGGCAGCATTCAAAGGCATCCTTGGTTTCAGGGATCTATATTTAGCAGTTGGAGGTTACATGCAAGGAGAAATTTTGAAACCTCCCACCAAGCGTCGCTTCCCCTAGATTCGTGGCATGCACGTCACAACCTCGATATTATCAAAACTCATCAACTGGAAGTTGTAGAGCTCATTCCTCACATCAACCTTGCAACTATGACATCCCACATAACATCTAGGAGCAGTCGTCACATTCAGCTCAATTGTTTTGGGGTAAGCCTGCTTCTCATGCCTTGTGCTGCATTTCTGTCGTTTTTTTGTGTTTTTGCTTGTAGGAGTAACGTTTGCTTGATTTCTTTGAACGTTTGTTGTCATTTACATATATACTAGCTTGTCCTAGCTCTGTTTCAGTTTTTGTTGCTATCTCACTATTTTCACATGCATGAAACTGTTTTGCACGGACGTTCACCCAACCAGCAAACTGCCTCACCCACATGCATGTTGATTTGTTTGCTTAATCTTTGATTCGTGTTTTACATGCACTATCAATCACTTCTGCTATCACTTAGTGTCACCATGCATTCGCTAACTTACTTGCTTTCAATCGCCCGTCGGCAAGTCGGGCTAATCTAGGCTTGGGCTATGCCTTCACCAACGCTGCATTGCGCCATCTGGGAAAGGAAGGCTCGCCTTCCTCTCCATATTTGCGCATTCCTACTCGGAACTAGCCTCTGGGACTGTTTTGTGCATTTCTGGAGGATAGTGGCTGCTTGGCCCAAGAAATTGCGCAGATTTGTCCCTAGGCCAACAGTCCTTCCCTGCTGGAATTGCGCATTACGCAATCCCAGTAGTCAACAGCCAAACTAGACTATGCATTTAGTAGTTCCAGTAGTCAACCAGTCTCCCAGCAGCTCAGATTGTGCCTTGAGCAGTCTTGGCAGTCGATCTCCCGACCAAAATTGCGCAACCTTCATGATCATTCACCCAGGTATGTTACAAGTCAGTTCTCATGTTCATTTTGGTTTTCACTGACATATTGCTTGCTATGAGTGTTTCCATGTCTGCAGGTATCGCAGGCATTCATCTGCCTCTCAGCAGTACAGGTACAATGGTTTCCAGGAGAGCAGAGACGAGGACATCGTTCAAAGCACGTTTAGGGATGCAGTCGATCAAGTGTATATGAGCTTGCCTACTCACGAAGACATCAAGTTGTTCGTAGACAAGGACATCAAGCAGCAACATCATGAACAACAACTGAAGACAGCATACCAAATGCAATGAATGCAAGAGGAGGGTTGTTGACAACACGGAGGTGGAACAAGGTTGCAAGCTCAAGCAGGTCCATTGATGATGAAAGCAACTTTGGAGACTTTGGCTATGGAGTGACGGTGCGACATGAAGATCACACGAAGGCAAAAGATGTAACAAAGAAGGAGTTGCATGTGCTGAAGCAGCAACTCAGGAAGAACATGAAGTTGCGTAGACAGATGAATGAGTTGCAGCAGGATCAAGAACAACAGTGGGCACAACGTGCTCTCACAGATGACACTACATTCGAACAAGTTAAAGATCCATCTCAGCAGCTAACACGGAGCAAACATGGTGAGCAGTGTGGTTGATAACATGCAATGGATTCAACAGCATGCATGTCATTGTGCGCACGCATGCAATCCAACCCATTCAACACACTCACCAAGGCGAAGACAAGAAGCAAGTCCAACTGGAGCCGAACAGGTACTTCGGTAAGTTGATGCGCATGACCACCAACACACACTTGAAGATCAGCACAGACACTATGCATCAGTGTGCTACCAGTTCAGCCACACCCAAGAAGACCATGCGCATGTTAGCAGACGAGTTGGATGAAGGGGTCGAACCAATGCACCGGTTGCAACGAAAGCAAGAGTTCGCTTCAGCAAGATGTCACCATGAGGTGCATGCACACCATCACGGACGACCAAGCTTGGCATCAACTCACCAGCTTCACCATCACAAGCATGTCAAAGAGTTGGTCTCACCACAACGGACCGAGTGTCAGTGATGTCTTGCAAGGCTTTCTCAAGCCATGTTGTCTCACATGAGTACATATGCATTGTAATGTTGAGTCATGTCAAGTGTAATTCAAGTGTCAACAGTTGGATGTAACAGACATAGAGTAGGTGAAGAGTCATTTGGGTAGTTGAATTGTCACAAAGGGGAATTTCATGGGTCACCCCACCCTTTGCTATAAATAGTCCCTCATAACTCATTGTATAGGCTTTTAGTCAGCCAAGCTTCTACTAATACTATTTTGAAGAAGGCTTGGACAATATTGTAACGCGCCTTGGCTTCTCCACTGCACGGAGCTAGTACATCTCTTTGGAGGAGTAGGTGGATGTGGTTGTAACGTTCCACTGTTGGGGCTAATAGGTTTACATGGATGTATTGTATGATTGTGACTTACACTTCTTTATATAATAAGAGCCAACACATTTTCATGCATATGTTGTTATTGTAGTTAGACTGCTCTGGTTGCTTTAATGATGTGTGTTGTTTAACTTACGTACTTGTGTATGAACTGATTCACATGCAATTATATGAATCTTGTTGTTAATGTGTTGCATATGTTGTTAATGTTTTCACCGTCTGTTTCGACTGCTCTACCGGACATCAGACAGACCTTTCACTTGAACCTTGCTATAACAACCGTCACACTTGTCTCGAACCGATCCGTGAGTGTTGTGCGTGTTGTCTTACCTTGTATGATGTGACTGTCGCATGCAAGTGGATTTCTCCACCAGAAGCTGTGTATGTCCTTTGTGTTGTGTGTTCCTAGCCGAGTTGGGACTGATCCCTTTCAACCTGGAATGAACCTTCACCTCCTTCCCCCTTCAAAGTGTCAGAACCTCTCATACACCTTCCTTGACTCATTGCATCAGTCACACCCTTATTGTTGATAGAGTTATTCTACTTGCCTTTGTGCGACACCGCGGTCAAGGAATTACCTTACGACCCACTGCTGGGACTCCTACACCAAACGGTCTGAGATCTAATTGGGACTTCTTACCGGGGAGATCCCCTTGACATGTTGGTGGGTCCAACACCATCAACATATCCTTTAATCAATCCTTACATTCTACCTTTATCTTTATTCCATACACACTCCAAATCGGTTGCCACACCCGAAAAACACCCAATGCCTTCTCTTCAACCATGTGCACATACACATAGTATGCATCACACCCATAAAACCACACACAACATACAACACCATGCAATACATGCACCTACACCTGACATACCACACATACACCTACACCCAGTGTACAACACAATACATGCATCTATACCCTATGTACAACACAATACATGCATCTATACCCTATGTACAACACCATGCAATACATGTACCTACACCTGGCGTACAACACAACGCAATACATCTATACCCAATGTACAACACCTCACAATAAATGTACCTACACATGTTGTACAACACAACACAATACACATGTCACGATAACATGACTACGTAATGCACATACATAGTACCACATGTACACAACACAACATGTACGACATGCACAAAATACCACATGTACAACATGTACACAGTACCACCCATATACAACACCAACTGCACAACGTGTACACATCATCACATGTACACGACACCACTTGCACAACGTGTACACAATGCCACATGTACATCATACCACTTGTACAACATGTACACAATGCCAGACATACACAGTACCACACGCACGACATGTACATGGCACCACATGTACACAACACCACCTGCACACAACACCACTTGTACAATCATGCACACAACACCATATGTACATAGCACCATATGTACAACATGCACACAACACCATATGCACATAGCACTGCATATACAACATATACATAGCACCATCTATACCCAACACTTCATATGCAACATTCACACAACACTATTTGTACCATCCTATACATAACATTACATAAACAACATGTATACACACTTTATATACACAACACCACATGCACACAACATCATAGATGCAACATGTACAACATATACAACATATACAACATATGAACAACAATAGTACCACACATCCCAAAACCACACTATCTCTACCAAGCAACCTTGCTTCTAGTGTCTTATCCATGTTTGTCCCAACATGCCATAGACCACACTGTTTTCATTTTGCTGATGTATCCCTCGGTATAACATGTCCATAACATAGACATAATATAATCACATAATATCAACTCATAACCACATGATACTAACCTCATATATTTGTCATGACTACTCTCACCACTTGATTCCCTATAAGACCAGGAACCTCGTCATGTCATTCACCCGCATAAGCAATCATTCCTCCACAATAGTGATTCCTAACGAACCTTTCAGACAACAACATACACACATACATATATATACATATAAATATTAACATTATTTAATCATGATCTTATCAGACAACGACATACATACATACATATATACACATAAACATCAGCATAAAAACAATCATGATCAATGATGACCCTGTCAGACATGACATATATACATACATACATGTATACATATATAGACATTAGCATAATCATGATCACCACATAATTACGATATATCATAAGGTCAAGGTTAAGAGAACTCCCTTTATCTATGCACTACATGCACAACATTGAGAACGATCGTTCCCAACATAGCCAAGGAATCAGATGCCTCACTCCATTCACTTTACCTTTCCTGATTAATTTTCTCATGACTACCCTACCATTTTCCATTTACACCAATGGGCCTAACCAATCCAACCGATTATCATATTCTTAATTTCAACTTCCCTTACTCATGCACCGAGCTTCATTCGTGTCTTACATTACCTGCTAGGTTTCATTCAACTCTCCCCAAGCTCCATTAACTTTCTTCTTTCCCAACCTATTCCCAAGGCTCTCAAGACATAAAAGGCAAGAAAAATTGTAAACAAGAAAACCATGAAAACCAAGAATAATATGACACCGAACAAAGTGGTATGGCCATACATTAAACATAAACAAATATGAAAATCAAGCTCAACAAAACACAAAATACCAAAAGCACAAGACTAACAATAGACACCATGACTCAATCCCCATGGTTCCCAGGGAAAGCTCCACCCAAGCCTTCTTCAGAATTTCATGGTAGTCTCTTTGCCATGCAACTCCCTGCATCACACTACCATAAACACATAGTTTTCATTGTATAAATAAACATAACAACATACTAGTTACCTTACCTTGTTGTGCCAAGCACATTTCCTTGTAACTGAACATATCCATGCCATCTCTCAAGGGACTCCAATTCCCTTGATGAATCCATCCAGCTATAACTAGAAACTAGCTGATATACTTGTCAAATACATGTTCATGACTATAACACATATCCACATGATGTCAGACAAAATCAAGGTTAACAAGATTTCCTGTATGCAAAACACTCATTCGTTTAGATTAGGGTTTCCAAACATAGCCAAAGGAATTCTTGCCCAATTCCTTTATTTTACCTTTTTACCTTGTTGCAATTGAGGCTTACTATGTACTGTCACATCACCCAAATATTAGTTATATAAACACATCAATTGTTACGTTGTCACACTAATACCAAGCATGTTTCCCTACAATTGCTCACACATGTCAGTCTCACGTTTCAAAGATCAAGACATCATGTATATTAATTTGAAATCAACCTTTACCAAGCCTAACAACCATGTCATACTCAACAATCAACTCACATTCATCAGCCATAATACATAATGCTACAACTATCACCTACTTGCACTCAAGTACATATCAACTGTCTCAACACATTTGTGTTAGTACAACCATCTTAAAACAAAAGCATTCCTTCATGCAATCTTACATACACATAGTCATATTATGCAATTCATCAAACATTCAACCAACTTGTAGACATATCATGTTAAATAAATCCACTAGATGGCATAATCAAACACTCAAACATAAAAAAGACGACATAGTCAAACTTTCAAGCACACAATATACAACATAAGCAAGCTCATACCTTAATGTATCTTAGGGAAGGTTATCTTGTCTACAATTAAGCTAGATTAGCATGACATAACTTCACAACATATCAAGTCAACTATAAATAAGATCATGATATCCATGACATTAACTAACTAACATGTTCACATCATAAGCTCATAAACATTTGTCATTCATGCATAACAATCACATCAAGCACAAGGTAGACAACATAAGCAAGCTCATACCTTAATGCATCTTAGTGAAGGTTATCTTGTCTACAATTAAGCTAGATTAGCATGATATAACTTCACAACATATCATGTCAACCATAAATAAGATCATGATATCCATGACAGTAACTAACTAACATGTTCACATCATAAGTTCATAAACATTTGTCGTTCATGCATAATAATCACATCCACACAGTCATTCTAGATTAGTATGACATAATATCACAACATATTAACTCAAACCTGAATATCATAACCCTAACCATCTAAATAGGCCAATCCAATTTAGCATGATACATATAACATCAAGATATTAATGCTATAACCTTAATCATTAAGTTAACTAACATATAGCAACAATAAGTTAACATATAACATGCTCATCAACAACATATAACATAATCATTGAGCCAACAACAAGTTAACATATAACATATCCATCAATGACATATAGCATAATCATCAAGTTAACTAACACAAAAAAAAACAACAACATATAGCAACAAGTTACTATCATTCATGACCATCCAACTACACTAATGAACTAGAATTTATCATACATGTAGCCATAACAACAATAAAATGACAAGTATATAGGTAACCCTAATTCTTATAACAACCATTAACCACATACCTACATGTCAAACATATAATACTTGTATGACGATCTTCTCTTACCCCAAATTCTAGTGCTGCAACCTCACTCTAATGGTTTGCATCTCCTGCTCTATCTTTATCAACACATTAGAATCATAACATAACAACTACATCATGATGGCATAATCACATCCAATGACCTCACAATGCATATCTAACCTATCATACATGCATAACCATAACCATGACAATGCATGCATATACACCCATACACTCATGACAACACATTCCACAACAACACCATCAACCTTCACATGGCAACATCACTACAACCATGATCAACACCACGCCAATGCAACAAGCACATGGACTACAAGCCTAAGGAACACATATGCAATCGACATGAATGCATGACTAACACACAACCCATCTAGTCTGAGGGGTGAACCATGCTTTGATACCACTTTGTAATGCCCTCCTCCCACATCTACCCAAGTAACCGGTCAAACGGGGTAAACATGTGATGAGAAGTTACTATGATATGATTCAACCTCCTAAGTAACGTTAAGGAAGTGGGACCGACGAAAACACATCGTACAGACCTTCAACATCAATAATAGGAACCCTAGGAACAATCCCAACCTTTCTGCTAACCAACCGCTAGGTCCCACAAAGTCTTTAAGCTATTAAACCTCTGGATGCTCCCATGCTATAGGCATGCTAGCATCCAGAGAGCTCTGGACGCTCCCACAAGCCTGCATGCCTATGTCCAGGGACTATTTCCAGCATACCTGTGCCAGAGTCCAGAGAATTTAAGGCACTTTTCAAGCCTAGAATTCCGACCATTTCTCAGAACTTTCTGTAACTTTTGTAATCCATTAAACACATGATGACAAGACTAATAAACCAAAAACTAACTCTAGGACTAGGCCTGACCATCCCCAACTGGGACTGACATTCTTTCAAACACTTGGCATCAATGAAATCTACAGGTGTAAATGACAAATCTAAGCATAGGGGTCTCATACTTATCTGATATTTTCTATGAGGCATTGTTTCCTTATCACTTTAGCTGCAGTTTCATCCATTAGGCCATTGACACATTGTTCATTCATTTACAAGTAGAAACATGATGAGAGCCATACATAGCCACTGACATAATACATATTCATAACCAGCATAATAACAACAGAAATATCAAGGAAACAACAACCATATAATCCATATATAAACTAGTACAATACTCATGAGATAATAAGGAGAAATAACCTCATATTATTGATGCAAAATCCAACTCAGTATGGGACTACCATGTTCCACTTGACCATAGAATGGTTGAGCCAAATCTCTCTTCAACCATTCACCCCCATTCCATATTCCAAGAATGAATGTGAGATCTCATACAACACATCAATCCAAAACCATTTAGGGCTTCTAGAGGCCATCCACTTCAATCCGTCATACAGTGATTACATCTCATGGCGAGACATCATAAAAACATCATCAAATTGGTCTCTACCCAAGGCTTCCAATGCTCCAGAGTGTTTGTTCCAACCAAGGCTTCCAGGACTAGTAACTCAACCCGTGACTGTTCCCAGGCTCCAGAGCGTTTGTCCAACCAGGGCTTCCAGGATTAGTAACTCAACACACAACTTATCCAGGGTTCCAAAGCGTTTTTCCAACCAAGGCTTCCTAGACTAGTAACTCAACCCAAGTTGTTATAGGGCTTCTAGAGTGTTTTTCCAACCAAGGCTTCAAGGACTAATAACTCAACCCAAGCCATTACAGGGCTTCCAGAGCGTATGTACAACCAAGGCTCCAAGAACTAATAACTCAACCCAAATTAAAGGAAACATGAAAACCAACTAGAAAAAGCAAAGAAATGAACCCACAACACCATGGCTATCCAGGAAATGGCAAGGCTAGGCAAATCCACTATCAATCTAGACAATCATCCATGTCAATGACAGATCATAACCAACAAACCACATGTATGTGCCATGCATGCCAAAACTAGTGAGAAAAACATGCATTCAACTCCGTACCTACAAGAAAAACCCGTTGTAGTTGCTAATCTCGATGTCCTCTTGCACTTTCATGCTCTTCCTTTGCCTTCTTGTTCCAAAACTCCAAGTATCCACACCCTCCAAGAGTGCGCTAAGAAAAACTTTAAGTGTCCAAGAATGAGAGAGAGAGCTCCAAAACTGAACTGACCAAGCCTACACTAACCCTTAGAAGCATTTTTTATTAATGAGACCTCTATTTTATTTATTTTCCATTATTTTCCTTCATTTTCTTCCTCACATGCAACCTATGACCTTTCACCTTCCTTTTCTTTTATTTTCCATTATTTTCATAAATAAAATGCCAATAAATTCCCCATGCCTTTCCATTGCCTTTTCCAATTTCCTTAGCCATAATAAACCGAAGTGACACCATACTAGGATGTTTCTCCCACCATTCAGCTTAGAATATGTGTCCCATCACCCCGGCCTTATATACTTTTTTACATGGAGTTTTAGTGAGAATTGTTACACATAAAGGCTATATTAACTCTCTCCTTCTACACTTAATGATGTTTTTTTAGCTTTAATATGTTCATAGGAAGGTTTAGAGATAATTGCATATTATATGCCTAATATGATTTATTTTTTCATAATATTAAGTAAATTATGAATCAGATATTATAGGTACTTGCTCCCTATTATAGGATGGACCAAGATTGGATAATAAATGAACAAGATATCATGAAATTATTGACAAATTCTAGAGCTCCACTAATTAAGAAAATCTAGGGATGTGTTCCCTATCATTTAATGGAGATTCCTAGTGATGGGAACCAAATCCACTTTTTGAGGGATTTTGGAGGGGAAAGATGCCTCCTTTCAAGGATAAGGCTTCCTTGTCTATTTGTATAAGTAACAATTCGAATTTTCCTCTAGAGGCATGTATTTCTTAGTCTTCTTGTGGGAGGAACTTGTTATTTAGCAGTTTCACTTTCATTTCTAGTAGGGATGTACTTGTATTGATTCAAATAATGAAGTTTGGTGCCATTTTTCACTTCTAAAGCTTGGTTTCCTTCATAGGACTTTGAGTTTCTTTGGGCCTAGCCATTCAAGGAGCCTCAGATCCCTCTTGTATAATTTTTGTATGTCCTTTGAATGTCTTTTTCACTTGCGTCTCTTATATTTGCATTTATTATTCATGCTTCTTTTGTTGTAGTTACATTGGTTAAATGATTGAAGTTATTTGTTTTACAGGTTTTTTACAAAGTCACAAGTATGATGCATCCTTAGAATATATTTGAAAATTCATTTTCATCATTGAGCTACTTGGATTGGGCTACTAGTTCAGGAATCTAGAATTTCTGGAAGTCCCTTGTAGCAAAATAGTATTAATTTTCTGCGATTTTTTAGAATGTGTTAATGAGCTTCATTTGAGTTGATTCCACTTGTATTGGGTCATAAAAACATTAAATTAATAACAAAATTTACCCCATAGAATTTTCACTTGATTAAGTTAGATGTTTGTTAGGTTAACTAGCTCATTAGTTCTTGAATTTCCAATTTTTAGAGTAGTAATTTTCTGCTATTTTTTAGCACATGTTATCAGGGGTATCTTGGAGTGATTCCACTTGGAATGGATTCTTAATACATTCTAACTAATAAAAAATAATTCCCATCCCATTTGCATTTGATTTACTTTTGCATTCGGCCAGTTATCTCCACCTGTAGCAAAACAGGGCCTCCTGTAGCACTCATGTAGCACATGTACACTTGACCAAATTTGCTCCCAAAGATTGGTTTTTATCTCTTAGGCTTGGATTGTGACCCCTAAGGTCTGAATCCATGATTGAGGAAGAACAAAGACCACTCTAGACCCACCTTTCCTTCACTACAAGTACAAACCTATAATCAGAATTAGAAGATAGATTTCCACATTTGAATAACAATGGATGTTTTCTTATGAAATGTACATGGATTCTGTTACTAAAGCTAAGTGTCCTTGAACACAATGATAAAATGGTTGATTCATCAATTCAAAGTAGATTAGACTTGATTCTTGAATTCTTGCTTCCTTCAGGTTTCAGTTACAAGCATTATTGTTGAAAAGATCAAATTTCTTTTCTCAAAACAACATTTCCATTTTCTGCAATTAGTTTAGGCTTTGATTCATGACATTTACTCCATTACATCAGATCAATGAAATAATGACACATTGTATGTTGTACATATAGTGCCGACACCTCTTAAGTTTGTACGAACCTTGAGTTGATAATTTAATTTGGTACCCTTAGGAGTTGTAACATTCTTGTTGTAATATTACCCGGATGCGGGTGATTAAGACAAGCAAGAGTGGCATGGGCCATCACGTGGCCGGGTGTCAAGACCTCAAGGTGGGACGGTACCACGTTGCTAGAAATTCAAGGGGAGTAAATAAGGCGGAGGCTGGCAAGGGGATGGCATTAATGCCAGTCCTCTCGGCTCGAGGGAAGCAGGTAAGCATGCGAGGGAGGAAGGAGGTTAAGTGGAAGAGTATGGCGGGTTTGCAGGTTACAAGCGCGTCTGGTTCTGTGACCCTCCTCTGTGCTCGCCGCAAGGTGAAAGCAGAGCGAGGTGGGAACCTGGCAAAGGTGAGACGGCGGAGAGCACAGGGAAAACAACGGTGAGTCCTCTGTTGAACGTTTGGTTGACATTCCTTGCTGTTAGCGAGGTGAATTTGCAGGGTCATTGGGTACGCCAGATGCATTTGCTTTGTCACTGGGTTGGTAAGGTCTGTGAGGAAGATTTAGGAATTAGGAGTGCGTTCTGGCAGGGGCACTGGTCGCCCGCTCGTGGAACGAGCCCTCAGGACTGGTTCTGGTTCCTGAGCGAGATTGGAGGCCGCATTCGGACCTGCCACTGGGAGCAGCGTTGATTTGGGCGACTATCCAGAGCATTGACGGTGACAGCATGCCGCGAGACAGGCTGCGAATGGGTAGCAGGAGAGGAGGAATTCAGGGACGCGCTCCGCCGAGAGATGACCATCACTCCCCCTCTTCCTCAATTGAGGTCACCTCCCATCCTCGTTGGTTTCAGGACAGCAACGACGAAGTGGGAGGGCAGAGGGAGAGTAGCCCAGCAGAGGGAGACAGTCGCAGGGAGCTTCCAATTCTCAGGTATCGCCTCCCCTGTCCGCATGTTAATTCCTCTCTGATTGTGACAATTGAAGTTGAACATGATTTGGAGCCTCAGCAACAAAAGCAGCACAACAGCAGGGATGAATCCCCTATTGCCTGCCTGCCCATGGGTGGAGAGAGCGGAGGAGTTCAGCCTGTGCTTGTACCGGGGATGGGATGGTCTGTTCCGTATACTGCAGGAGAGAGGAAACTGGAAAGACCAGGCCTCCATATGAATCCAGACGCAGGCCCCTCGGTTCCCGTAAACCTTCATCCGCCGGATTTGAGCAAAGGAAAACAGAAAATGGAGGACTTAGATTTCAATTTGGATTATGTTGCTGATTCCCTGGTGCATGCGGCTCCCTGGCCAGGTCCAAGGGAACTTGCCAGAAATGACAGTCCTCACAAAATCATCCAGCTCTCAGATTCTGAGAACACGCTTCACTTCGGATGCCGAATTAAAGAGCAGCTCCAGTCTACGAATGAAGAATGATGTTGCTATGGTATTTTTGGATTTTTGTCTCAATTTCCATATGTCGGCCTTCCTGTCCAAGTGTCCAATGTATGTGTTCAGTGTTATATGTCTGTGTCCAAGTGTCAATATGTTTATGTGTTTCTTCTGTTCAGTCCAGCCATGGACAGTTTATCAGTGTCATGTAATAGAGCTCGCGGGTGCTGCAATGTGGGCAAGGCCAAAGAGACTGAGAAATCTTAAACCTTGCCCTATGTAATCTTTTTGTATATATGTTTTACACAGTTAATAGAAGTAGTCATATTCAGAAAAAAAAAAACATTCTTGTTGTAATATTGGGGCTAATCACTTTTTACTGTCGCTGTCAAGGAGTTGTCAAAGTATGCATTGTTTTGTTCCCTAGCTGATTCATTTCTCTTACTTTCTGCAAAAACACACAAAAATTGCATTAGGCATATTTCATTTCAAAAAAAGAAAATTGCATTGCATTAGTGTTTTCATTAAAAAAAAAAACATAAAAACAAAATATTTCTCCAACACCAATCGTCCCCATCCCCCCTCATTTGATCACATGGTGTAATAAGAACTACATCACCATCCACTTTTGTAGGTAGAAGAAGAAGAGGCGGGAGAGAAGGTAGAAAAAATGGATGGGGATGATGACAATGAAGAAGATCCTCTTAGATTTCCCATCCAAGATACTGATGTCAGCGTGCATATGCAAAACATCCCTCCATATTTCCTTTCCAACTTCCAGGGTACGAGGTCAGAGGATCCAGAAACCTTTCTCTTTGAATTTGAAATCCTTTGTAGATCTTATGGTTACTTACTAAACACTCATAAGTTAAGATTATTTCCCACAACATTGATGGATAGAGCTCTTAAATGGTTCATGAATTTAGGGACTCATTCAATAAGATCATGGAATGATATGCAAAAGATATTTTTAGAAAAATATAAAGATCACGATCTTAAAGAAGAAATATTTAGGATGACTCAAAAATAAGATGAGAGTCTTGAGGATCTAATAGAAAGATTCATGTATAATGTTAAGATGGAAAAATTACATCATTTAGGAATTGACACACTAAAAACCCTCTTACTTAGAACAATTAGGGATGAATGGATTGATTTCCTTCATCTCATGAGTATAGGTGATGTATACCAATTATCATTTGAAGAAATTTGTGAAACATGCAAGCGCATATCAAGAGGAAGGACAAGAGTAAGTAAATCAACATCAAGATGGTAAGTCAAGCTGAAATTGGAAATTTGCTTGATAACTTTAAAACAAAATTCTTAGCAATCTAAGCAAACAAGTAGAAATGTTAAGAATGCAATATGAGCAAAAATAAAATGTTGATATTTGTGTTGTCCATGTGGAATCACATGTTATTAAATATTTCCCATCATTACCAAAGTTTAAAGAAGTTTACCAAGAGGACAATGGAGCAAGTCAATCACCAAAGTAGCTATGTTATGTAGCTCCAAAAATACCATGGCAGCCTAGTCAACCTGATATGATGCAAGAACCTAATTCACAATTTCAAACTTATGCACATCCATCTCAAAGTAATTGGAACACACTCTTTTCTTGGCAACCTTAGCCATCTCAACCCTAAAACCAATCTTGGCAACAAGGTTGGCAAGAAACTCATGGGAGAAATCCATAATATCCTCAATATTTTCCTCAATATCCTCCATACCCAACTCCATGTTATCCCTATCCACATCCATCACAACCACAACCTCAACCACATCCATCTCAAAGACCCACTCTCACTCAACCATCTATACCACCATTTTCAAACCCACATAAGGAAGTAGCTCAACCCACTTATAATGTTGAGGTACAACACTTCCAAACATCTCCTCTTGATATAAATGGTATTCATATTAGCTCAGGAAGAATATTGCAAAAAAAAAGATTCTCTTGATGTCATTGAAGGACAACATTTAGAAAAAGAAGATTCAAATGAGAAGACCAAAGAATCATGGGTTGCACTTGATGAAGAGAAGACATCAAAATCAGAGATTGAGAAAGTTCCCTCATGTTTACATCATATGTTTCATGTGTTCAAGAGAATAATCAACAAAAAGAGGAATATTTGAATGTCATGGTAGAAGAGGACACAAAAGATATCCAAATGTGTAAGTGGACCAGGGGCATCACAACTATATTGAAATATGCTTCTAGAAAATCATCAAATTGTAGCAACACACTCTTATTCAACAATTCTTGATCTCATCTCAGTCAAAGCAGTTGGTCTCTCATATTCAGGTACATGTCAAAGCATATCTTCCAAGCCTACACATTATTTTATCTGTCATCTTGATGTGCACATGGCTCCATTGGAAGTATTCCTATACTTGAAAGAGATTTTGTTTTTTCAAGTAGAGTAGGATAGAAAAAAGAAATTAAAAAATGAAAAATAAGAGGAAAAAATAAAATCTTAGGTGAAAACCTCCTTTGAGGCACTTGAGATTGGATCATTGATTGAAAACCTCCATGAGGCAGTCAATGGGCTGGAAAAAGAGAAGAAAAAAGAAAAAAAAATCCTAGGTGAAAACTTGCTCTGAGGCATGTAGGCAGGCCTACTAGTTGAAAACCTCATTGAGGCAACTAGCAGCCCTAAAATATAAAAATAAAAAAAATGCTTTGCTCCACAAATCTCTCTCTGATGAGTGCAATTTCTCCCCAACCTTTGCATGCAACAAAAACAAGTTAGAACCAAAAGAAAAAGTTGGTCAAAAATCTATTCAAAGGAAGTCAACCTTGAACTTTCTCCTCCTTTGCTCAGATGCTCCAACAAGACCAGGCCATGTCAATCCATCGCCCTCATACATTTCCAACATCCATCCATCATTCCCAAGCCTTTGCCGTGCATTTTCCTTGTCCTAAAATGCTACATGGGGGTTCTGAAATGCTACAAGAGGTCAAAATACACAGGGAAAAAAATTGTTTTTACCATATCTCAAAAATCGTGCATCCATTGGGCAAGCTATTTCATGGGGATATGCATATGGATGATGGTAATATGCTCAAGGAATTTCAGGAAATTTCAATGCACACTTTTCGAGAAATTGGCCTCCATCACCTACATCCATTTTTTATTTTTCTCGAGATTCGTGCATCCATTGGCCAAGATTTTTTATGAGGAGGTGCATAAGGATGATGGAAACATGTTCAAAAAATTTTAGGTCAATTCATTCTACCGTTTGAGAGAAATAGATAAAACAATTATGATATAGGAGATTGCCCTGAAATGTTAGAGGAGCGACCAAAATTGCTATAGGATTGTGACCAACATAGAGAGAGAGGTCAGATCCTATTTTTTCCTTTGTATAATGAAAAAACAAGTCTACCACACCTCCATAATCCATCCTCCACACCATTTAGTCACTTTTTTATCCAAAAATTCATATTTGTTCATGAAAAACACCCATTTTCACCCCTTCTTTCATCCCTTCCACCACAAAGAGGCCTTTGATTCTTGTCAATAGATTACTCATGAATTATTAGTATTTTTAATGGTATCACCTAAAGGAAATAATGATCCTATGAGGGTTTGTGTGACTGCCACAGGAAGACACACAATCTTGTAGCAGTCTACACATCCCTTGTCAGACCATGACTAAAGCATCAAATTTAGAATTCAATCACCATGAGCACTTGAGGATTGCAATTTTGATCCTTCAATAGCCACAAGACCCAATACCAACTGCTACAAGATTCTTGATCACTCAGAAAATAACAACATATGATCCAAAGAGCATCTGCATGAAGGACAAACCTACATCATCAAGCATTAGTTAGCAAGAGAACATAAAAAATACATATATTTCTCAAGAAATTGCAGAAGACATGCACAACAACATTACCTCTGTTTAGAAATGACATATGATCAACTACAACACTCACATCAAGAGCATCTCAAGAGAAGAGAAACAACAACAACAAGAAAACCTAGAGGACCTCCAATAGATTATCACATGCAACTTTAGGATCATCAAAGGCAACCTCCACAACTACAACAACATCCTGCACAAAAAAGACTCATGGTAAGGCACAAGTATGCAACTCTCTAACCTCACCCTTCGAACCTATTCTAGCTTAAGAAAACATTAAAAGTGTGAGAAGGAAAGGTATTTTATAGCCAAACTTAATAGCAGGAAGCCTCAGTCTTATCTAGCAAGTCACTTAACTTTTCTCCAAAGGACAACCACACATGTGGGAGATAAATGAGACAAAAGTGAAAAAAAGACTTAAGAAAGTGGGATGTTATCATGGAGTTAAAAAAGTAGCTTGGGGACCAACTCAGTTAACTCAAAGCACTTTGAGTTTATTTTGCATGCAATGAAAAAAAAGGAGAAAAATTAATGAAAAAACCAATAAAAACATAAAAATAAAAAATAGAAGGTGGACCCACCACCTCTTGGCGTGCAAAGATTAGTTGCTACAGGAAGGGAAAATTTTGCTACAGGAATAACAAAACTGTTATAGGAGGAACAAAACTGCGATAGGAAGATTAAAGTTTCTACAAGAAGGAACGATTTTCTATAGGAAGCTAACAGAGTACTACAGGAAGGCAAATTTTGCCCAGAACAACCAGTAGAGACTTGGGAAGCAAGGAAATATTCAAAGGAAATGTAAGTAAAAAGTTCCTTCTCTCCAACATTTGGCATAAGGATTCCAAAAGCACCTCAATCATTAAGAAAATTACTCTGCAGATTTACAGTTTGGATTATAGTAGGAGAGAACAGTTGGATTGGTTGAGAATTTGCTTAAGAATGTGGTGTGTTGAAAAGGGAAAGGGTGCATGTTGTAATTTTTCTTTCCTAAACCTTGAAACAAGATTGTCAAAAACTTCTTCTGCTACAACAACCTCCACTGCATAGGAACCTACAAGGTCTGCAAAAAGTGCTACAGGAAAGTCACAGGCTGCTATAGGGTAAGCACAAACTTTCCCCACCAATACTTGGCATGAAAACCCTTAAAAATCTCTCAATTCTCAAAAACATACTATGTAGCTGCCACATATTTAAATCTCAGTAAAAAAGATCAATGAGTATGTGTCATTAAGGATAAATACTCTCGAGTTTCATGTTGAATTCTCTCTTCTCCTTAGCATCATAAAAATAACATTTATTCTACCTCTGTTTCCATAAACACTCTCACTCCTCTACCAAAAAAGAGAAACTCCTTATTCTTATTGAAGTCATGAGAGGAGGAGAATCAACATATACTTTTGAAATACTAAAACCAAGAGGGAGAATCAAAGGAATGATGGGAAATTGAGATAAACACAAACCTTATCCAGTAGGGGAAGCTACATCCACATTAGTATGGGACATTATAAAAGTCATCTGAGGCATAAAATAAGAACAACAGGGAAAGAAGATGGATAGGTTGCTTAAAGGATGAGCAACAGTTTCAGTAGAGGGGTATGTTGGGCCTCTGTAAGGTCAATTTACTAAGTACACTAACACATGTAATTTACTTGTCAATTCGGGTTTGTAGACTTGGAAGCATGTCCAAAATATATGGATTTCACGTGAAATCAATTTAGGAAGACAAGACTATAAAGTTAAAGGAAGTGCATATTACAAATATATTCTAAGTTTTAAAAGACTAAAAAGTTTCTGGTTCAAGATGCAGCAAGCAAGAGAAGAGGCTCCTAACTTAGGAGGTCCTGGTTGTCCTTCCTCACAGTACTATTCCCAAGAATAGAAACTAAAGAGCAGTGGTTTGTAATGTGTAAATAGCAAGAGAAGAGGCTCCTAACTTAGGAGATCTTGATTGTCCTTCCTCACAGATCTACTCTAATAACATTACCATTGCATAAAATAAAATTGGAATTCAAGAAATAATACAGGAAATGCAAAAATGATAATTCTAGCAATGATTCATAACTTGATAGAAAGAGAATTTAACTTAAATTCTTGTTTGTCCTTTCATATGAAAATTTGATTTTAAACTAACATCATCCCAAAATCACACAAAAAACATCACACATCTAAATAACTGAAGCATAAATCTGAAACAAGAAATACTGAAATTAAAATTATACTAATGTAATCAAAGTGTACTTAGCTTGGTATGGGGGCCCTCCAACCTTGCCTTGTACACCTAAGGAACTCTTAGCTATAACTAACTTATGAAAATATCCACAACATGAACAACAACTTAGAATAGTAGAAAGTATTCTTCAAATTATCAAAAGGTCTCCAATAGTCTGAATACAAATTACATACATGAATGGTTCATAAACTTAGTTTAAATAAGCAAATTATCAACAAACTTAGCTACAATAGCTCTAACAGTATTTATTTATCATAATCCATCCATCCAGGTCGAACTCATCAAGTCTGGTTCACAAAATTAGGCAAAATCCCCAAAAATAATATTCTGCCCCTTTTTAATAGGGATTTCTGAATGACAGGTCAAGTTTGACCAGTGTTGACCGGGCCTGTGTTTGCTCAATTTGACCGAACCAATAGGTGTTCATCCATCTGTGGTTCCCAAGCTTTCCAAATATGTGCTCAGCTCTCGCCCAGGTGTCCTGCACATATGACTTTAACGGAGCTATTACGGGAATTTTTAGTGCAGTCCAAATTTACTCTTAAAACCCAATTTTTACAAAATCTCTAAAAATTGAAAAAACTTAATTTAGTTACCTGAATATGCAAAATAAGAGTGAAATGAAGCATATGTAAGTGAAATATGATGGAATATGGTGGTAAATGGATGGGTTTAGGATAGGCAAAAATGACCAAAATTGAGGGCCAACATCTCCCCCTTGCTGATACTCAAGCATGTCCTCATGCTTGCTTCCTCTGTTTGGACCTTCTGAGTGATGTTGTCCCTGCTGTACCTGAACCTGTAGCCTCTTCCTGTGCAGCTCAAAGTAAATATCAATGCCCTCATGTTCTTCTGCTTTGTAGATGGCAACTTTTACTTTTTGTTTTTCATATTTATATTTCCATAACTTCTTCTCTTTTAGCCATCTGTAGGCTTGTTTAGAAATGAGCATATTCTGTGTTTCAAGCTTTTTGATTTTCTTGTTCAATTTCTTGTTTTCTTGGACTATGTTGTTGTTGTTTTCCTTGTACATTTTGTTCTCCCACTTCAAGTGTCTTTCCATGATTTTACTGTCCTCTAGCTCACTAATCAGCTCTACTATTTTCTTCAAATATTCCTCATTGTACAATTCTCTGGATTCTTCCCTTGTCAGATAAGGTAGCTCCAACCCAAGCATCATCAAAATAAAAGCCTTTTTCTATGGGCTCTTCTCGAGCTTCCTCCTCCAATCTCTATATGATCTCATTAATTTGTTTTGATGTTTGTGGAGGTTCGGTTTCCACAATCTCAATTTCTGGGTCTTACCTTGGTTGTTTGTCTCTTCTTGTGACTTTTTTCTTGATCTCCTAAGAATGGAGAAAAATGATTTTTCTTTCTCAACCATAACACCATCCTACTTGTCTTTGAATATTGTCCCTGTATATAAAGGAGAATTCATGATACTTTTTGTGACATCTAATTGCTCAAACCTTTCCTCATTCTTTGTTAATTGGTCTTCAAAGTGATTTTTGGCCAAAAACTCATTCCAAAGTATCCCTTTGTTCCTTGTCTGATACTCAAAAAGTATCTTAATCAACCCACAATGATAGACATTAGCCTCTTTAGCTTCAGTTTTGTTTTTAACATTTTCTATTATTTTAGCCAAGCTCTTTGAAAAGAACTAAGGAATATTGTTTTTACAGTCTCCTTTGATATATTGAAGCAATTTTATATGGTAATGGTGGACTATATTGTGCCTATTGTCACAAGTAAAATATTTTTGGATAGTCACAGCTAATTCTAACCAAGGCACTTTGAACCAATCCCTTAAAATTCATTTTGTCCTATCAGAGGTCCCTTTCCTTTGTTTTTCTAGGAAAAAGGTCCATCATTTCTCCTTAAAATGTAAACCTTTATGATATTCTTCTCCTATTAGAGGAAGTTCTAATGCTTGAGATATGAAAGTTGGATTCACTGGTATAAGAAGTTCACCCACTTTAGTTTGCCCATTTTCAAATTTTTCTATGAATTCTTGTGTAATTTTGTCATTGTGGCCATTAAACTTCCTAAGGAACTCTAATAGTCCTGCTTGAAACAATTTTTCCACTACTTCCTTACTCCAATTTTCTACTTTGAAGTCTTTGGGTTCCATTTTTGTTGCCATTTTCATATGCTCTGTATACCAATTTATATAACCTTGCCCAGTAAATAATCTCATTATGAAGATAACAAACAAAATGTTTCTTATTCATGCAATAACAATCTTGGTAAATGCACTTACCAGATCTCCTTAGCTTTTGAAAACAAATGAGATTACTTCCTTTGCTTATAAATCTTCAATTTTCTTGACTTTTGCTGCAAATAGTATCAACACAAGGTTCTATGTTTATAAATCTGATTGAAGAAAGATTTTGACTGTGTAAAAAGACCCAAAAGAAAAATCTCCACTGTAAGAAAATCTCTCACTATTTTGCAAATCATATTTCCTCATAAAAATTTATGAAAAAGCCTCCTTTGTTTTAGAAACTGTGTACTGTGTTTTTGAAATAACATTCACTGTGCAAAGTTTTTGACAAAAATTGCATGAGGAAATCGTGGTTTTGATACCTGAACTGCAAGAAGAGTTTGTAGAAAAACTTGTAGAAACTTCTTGTTAATGATTTGTCTTCCCTGTGTAAACATATAGTTTCAATTAAACTCATTTCTAATATCTCGAGAAATCGTGGATTCTACAGGTGGCAGAGGATTTTGAAGATGACAAATCATTAAAAATCTAGAATTGAAGTCGTATTTTTCTCCCATTGTGACACATCTTAAACAAATATGGAGTTTAACTTTTTCGAAATCGTTCTAGTTGTTTGAGGAGTCTTTGGAATTGACACTTACCTTATCACTGGGAGTCACTACGTTAATTGAGGAATTCTCTGCGTATTTTGTGGATTTTGTTGGAGCTTGGCGCAGAGGAAATCCCAATCGCTTTCTCCTTCCTCAAACAACCAAATTCCTTTAAATTCTCTATGCAACACATGGTTTTCCTTTCCTTATTTCTCCACGCTGCTTGGGACTCTTCTTCTCCTTATTTCACCACGCTGCTCTTTCAATTTTTTCACACTGCTCTTTCACACAATCTCTCCACGACACAGGGTTTACTCTCTGTGTTTTTTCCTTTGGTTAGAGCTTCATTACACTGTGGGTGAATGCGTAGTATTTCTCTCTGACTTTGAGCTGAGTTTAGCTATGATGATGAAGGAGAATACGCAGAGTATCCCTTTGAAATGTTTTTGACCATTTCACTATTTAGTTGTCTTGTCCATTTTCGATTTGGGCTGCCACTTGTGTTAACGCATCACGGTTCATTTACTTATGATCGTGCTACCTTTTGTACACCCTTCGACACTTGTTTTATATCACTAAGGTTGCATCATAGTTTGTATTTTTAGAGTTTTGAATACTCATAACCATTAGGACCCTAGTTTATGATTTCGTATTGTATGCAACTTTAGCTTATGATTGTGTATTTCATGCAACCTTAGCTTATCATTGTTTTCTTATCCATCATACTTATATACATGTTGCATATTCATGTTTTTATCATTGTAACTTTTTGTCCTTTTCATCATATACTTATGTATTTGATTTTGAAATGACCATAGTTTTAGGTCATTTCAAATCAAATTTTCTTGATATTTTTACAATGATACTAACTTCTTGTTCTTGTTTTGTAGATGCATAAACTAATCCTTCAGGTTGTATAGACAATTTCTCCATGATGCAACAATTTTCAAAAAAAAGGAGATGTGGCCAACAATATTGGTCAAAAATTGCAAATGATATGGTTGAGTAATGAGATGTGAATGTATGGTTTGGTGATGAAATGAAATGTGAATGTGTGGTTAAGTGATGAAATGAATGAATATGTAGGGTGATATAGGATAATGTACAATATACATGGCTAGAAGTATTGCATATTCAAATTTTAAACTAAGTTATCAATCTTTAGAAAAAATTTCAAAATCAAAGGCTTTAAGAATGCTTTTAAACTTACAGTACTTTTCCCTTTTACTTGATAGTTCCTTGTCAATGCTTTGATTCTTTTGTCAACACTTGACCTTTTCAAAATGAATTCTTGTCAATACTGGATTGTAAATAGATGCTTGTAGCTGCTTCTCAGGTCCCTTTGATGTTGATTTGAAACAGGTTCCTTCTGTATATGATTTTGTTCTTCTTTCAAACATGTCTCTTACTGATAAATGATATGGTTATAATGTCTTAGGTCCCTTCTATAATACAAGTGCTTGATATTAAATCATTGCATTATATGCTTGATTTTGTATTTTTCTGTAAGATCTCAGACAAGTTTAGAAGTAAATTGTGTTCCCTGATTTGTAACAATCTGTACTGGCACTACAAATCTTACAAAGATTTCTTCAAAGAGGAAAGAAACCATTGTTTCTTTTGTTGCTCTTGCCACTGCTTTTGCTTCAACCCATTTTGTAACATAGTCTATACATACTAAGATGTACTTCTTTCCATTTGAAGGCGGGTTAATTGGTCCCACAAAGTCTAGAGCCCATTGTTCAAATGGTTCTATAAGTACTTGTGGTTTCAATGACATCTCATCTGATACTACAGGTCTTCCAGTTCTTTGACAATTGTCACTTCTTTTGCAATAGGTCTTTGAGTCTTTGAAAATTGCAGGCCAGTAGTAGCCAAGTTTGAGCACCTTGTATGCTGTTCGTTTATCTGCAAAATGGTCACCACATGGTTCATCATGACATGCTTTTAGAATATCAAGAATTTCATCTTCTCTTACACATTTTCTTATCAAAAGATCAAGACTAGTATAAAAGAGGTCACCATTGACCCAAGTATATCTAGCACTCTGTTTAATTATTTTCCTTTTCTGCTTGCTAGTGAAATGGGATGGTAATATTCCATATGACAAATAATTTTCTATATCTGCAAACCATGGGGTTTTAACTGTTACAACAAATAGATGCTCATCGGGAAAGTTGTCTAAAACAAGGATAATATCATCAGGAGAATTAAGTCTTGATAGAAAATATGCCACTTGATTATCTTTTCCTGATCGATCTAGAACAATGATATTGAATTATTGCATTAGTAGCAGCCATCTAGTAATTTTGCCATTAGTTATTGTTTTGTTCATTAAATATTTAATGGATGAATGATCTGTATGAATAAATACTTGATAGCCTGTTATGTAATGCCTAAATTTATTGGCTGCATGCACAACATTTGTAAATAGAAATTTTATGTGTCAATCCTTGTATTATTAAAAACCCATAACAGGTATTATTTATTGAAGGATTATAGGTTGTTCAAGGAGTTACAGGTTGGGGAACATGTGTACTTGTGCATCAAACCGAAGAAGAGCTCTTTGTGGATTGGATCATGTGCTAAGCTGGCACCATGGTTTTGTGGACCCTTCAACATTATTGAGAAGATTGGGCCAGTAGCCTATCAACTTGCACTGCCTTCGACAATGAAAGTCCATGATGTTTTCCATGTATAATTTCTTAAGAAGTATGTTAAGGATGTTGATCATGTGATTGACTAGTCTATATTGCAGGTGGAACCAAATGGAGAATTCCAGTCGGAGCCTCAGTGTATATTGCAGAAAAAAGGTGCTCATGCTCCGGAACCGAGCAATCAAGCAAGTTAAAGTGCAATGGAAGCACTTTGGATCCGATAAAGCTACATGGGAGATGTTGGATCAGATGCGGGTTATGTATCCTTCCTTGTTTACCGGTTGAGGCAAAACAACTTCGATATGGTGGTTTCGTATATGCTTTATGGTGGTTTGATATATGCTTTATGATGGTTTGGTATATGTTATATGATGTTTTGATACATGCTTAACTATGGTGTTTAGTGTATGTTTTGATATATGTTTTGGTATATATTTGTGGTAAGGTTGCCATATGTACACATGTATATGGATGTCAATACTACCATGAGCTATGTTATAAAGCTCCACTATGCAGTATGGGTGTCATGTTACTATGCTATCATGTGGTTATGTTATCATGATGTTATGATGTCAAGTGAATTGGCACTCAACAGGATGATCATTGTAAATATCATAATGAGTTGTGTTATAAAGCTCCACTATGTGATATGTTGTCATGTTTTCATGATGTTTTGTTTGGAGCGGATCTTTCATTGTAAATACTGCATCGAGCTGTGTTATAAAACTCCATGAGCAATATGTCTTCTTTCAACAGGTTGCTGAGGTATATGTGTGATTTAACACTGAGGACGGTGTCCCCCAAGGGGGAGGGTCCTGTAATAGCCCCAGTGAAAATTCCATGTAATAAAAAGTAAATCAAGGCAAAATAACAACCACAGATGATGGGACACTTATTCCAAGTTGAATGTTGGGCATAATCCTAGTGATGGGGATCACTTGTGATTGTTTATGGCTAAGTACATTGGCAAAGGCAATCGCTAAGGCTTTGGAAATGCAAAATGGCATTTTTGGCACAATTATTTATGAAAATAATGGTAATTACAAGAAAAGGGAGGTGAAATGTCTCAGGTTTCATGTGAGGAGGAAAATGAAGGAAAATAATGGAAAATGAAGAAAATATACGCCTCATTCGTAAAAAGGTTTCTAAGGATCAATTGGTAACATTTTGTCAGTTCAGTTTTGGAGCTCTCTCATTATTCTCTCTCTCTCTCTCATACTCTGGGAGACTTAGAGTTTTCTCGGAGCACTCTTGGTGGGTGTGGCATACTTGTATTTTTGGAGCTAAAAGACAAAGGAAGAGCAGGAAAGCATAAGAGGGCATCGGGATCAACATCTACATCAGATTTTCTTGCAGGTACCGAGTTGCATGTATGTTTCCTTCACCAGTTTTGGCATGCATGGCATATGCATGCGAATTTTTGGTTGTGATTTGTCATTGGCATGGAACATGGTCGGGATTAATAGTGGATTTCCTAGCCTTGCCATTTCCTGGATAGCCATGGTGATTGTGGGTTTACTTTCATTGTTTTTGTTTTGGTTGGTTCTCATGTTTCCTTAGCTTGGGTTGAGTTATTAGTCCTATAAGCCCTGGTTGGACAAAGACTCTGGAAGCCTTGTAACAACTTGGGTTGAGTTACTAGTCCTGGAATAGATAAAATTTTAGGGGCTAATATTCGCAAGTGGGCTAATTTTCCATGCTTTTTCCCAAAAAAATATTTGTTAATTTCCCTTTTTTCTAAAAAATATTCGCCCACATTTAAAAGTATAAAATTGTTTTACCTTAAAAGTTGCCAAAATTTTATATAGAGACTATATAAAATTATTAGAAAGTTGACTACTTTTACAAAAACATTTCCAAACATTTTACAAATTGCATACTATGTACTAGTGATATTCGCTAAGGTTTCTAAACTTTAAAATAATTTTTCATCCTTAAAATTTTCCCTATCCTGGAAGCCTTGGTTGGACAAACACTCTAGAAGCCCTTGGTGGGTTGAGTTACTAGTCCCGAAAGCCCTGGTTGGACAAATGCTCTGGAAGCCCTGTATAAGTTGTGGGTTGAGTTACTAGTCCTGGAAGCCTTGGTTGGACAAACACTCTGGAAGCCCTGGAAGGCTTGGATGGAGACCAATTTGTTGATGATTTTGTGATGTCTGACCATGAGGTGGAATCATTGTTTGATGGGTTAAGGTGGATGGCCTTTAGAAGCCCTGGATGAGCTTTGATCGATGTTTTCTATGATATCCCACATTCATGCTTGGAATATGGCCCGAGGGTGAATGGCTGAAGAGAGATTTGGCTAAGCCATTCTACGGTCGGGTGGAACGTGGAAGTCCCATCTCGAGTTTGGATTTTGCATCATTAATGAAAGGTTATTTCTCCTTGTATTTCTATGATAATTTTTATGGATTGTATGTGGTCTATATGGTTGTACTTTCATGAGTATTTATGTTGCTATTATGTTGGTTATGTATGTGTTTTATTATAGCAGCCATGTATGGATCTCCTCATGTTTTTTCTTGTAATTGAATTATCAATGTATCTATGACCTAATGGATGGAATGGTAGTTGATGTGTTGAGGCATCTATGGTTGATCTGAAATGGGGCACTAAAGGCTTCTTATCAAACTTACAAGAACCCCTCCCACTCCAAAGCTTATATATTCCCAAGATCTATGCTTATGAGTAACCAATTTACGGAATTAAAAGTGCTTGAAATAGGTGTATGCTTGTGTTTGCCTTTAAACTATCTATTGCCTTAATTTATGTTGCTTATGCTAATATTTAAATACATGTAACAGTAAATAATGCAGCAAATAAGACAACAATATAATATGGAGTTCACCCTAATATCTTGGGCTATGTCTCCTTGAGCTCTAGTCAACTCGACTAGGCTCTTTGGGATTATGGCTGAATTCTTTTACAAGCTCCACGCTCAACTCCATTGGTTTACAATTGAACCTATGGGTTTAGAATACCATCTTATACCACTGGTTGTCCATACTCTGCAGACAGATCTAGGCTTCTCTGGACTAGATTCCTTCAATCAACGCTCTGAGCTATCTTGAGCTCTAGCTTGCACCAACTCCCTCAGAATTCTCTTACTGTCTCTGGAACTCCTTCTTTTGTCTTCAGCACACATCAGACACCAGCAACAGCTTGATCATTTCAGTCTCTTTGCTATTCTGACTTCATTACAACATCATGGCTCTTAGAAGTCTGCTTTGAGCTCTCTGGCTTTGCAACTCTGCTACGCTCAAGCTCTCCGGCTCTGCAACTCTGTTGTGCTCAGCTCCTGAGGAATCACCCCTTTGCCATCGCCCCAACCTCTGGTGGCTTCTCTGGCTTTCTCGAGCTCTCTGGCTCTATGGCCTTGTGGCTCTCGGCTCTGTCAGCTCTGCGAAGGGGGAGAGAGTACTATGCGATTCTGTCTCTGCCCCTAGCTGTGAGCTCCCTCGAGAGAGAACTCACTTCTCTGCTGCTACATTTTTTGTGAGCTCCCCTGTGAGAGTCATACTCTCTGGATTTTTGAGGAATCCTCCGACTCTGCGGCTTCCCCAGTCGTTCCTCTGTCCCTTCGATCATGAGGAATCATTCCTGGTGGCTCTGCGTCTCTTCAACTGGCCCTCTGGCTCACTGGCTCTGTGGCTCTGCGTCTGGCCCTCTGGCTCTGTGGCTCTGTGTCTGGCCATCTGACTCTGTGGCTCTGTGGCTCTCTACATATAACGCATTCCTGTTACAACGCCCGCTTATAGCGTGGCACAAATGAATGGGAGCCGTTACAAGGCAAATACACAGGCAGCCTTTTTCCAGAATGAAATCTGCCAAATAACGCATTCTCGTTTGTAACGGAAATACAAAGGAATCCCATAAATCCAGATTTCAAATATTATTCAACTGCGTTTATAATCCTTATCGGGTCTAGGTCTGATCGCATATTGCAATCGCTCAGTGCATGGCTCCTTTGTGTTGCGATCCGATCGTCGATCGTCAATCACCTATCGCAATCGCTTTATCGGCGCTATCGCATTGTGCATTGGCCCTTGTATCGGGGATTCGCTGATCGCCGATATCGGCGCATCGCATATTGCTATCGGCCCCCTCGCATCGGCGCCATCACAATGTCCAACGGCCCGAGGTCTGTGCAACGTCCGTTGTATGGTTCCGATGAGATATATATATATAGTCAATGTCGATGCCAATCCTGCTTTATCGCCATCCCGAGTCGCTCTGCCCGAGTTCCGATATCGCATGAAGACCTTCCTCCGATGCGATATAGCGGAGATCGCTATCGGGGAGCCCTTAAGGCCTACTGCTCCACCCTTTGAACCTTTCCGATATGATTTCCTTAGGGAACGCATATAAAGCCTTAAGCCCATTTTCATAAGGATTTTCCTCCTTTTCTAAGGATAATGGGTAATCTTCTTTTTGCAATAACTTCTTCATTCGAAGTCCATTTTAGTCCATTCAAATTGCAGTAAATTCAGATTGAAAATATCTATGCAATGAGACTATTCCCGAGAGCATCCTTTAACTTTCATTTTCCTCGGATTTACAAAGGATTTGTGCCATTTAGCATCTTTTACCTCTTATATGAAGTCTTTTTAGACTTATAGGTTTATCCAAGATCCATTTTGGATCAATGGTTCTTAGCGATTCTTAGCTAAGTATGATACCCCTATGCTCAGAACTGTTAATTACACCTGTAGATTACACATTTGCAATATGTTTGACGAAATGCTTGTCATGGCTAGTAGGGGTCTAGTCAAGGTCTTGAACAAGTATTTGCTTTAGTACTATCATTTCCATGTTATTTTACTGATCTGAAGAGATGGTTCAATTCTAGGCAGTGACCTGGGCTCTGGGCCTAAAAAAGTGGCTCAAATCTTAGAGTCGCTGGCATAGCACTGACAATTTTGGTCTCCAGTCACTGGTAGGAAAGCCTGTGAGAGTGACTTTGGGTTGTTGGTAGCACAGTTGCCTATAGCATGGGAGCGACTGAGCCTTAAATTGTCCCAAAGCTCATTGGGACCCAAAGGCAAGTTGTCTAAAGTATTGGTTGGGATCCTAAGCATTCTGTAGCTGATGATTAATGTTTGTATGGTGTGTTTCTGTTGGTTCCACTTCCTTAACATGACTTAGGAGGTCGAATCATATCATAGTGGCCTCTCGCTGCATGTTTACCACGGTTGGTCGTTGCTTGGATAGATGTGGGAGGAGGGCGTTACAAAGAAGTTCCTAATCATTAATCTAGTCATCTAATAACGCTACCATGATCATTAGCAATAGTTCTATGCATCGAACCAATATAAAAGTTGATTTTCTTCAAATTATATTTAACATAGCATGTATAGAAATAACTTTGCTACTCAACATAGTAATCTTCCTAGAAAAATATGTTAAAAATTTGTTATAAATATAAACAATTTTTTGCATAGTAGTAGTATTATTTTATCCTAGTTACAATAACTTCTACTTTCAATTACTTTTTTCATAAGTGACAAGTACTAATCAACAATTCTGCATATTACACTTTTTGTTAATATGTTTATTTAAATGCTATGTGTCAACTTGAGATGCAAAAAACTTGTATCAACAAAACAAGACTCTCTCTCTCTCTCTCTCTCTCTCTCTCTCTCTCTCTCTCTCTCTCTCTATATATATATATATAATGAATTTCAATCATCATCATATATATTGTAACAAACAAAATTAGTTGGGCTTGGAGTATGCCCTAAAAACTCCTTTGCTTGGCTAAGAACCCATCTTTCTTGGACGTAAGGAAACACGTTAATGACCCAATACCTAGTCACATATGGTAGGAGTGGAATCCTGACCCCTTACGAACCACTAGTGGGTATTTCCACGTGGTGTGGTTTTCCTTGAATAACAATAATGAGTCAACCAACATTCATAGATAACGACTAGTGATGGATATCCTCATTGCTGGACTTTGAAAATTGAGTTATGATAGGTTTTTCCATTATGTGAAAAAAGAAAACAAAGATAACTAGTTAGGAAAATATATGGAAATGTCCTACTTAAAAGGACACACTTTTTCATGAAAACTAGGCACCCAACCCTATTTATATAGGGTTCCTTCATTGTAACTCATCATTAATTTAATATTCATTAATAATACATATATTTAGATTTATATAGTCTATATACGACAATTACCTAATACATTGGTATCATGACTACTTGGTACATTGTTATTAGAGCTAAACCACTACTCCAATATTTATGTGTCCTTACTCGACTATGAGCTCCACATCAGTACCCGATTGTGCACTCTACATCTCAACAATATGGAAAAGACACAAACAAAATCCGGGGATTGACAAAAGTCTTTGCTTGAGAAGATTAATCAAGTAATAGAGATAGGAAACAATATCTATAATCAACTCACAAAATTCAAATATTGATGGCAATACTACACTAAGAATGAGCAATGTTGACAAGGACAAAAGTACCACGACGAATAAATCAATCAACTATTTGAGAAGGTAGATGAATTAACAACACAACCCTTAATCTATCAAAGGCCGATACTTATTCAATAATATACAAGTGAACAATATCACATAAGAATTCCAGACATAAATTATCAATGAATTAAGAATGAATTACCAAAGTATGACAGTGAGGACCATAGTGGAGCAATCATTTGGGTCAACAAAATGGAAGATATTTTTGAATCTGTAATTCCCCCATCCCACATTTACCCAATTCCATCGGTCTTCTGGGGTAAACATGAGACGAAGAGTTACTATGACATGACCTGACCTCCAAGCTTTAGTTATGGAAGTGGGGCCAACAACTGGGACTTACTAACCATAAATTGACATCCACTTACAGGAAACTCAAGGGACAAAGAACCATCCCAGGTGACCAAACCCTGAGGTGGATATATTTTTTATTGACTTGCACCCATAACCACATGCACAAGCCTTTAAGGGTGTGGTTATGGCCCTCCAACCACATGCACAAGCATGCCTGAGCATGGCTGTAGCCCAAAATCATCAATTAAGAGGGTGTGGTTCTAAGATTTGAGCCACAAGTCCAGGACAACCTCTAGGCCACTGCCTAGAAATTCTTGAGGCTTTCCAAAATGATAAATGACTTGAATACAATGTTAATCATAAAAAACGTGAACACGGAATTGACCTAACCAGGCCTAACCATGACATGTATTTCATCAAACATATGGTGAACATGTAATCTACAGGTCATAAATGCATATCTGAACGTAGGAGTCTAAAAATTATCTAAGACACACCAAGAATGTCTAATTCCCTCTCATAATAGTTATAATAACACTTGTTAGCACATGCATTTCATTAACCATCAAATACTTATAAAATCGTGAACAAGACATAGGTAGAGTACATTGCAAATCCATGCTTATAACCAACACATAACCATATTATTAACCATGACATAACAACCATTAAATAACCATAATAACAAGTACAAGTGGTTATAGATTACAATAGGAAAATAACTCTTATTAACTTATGCAAAATCCAACCAGGTCAGGGGCTTCCATGTACCACCCAACCATAGATTGGGTTGAATCAAATCTTTCTTTCAGCCAATCACTCCCATGACATATTCCAAGAATTAACGTGGGAAATCAAGACATAAACAACTAGGGCTTCTTATAAATTAAACCACCTCCACCCTCAGGCTACTATGATCCCACCAAAATTGTCCAAGAGATCACTAAACCCCCAAAAAATCTTGGATGCCTAAGAGTTTCTTCATCATTATCTTGAGATTTTTTCTTGTCTCCACCCACCTGTTGAGAGATTCATGGATATTTGTAAAGCCTCCTCCCATATTAACCACTTTCACTAGCTTGCCCGAGGTAAACATGAGCTGAGGGTCACTATGCCAATGTTAAGTACAAGCATAGCCATGATAAGCATCAAGTGTTGCACAAGTTCTAGGTGTGCAACAAAGTTTGGCTACATTTACAGAAGGAGACCCTTGTTGGACCCCATCGCAAGCTTTGCTCGCTCCGGTATGGGCCATACACCATCACCAAGGTTGTCGGTGACAATGCCTTCGAGCTCAACTTCCCATCATTCCTTGGTTTGCACCTAGTGTTCAACGTAGACTGCCTTCGGCCATACTTTCCACCATTGTTGGACACATCCGACATTGTAGAACAACTCACACCAACAGAGCTCAACCCGGACTGCATGGAACATGCCACAACTGATCAACTCATGGACATGCAGATCAATAACACTCACCAATAGAGGATCCAGCTATATCAAGTTGTCAAAGCATGCCAACTCCTTCACCAAGGTAAGTGGTTCACTAGGGACCAGGTTCAACAGAAATTTCCTCACCTCATGGAGGTTGTGCACGCAATGGGGACCATTGCTTCCTAAGGAGGGAGGAATGATCCAAGTGGATATTGGTGGCCACCCACCTATTCCACCTAGAACTCTAGTCAATTTCATTTGTTTCCTTGTTTATTTCAGCATTTACTATTTTTAGTAGTTTTTCGAGTCCTAAACTTCTGTATCAATTTTGTCCCCCTAAACGACGTTTTTTGAGGTCCGTTACAAGCCCATTACTACAAGAGTTTGTGACATATCCTGTAGTACTCGGAGAGACCTTTCCAACAAGATATCGTACGCGCCAAACGAAGATAATATGACCAAGTTACGACCCTGGGAAGTTGGTTGGCCAAGTAACCCAAATGGGGCCCACAAACTCTTGGCGTTACATCTCCTGGGGTTAGGGTTTTGGCTATTTAGGGTTTTCTCTTGTTGTTTAATAATAAATAGGCCCTTGAGCCTCATTCTAACATAGTTCAGAGGCATGTAGCCATCACTTCTCAGAGATAAGCTACCATCGCCCAAGCTAGTTTATTTCCATTATGTTTGTAAGCATATTTCAGTATTCTGATATTAATGAAATGAAGTGTTATTTCTACTTCATCTCTGTATTTATGGTTATATATGTAATTTGTTGCATTCTTGTTTAAGTTTGGATCACGAGTTGACTTGGATGAGCAACACAAGCAAATTATGATTTAGATTTGAAATTGGAAAAGAGTCCCAAATATGGAGGCTTCCTCTCTTATTTATAATTTCTACCCTTTCCTATTTCCTTGTGGGCTCCATAATTCGATCCCTTCTCTCTTTCTTCCCTCCAAATCGAAATTCTCCAAATGAGTTTGAATTCTCTCTTGGAGTGGCCCCCACATCCCACTATGTAAATATTTTTCCCTTTTTGGGCTAATGTTTCTAGCATCCCTTCATAAAATTTCATTTAGTTGTCTTTTACCCACTTTTCTTTAGTTTATGTCCAAAAAATTTCTCCAACCAGAACTACAAAAATTTTAAAAGTCTCTTAGCTGATTTTTAATTAGACGGAACAATACAGTCCTCTCCTCCCAAATCTTGCTTGTCCTCAAGCATATGTAATGTCAGGTGTTGTAATATATGCTCTCTCTCCCATGTGGCATCCTCTTTTGGCAGGTCCCTCTACCAGACCAAAAAATCTTTGATGATTATGCTCCGGAGTTTCCTCTCTCTAGTCTCTAAGATGGCCTCAAATACCAAGATCAAGTGCCCCTCATCATCCATAGGAGGCAACTTTGTAGTTGTTGTGACATATTGTCCCAAAGCCCTTTTTAAGTAAGATACATGGAATATGTAGTGGACCTTGCTTCTTGGTGGAAGCTCCAACTCATATGCTACCTCCCTAAATTTTCTGACTACCCTGTAAGGCCCATAAAAATGAGGCTTGAGTTTCTTTGTGTAGTTCTGATTACTTGTGGACTGTCTTTACAGTTGGAGCCTCAGGAAGACTAAGTCCCCAACCTCAAAGTGCCTCTCTACCCTGCCCCTATCTGCATATATCTTATGTTGATTTTGGGAAATTTGTAGATTAATATTGAGAGCCCCAAGGATATCTTAATTCTTTTGCATGTAGTCCTTGGACCCTTGGGCCCTACTGTCTCCAAAAACCATATCAACAAAGGTTAGTGCACCATAACCATACAAAGCATAGAATGGAGTCATACCTATAGACATGTGTAGGTTGTGTTATAGCAGTACTCACTAAGACATAGCCACTTCACCCACACACGTTTTTGCCTTGTCACATAGTTGCGAAAGTAGCCATCTAGCCACTTGTTCACTATCTCTGTTTGGTCATCTGTATGTGGGTGATATCTAGTGTTAGGAGTGAGACCGGTCCCCACAAGTCGAAACAACTCCTGCCAGAAACCACCCATGAACCTACGGTCCCTGTTGCGAACAATGGTCTTAGGGAGACCATGTAGTCTAAACATCTCCTAGAAGAACAACTCGGCCACCTGTGAAGCTGAATACTGAGTTAGAATGGTGAAGAAGTGGGTGAATTTGGTCAATATGTCGACTACCACATAAATGCAATTTCGCCCTTATATGACTAGAAACTTTGTAATGAATTCCATAGAGATACTCTCCCATTTCTCCTCAGGGATAGGGAGAGGCTGCAATAGGCCAACTAAGTGTGTATGCTCACCCTTTTTCCTTTGACAAGTATCACATTCTTGAACATGCCTCAAAACGTCCTCCTTGAGGCCCCTCTAGGTGAAACGCTCTCTAATGGCCTTGTATGTCTTAAGGAACCCTTGATGCCCTGTCGATGGTGAGTCATGTGCAACCTGCGTGATATTCTCCCTCAACTGGGAGCTCGACACCAAATAAATCCTTCCCTTGTAGTAGATCACCTTTCTCATCACCTTATATCATTCATCCCCTACCATGCCATCAAGGATCTCACATTCACGTCGATCCTTTAAGTACTCAGCCAATACTTGCGTTCTCCAATCCAACCACTAACACAAACCAATACTAATCCCACTCTACTGATGTTGGGATGGAATGTTGAAGAATTGTCATCCTGCATCCCACTACCAACTGGAGCACGTAGTATCCCTCATATCTAAGGGTCCCCGTTGTACTACACCCCTGACTAAGAATATCACACCATCAATAGGGGACTAACTCATGGTATCTCGCCAATCCAATCTAGATGCATAGGCACCTATATGTGGAATAAGTCCCCTATGCTACACCCAAAATCATGCAACTCTACCTGATCAATCACCTAGATCTCTCTAAGAAATTTTGCCCCTCTCTCGATTATGGGTAAAAGTGGGCAAATTTTGCTACAAGCCCCGTCTATGTACTCTTGGAGAGGTTTATTTCCTGAAAGTATTGCAGCTCCATTAGCCGCCTGTGCATCTATCTGCTCCTCATCATTAGCTAATCCAAAAGATGACTGCTTATCCTCCTCTATCATGGGCTCCACATGAGCCGTCAACTCGCTCTCCCATAATGGCTCATCATGCACACTGTGCACATCCTCCTCCTCAACTAACTCATGCTCCTCTATATGCTTTCCATGTTGAATCATCACTAAGAGCTTATGTCTTTAAATGCTTCCTCGATATTCTTGACTCATGGAAGCAACCTATTGTTCATCATAATCATCCATTAAACATGGATGGCTGCTATCAACATCACCACACGGTTGCTACTACCCCTCAGAGGTATCCTCGCAAGAATCAATGGAATCAACTATAAAATAAGGATCCTCATCAAAATGGTAAGAAAGAACCTCCTCATGATCATGCAAGTTGGAGGGTTCCTCATGTGACTCTTGTCTAGTCATGGACTCTTTGATTGTTACTTCTTGCTCTTCTTCACGTTTTGTAGTCTCATCCGCTTCTTTTTCTCTTCCACACCTGTGATCTAGCGTTCATGCTTCCTGACATATGAAGCAAATATGCTCCCTCCTCATTTGATTTATGCTCTTTCCTGGGAGTTCTTGAGACTGCTCATGTTTGGGTTCCTTATCCTTCACAGATCTGAACCCTTCATTAATTCTTCTCATCAAATTTCTTTTGTTGAGAGGTTCACCACAAAGGGTTGCAAACTGTTGCACTGACTCATCCATTCTGCCTGTTCTTTTGCAATTTCTCATATCCTCTACAACAATATGTCTACATATATATGGCATTCTACCATCCAACCCTCACAACAATGCTATAATGATTACAAGGCTAAATATATTAATGTGTTATTGTATCAGAGTTGTCTCCTAGCAATTTGTTCTTCTGCTTGCTGTGACTTGGAAAATAACTCTAGCAATTTGGCATAGCTTTCATTTGGTTTCCTAGAAATCTCCATTTGGCAATAGGTTTGGGCTAACTCAACCCACTAAAATGTTGGTATAAACCTCAGATCTGTTTCAGCCTCTGCTCATCCATACAAAGTCTCTCTCTCTCTCTCTCTCTCTCTCTCTCTCTCTCTCTCTCTCTCTCTCTCTATATATATATATATATATATATATATATATATATATATAGAACATAATATTGCCACAACACTACAACAACTGCAATTTTGTCTAACACATCATCATCTCCAGGTTGATCTGATCACAACCAACCTTCTGCAAGAAAACTTAACCCCAACAAGCTACCAACACCTTAAATGCACATACACCAATAGTACAAGTAGCAAAGTAAATTCAATATATCAAGAGATTAGTCGTCCCGTGATCAACTTTCTTACAAGTGATAATGACTAGCTCCTTGTATATGAATTGTCAATTAAAATCAGTTTGGTAGTACTTGAATTAGTCTCAGCCTTCAATGTTGGATTTTAGTCACAAATCAGTGCCGCCTCATAAATAATAAAATTGGCCTCAAAATTATTCAACCCTTTTTTTATCGAATGGATGTGACTTGAATCTTGTGGCGTTATGGGCATGAATGACAACCCTCCAAGTTAGCGGTTGTAGCCAGTGAGTAGGAAAAATAAACTTTGCATATAACAAACTCGACCTCCAAATTAAACAAATCAATTTCTCAATTAAATGAGTAAGTTCATTTCCATATAAATAAGAACTCGGTTTACAAAGAAATAAATAAAGTCAAACCCTTGAGATTTGACAAATAAAACAATAATTTAGTTGTATATGAATTCGACCTGAATCAATTTTTGTCTTTGGAAAAATTGATAAAGCTCTCAATAAAAATGGCTGCAAATGGTCATAGAAGATCTTTTGACACTTGATCTCCTTGATTTGCAGTAAAACTCTCAGTTTGGAAGAAAAACCTACTCTAATACCACTGTAATATTCCTAATGAGAAATATTAGTGGTAACAAAAGCAAAACAATGAACCAACAACTAGAAATATCGACTACACCCAAAGATTTGCGCCAAAATACTAAGCCATTTTATTATATTGATGGAATGGAGTACAATAGATAGAAATAAATGAACCTGAGCTTGCTACAACAAGTAAATCCAAACCCAAGTGAAATATAGGTTTCCTAAGTGCTGACTAGGATCCAATCCATGATCTGTGTTGGCCCACGATTATACTACTATTGCCTCTAGGTGAGAAATATAATTTCTACACTCCAAAATGCTATAATTTTTTTCAAACTTTAGCGCAGAGTTTGTTTTGAAGAGAGCTCCTCAAATCTCCCAATGGGCATGCCCCAAAATCCCTGCAAATTCCACTCTAAATTATCCCAATTTTCTCCAGTCCTTTTTTCACCACAAAGTATGCTTGCTTTGACCCCTGCGTAGGCCTTGTTAGAGAGCCTCTATACATGCCCAGAATGCACAATTAAACCCTCAAAATTCTCCCCCAAATCTAGCCTACAAACTCCATCAATCTTCCAGCAAAATTCTAGGGGCGAATCTCCTCAAATTCCTGAAACTAGATTTGCCTTGTAGCTATGTCTTCTAAGGAGTGCGAGTTCTGCTTCTGTGCCCAGTCAACTCACAATTGGGATGAATTTTCCTTGCAATTGTCCCAATAACAACCCTATAAACATAGATATGAACTCCCCAAGAGTCGCACTCGAAGTCCACTAAAGAAGGAGGTGAGATTCCCGCCCGATAATCTTTGTGCTAAGAAACACGAGTTGACTTGGCTGAGCAACACAAGCGAATTGTGATTTAGATTTGACATCGACAAAACATCCCAAAAATGGAGGTTTCCTCTTGATGCAGGAGCATTAGAGCACCCTTAATCCAAATTTAAATTCAAAGCTATGAAAGAGGAAACGTGGACAATCATTACAAACCGGGGCAAATTCTATTTAAACGAAGCTAAATTGATGGAATTGATAAGTCTCTAGAAGGCTTGATTAAATGTAATTATCTACCATGTATGCGAATAGAGAGATTTAGGGGTATGATTGAGCGATTTGTGGGAGGAAATTGTGGATCCTAGATGATCCACGCTTTTGTAATTTCCTATTTAAGAGAGTCTGTGTTGTGTGAAAGATATAGATAGGTATACAATGTAGCCATAGGGTGATTTGTGATTCGGGCCGTGAGGCCTTAGCCTGTAATCAAGTTCTATATATAATTGAAATATGTGTGTTATCTGAATTTTGTGTGTCTGTGTATTGTTTACATATACATTCTTTACTGTAAATTGATTAATATGCGTGTGCGAGTGTAAGGGACGAAGTTCCTATGAACTTCGCCTTAAACAAGTATGGCAGAGATAAATTTGTGTTGTAATGCAATTCCACCGATAAGCAAACAAGAGATCCGTTGGATCTGAGAACAGATCAACAGAGGAGAGTTTTAATCGCAACTGGAGTCGATTGAACAACACAATGGAAATCGTCGGATCGGCCAGATTGACGAATAATAATGGTGGAAGAGGAATGGTGGAGATTAACACCATGTGTTAACAGAAGGATGGAGTAGTATTCCCAAGTGGGAAGTGGTATCTCGTGTGCCCTAAAGGTGGGAAGCGGTATTTCTATAATTCACACGATTAACCTTAGCGGTCGACACGTAGCATGAGAAAACTACTTTTCTCGCATGCTCGCGTCTTGATAACAATCGTGCAAGAATCTGCACGAGTTTGCGCGATAGCCGTTGGATCACACGGGATTGATCGATGGTGGAGATCGGCCAAGCTTGTTGGCGAGCGGGTGACGCGATAGCCGTTCGATTAGACGGGTTAGATCTGACGGTGATCACGTCAGAAGATACACGTGAGTTAACGTTAGAAACGGACGCGATAAAGTTTTATACAATGGGATTAAAACCTCGTTGAGTTCCAACCATCAATACCATTTGTTAGTTGATTGATCGGACTATAATCGCGCGTGAGCATGTGCGTGGGTTAACGGACCTAAGCGGACCTGATATGTTACCAAAGAGGGTTACATTTTATTTGGGTTCCGGTCATAAACGTCAAAGAAATCGTGTTCATTTTGGCTGTGATAAATAAAATAATAAAATGTTGTGGGCCATAACCCACAGGTCTGCGAATTGTGTAAAGATGCAGTTTTGCTATCATCATTTGGTATCAGAGCAGGGAAAGGTTTTCTGCAAGAAAGATTTTGCATGCAAAAGAAGGAGGTAAAATTATGTTTAAGATTGGTGAGTTTATGGTCTTTAAATTGTCGTATAGATAGTGGCAGAAGAAGGTGAGAAGATTTGCAGAAGCCTAGAGTCAGGAGTGCTCAAATGGTTCTAAAGAAGAGAGAACCAGAGAGATGTTGAAAGACTAAGCTCAGAGGAGAGAAGCTCGGTGAGGTATCATGTAGCAGGGAGGACTTGTTACTGCAGAGGTTTTGTTGTAGCTCACAGAAAGATCATAAAGGCAATTCCACGGAGAATGCGAGTAGAATTGCTAAGGGATGAAGAAGGCCTATGACCAGGAGGTCATAAAATTTTTGTACCTCGGGAGTCTGATGTAGGAGCATCAGAGCACCCTTAATCCAAATTTAAATTCAAAGCTGTGAAAGAGGAAATGTGGACAATCATTGCAAACCGAGGCAAATTCTGTTTAAACAGAGCTAAATTGATGGAATTGATAAGTCTCTAGAAGGCTTGATTAAATGTAATTATCTGCCATGTATGCGAATAAAGAGATTTAGGGGTATGATTGAGCGATTTATGGGAGGAAATCGTGGATCCTAGATGATCCATGCCTTTGTAATTTCCTATATAAGAGAGTTTGTGTTGTGTGAAATATATGGATAGGTATACAATATAGCCACAGGGTGATTTGTGATTCAGGCCGTGAGGCCTTAGCCTCTAATCGAGTTCTGAATATAATTGAAATATGCTTGTATTTGTATGTCTGTGTATTGTTTACATATACGTTCTTTACTATAATTTGGTTAATATGCGTGTGCGAGTGTAAGGGACGAAGTTCCTATGAAATTCGCCTTAAACAAGTATGGCAGAGATAAATTTGTGTTGTAACGCAATTCCACTGATAAGCGAACGAGAGATCCATTGGATTTGAGAACAGATCAACGGAGGAGAGTTTCAATCACAACTGGAGTCAATTGAACAACACAGTGGAAACCGTCGGATCAGCCAGATCGATGGACAATAATGGCGAAAGAGGAATGGCGGAGATTAACACCACGTGTTAATAGAAGGATGGAGTAGTATTCCCAAGTGGGAAGTGGTATCTCGCACGCCCTAAAGGTGGGAAGCGTATTTCTATAATTCATGCGATTAACCTTAACGGTCGACATGTAGCACGAGAAAACTACTTTTCTCGCGTCTTGATAATGATAATGCAAGAATCTACACGAGATTGTGCGATCGCCGTTGGATCACGCGGGATTGATCGACGGTGGAGATCGGACAAGCTCGTTGGCGAGCGGGTGATGTGATAGTCATTCGATTAGATGGGTCAGATCTAATGGTGATCGCATCGGAAGATACATGTCAGTTAATGTTAGAAATGGATGCGATAAGGTTTTATACAACAGGATTAAAACCTCGTTGAGTTCCGGCCATCAAGACCGTTCGTTGGTTGATTGATCGGACGATAATTGCGCGTGAGCATGTGCGTGGGTTAACGGACCTGAGTGGACCCGATATGTTATCAAAGAGGGTTAAATTTTATTTGGGTTCCGTCATAAATGTCAAAGAAATCGTGTTCATTCCGGCTGTGACAAATAAAATAATAAAATGTTGTGGGCCATAACCCACAGGTCCGCGAATTGTGTAAAGATGCAGTTTCGCTGTCATCACCTCTCTTATTTATAATTTCTACCCTTTTCTCTCTCCTTGTGGGCTCCACAATTCGACCCCTTCTCTCCTTCTTTGCTCCAAATTCTCCAAGGGAGTTTGAATTCCCTCCCACATCCCACTATGTAAATAGTTTTCCAAAATTGTTCTCCACCCATAATTGCAAAAGTCGCAGAATTCTCTTAACTGACTTTGAATTAGAGGGAGCATTACAATTTGTGTCAGTCGAGGGGTCCAACCTCCACATAGCTCCAAATGTCTGAAGGTATGGTACCATTCTCTACGTGGAAGACTATTAGTTCTTGAGATTTCTATCACAAATTCCTCTACTTAATATTTCCCTTACATTGTTTTATATATCCTTCCTTGATGGTTTGGTGGTAGTCAACCGTCTTTGTTTTTTAATACTTTTCTCTATACCTATCGAGCTATGCTATCATATAGAATTGTACCCTTTTTATTTCACAGGTGGAGATTTTGGTCTTGGCCATTCCTTTGTTAGTATTAAAATCCTTTCATGTTGATGGTCAAACTTTTGAATTAAAGATTGATCATTTTTATTAACGGTATTTACTAGTGTTCTTGTCATGGTTTGCACACCTACTCAAACAAAAATTTGGAGACCATGAGAAAGCAAGAGGTAGTGCGAGGAAATACTACTAGTAAAGATGCATTCTCTCATCTCCATTTTCATAGTAGAAGTGACTAGAAAATATAATTACAAGGAATGGTTAAGAAATATCATGCATACTATCATTTTTAATGACTTATGGAAGGGGTTATTTTAAGGTGAGGATGATAATGCACTTGCCAATCCCATATCAGATAAAAAGTATGCCATTTGGGAGAACAAGGACAACAAAGCTTATGCATTGATTGCCACTTCTGTAAGTGAAGAGGCGAGTCGCCATATAGTTTCAATTAAAAGTTCTTATGGTACATTAAAAAAGCTAAAATATCTTATATGACTCACACTCATAATTGGAAGGGGTTCAATTGATGGTCAAACTCTTCAATGTTAAGTTGAAAGACGATGATCCCCTGGCCCTAGCCTCTAAAATTAGATCCATCATGCATTATATAAATGCCATTGGAGTTTAGATGGACATATATCTCACATTCTTTGTTAAGGTCCTCTATCCCACATACTCTCACAATCTTGAATCCCTATAAGCTAGTATGCAACTCAAGGCCATTATATTTGACTCTCTTGTGGAGAAGTTTGCAGAATGAGAGAATTTTGTTGGTAATAGGAAGATAGCATCTCAGTTCCCTGTGTGTCATGAACAGCAAGAGAAGAATTAATCATGTGATTCTCAAGTATAGGGGGTTTACGCAGTGCATTATATTAGATATCATTTTTGGGATTCAACTGCGTTAAGTAAGTCATTCACGTATGACCATTTCCATGAGAGGTAGTCGTAAGTGACTAATTTCTCATGATTTGAATAGTTCACTTAGCACTCATTGCATCGGGTGATGCTCACAGGGGTGAAGAAGTGGGATTGAAACTAGTGAAATAAATCACATAGCGTCAATCATCACTTCTGGGACTTGCACCCGGTAACCAGGACTTCCCCGGAGGTCACCCATCCTAGATCGCCTCTGGCTCAAGCGCGCTTAACTGTGGAGTTTTCCCCACAATCAAGCCCACTTAGCTTGCTACCCCATTTGCAAAACCTTAGCAAGTATTGTGCCTCGTGAACCATTCAAGTAGAGATCCCTTCACTCTTTTTGAATTTAAGTATAGGGGATTTACGCAGTGCATTATATTAGATATCATTTTTGGGATTCAACTGCGTTAAGTAAGTCATTCACGTATGACCATTTCCATGAGAGGTAGTCGTAAGTGACTAATTTCTCATGATTTGAATAGTTCACTTAGCACTCATTGCATCGGGTGATGCTCACAGGGGTGAAGAAGTGGGATTGAAACTAGTGAAATAAATCACATAGCGTCAATCATCACTTCCGGGGCTTGCACCCGGTAACCAGGACTTCCCGGGAGGTCACCCATCCCAGATCGCCTCTGGCTCAAGCGCGCTTAACTGTGGAGTTTTCCCCACAATCAAGCCCACTTAGCTTGCTACCCCATTTGCAAAACCTTAGCAAGTATTGTGCCTCGTGAACCATTCAAGTAGAGATCCCTTCACTCTTTTTGAATTTAAGTATAGGGGGTTTACGCAGTGCATTATATTAGATATCATTTTTGGGATTCAACTGCGTTAAGTAAGTCATTCACGTATGACCATTTCCATGAGAGGTAGTCATAAGTGACTAATTTCTCATGATTTGAATAGTTCACTTAGCACTCATTGCATTGGGTGATGCTCACAGGGGTGAAGAAGTGGGATTGAAACTAGTGAAATAAATCACATAGCGTCAATCATCACTTCCGGGGCTTGCACCCGGTAAATAAAGAGGCAATAGAGAAGGACGTGGAAGGAAGAACCATAGAGGTAGGAGAGGTAAACGCCATCAAGTAAAAAGAATTGATCTCCACTGCATTCACTGTGACAGAGATGGACATGGTGCATACACATGTAGAATCCCTTGGGAGAGAATCAAGAAAGACCACAAAGAAGGTAAATGTAAAATATGAGATCTAACAAAAGGTAAAGCACCTGAATCTGCTCATTATATTGTTGCCCATTGCAATATTTGAGTAACAAAAGATTTGTTTCATACTTCATTTGCTTCTTTGAAAGATGCTTGATTGCTTGATATAGGTGCAACCTTCCATATGACCTTTCAGAAATACTCCTTTGAAGACATTTGTGATAGTGTATATGGAGCAATGTACTTTGTAGACAAGTCAAGTCTCAAGCCATCTAGACTTGGCACCTTCAGGCTTAAATTAATTGGACTATCTGACTTTCTTCTGCAAATGTACTTTATATTCTAGAACTACGGAGAAACTTGTTGTCCCTTGTTCACATTCGCCCGTAAGGACATTCTATTCTTATGTTTTAATGACAAAGTAGAGAGAATGAAATAATATGACAACACAATTTTCATGACTGTAGTAGAGGAGGAAAGATTGTTGAAGCTCCAAGGAACATCTGTTTGTGCACAAAAATTTGCATGCAGTTATCAATACAATGGAGATACATTGCCATCCAATCTTTTATGGCATGCAAGATTTGTACATCTTAATTATGACAATTTTCATTTGTTGGAAAAGAATGGTGTTTTTGGTTGCCAACCATTCCAAGAAAAATGAAGCAATGTGATGCTTACATCCTAGGAAAACATAGCAAACAACCATTTCATGATTCTACTTCTAGAGCACATAGAAACTTACACTGATTCATTCTAATTTGTGTGGCCCTATACCTGTTCCCTTTGCAAATATGATGACTTTTATTAATGATTACACCAATATGTGTTGGGTATACTTGTTAAAAAGTAAATAAGAAGCTTTTGAAACTTTTAGAAATTTTCATGCATGGATTGAAAATGATGCACAATCACATACTGACTCCCTTCATATTGATAATCAAAATGATTACACTAATAAATTTGAAAACTATCTTTGCCAACATGGGATTCAACATCAAAATATTGTTCCACACAATCCTCAACAAAATGATGTAGCTCGAAGAATGAACAAGATTATCTTAAATATGGTTCGCTCAATGACGTTTTTCAAAAATGTAAAGTTGATGTTTTGGGATGATGTAGTTCTATGTGCAATATATGTCAAAAACAAATGTCCATCTCATGCTCTCAGAAATAAGACTCCTTATGAAATGTGTTATGGCCACATTCCTTCGGTAAGACATATCGGGATCTTTAATTCCACGCGCTATGCTTTAGTTCCTAAGAAACAAAGAAGCAAGCTTGATGCAAGGAGTCGAAAATGCATCTTCTTGGGGTATTCAGATACCACCAAAGCATATCATCTCTATAATGAGGTAAATAAGAAGTTTGTATTGTCTAGAGATGTGATTTTTCTTGAATCTTCCAAGATTGACAACATTGTTGAGCGACAACTTGATCGTTTGGATAGATTTAATCATGCAAAAATTATCAAGAATTTGATAATGAGATTCCACATCTTGAAGAGCGGATCCACATATTGGATTAATGTATTGAATCTCCTTCTGAAGCATTGTCCCCCCTCATGAAGTTATGGCCACTCCTTTAGATTAGGAAGACCCTTTGAGTGATGTAATTGAGAATATTGGAAGGCTAAATCTTGATGATGTTGAGAATGCAACAAGATGACGGAGCTTAGTGGAAAGAAGTCGCCTTCACTAAGTGGGCCCGCAGGCTATTTTTGGCGCAAGTCTATTTTTAGACATATGGATCATGGTCTATGAGTTGCAGGATGCTGTTTATGGATGATTGGTCATGTTGGGAAAAAATAGATGGACTTCTATTTTTGGTTCATAGCGGAGTGATCAGAGTCTATTTTTAGACTGCCAGGCTAAAAATAGAAAAGTCAAATATTATTGTCTCATAATAATATTTAGACTATAAACATTATCTTATCCTCTTGGAGCACTTCAGTTTGAGCTACAGATGTGGCACATGCAGCTGTCAGAAGGAAATACACTTTTCTTATGAGTCAGTTGAGCTATTGCATGCAGGACTTCAGTTAGAACTCATGTGGTTGAGTTTGGTGGAGTTGATTGTGGAGTTGATGGAGTTGTGTTCAGTTTGACTTGGTTAAACTAGTTGTATTTAGTCTAACTACAAATAGACTAGTGATGAGTGATGTGAATTAAATTATTAATTAATTCACTAATTATTAACTCATAAAGCAACTGAAGAATACATCAATTAACTCAGTGCATGTACAGTTAACTCAGTGCATGTACAGTTCAATGGAGACAGGTGTTAGAGGTTGAGATTGCTATCAGTTGTGACTATAATTGTGCATGAGATCTTGCACAATTAGTGGGATTGAGTTATGCTAATGAGGACTGCGCAATGTGGGCCAATACCAAGCAAAGTATAGCCTGTGCTCACATGATTTTCACTTGGTATTGTGAAATAGAGGCAGGCAAAGCAGCGGAGGAGATTTGAACCTGTGACTTGTTCAGATCTGAGCTAGTTTTGTGTGTAACAGGTGGAGATAGTGCTGGATACTTGTGAGGAGTATTGTACTATGTATTGTTACATGTTCTCAATCATTATAATATACAGATAGTGTGGGGTTTTCAGCTGTATGCTTTCCCTGAGTTACATACTGTGTTAATGTGTGCATGCGATTGATGTTCCATTGTTTTTGATGCTGCTAAATTGATGATCAACGTAGCGGAGATTATGTATTGTGCATGTATTCTGCAATAGTGTATAATTGGGATAATCTCTGTGAATAAGTACTTAATTATTCAAAATTTCTACATGGTATTAGAGTTGTTGATCATTAGACCTATTATTCAGGAAGTGTTTACATTTTATTTCTTCAGGCAGAGTCTGTAATCGGGCCAGGTAGCCTCTGGATTCATCCTTCCTTTGGAAGGTGAGATATCCGGTAAAAGCCCATATAGTCAATCTCTGTACGAGAAATACTTTGTTCTCACGAATCTTAGATCAGAGGCAGTTGAGTTTGGAGCTGGTGGAATTCAAATTTGCAGCAGTGTTTTCTTGGTGTCAACGTGGCAATGTCTTTCAACGAATTGCGATTGGAGTATGCTCTTGAGGGCAGCTCGAACTATATTGCATGGAAGGACAGGATGGAGGCAGTGTTGGATGATAATGGGCTGAAGGAGTTCATAGAGGCTGAGGTCCCAAAGCCTACTGATGCTGCCGAAGCTGAGGTTTGGCAAAAGAAGATAGCAAAGTGTCGAAGGATTCTGTTGGAGGGTGTGAAGGATCACATTGTGTCCAGCCTGCATGGAAAGGCTTCTCCATACTTGATGTGGAAAGCGTTGACAGATCTATTCCAAAGCAAGAGCGATCAGAGGAAGCTGGCGCTCAAGGATAAACTCAGAAACATCAAATGTGAGAAGGGAGACAGTATGCCCAAGTATCTCACAAAGTTCACTCAGTGCAGGGATGAGCTAGGAAGTGTGGGGGTGACTATCGATGATGAGGACTTGGTGAGCTTGGCTCTGCTTGGTCTTCCGAAGAGTTGGCATTCCTATCAAGACTCTGTCAATGGTCGGGAGAAATTGTCAGGATGGGAGAGACTTTGGTCAGATCTTGTGCAGGAGGAGATCAGGCGAAATACCAGGGACGGATCTTCATCAAAGGGACCTGATGAAGAAAATTGCGCTTTGGCTGCCAAAGCAAAGAAGGGGAAGAACAAGAAAGCTTCTCAGTCTGGTGCGAAAGGCAAGAAGCAAGACATGTCCAAGGTGAAGTGTTTTCACTGTCACTAGCACAGACACTATGCCACTAATTGTCTGCAGAAGAAGAAGAACAAGCAAGTTGTTGGATCTGCAGCAGGAGAGGCTCTAGCCTCGCAGTTTGAGCTTGATTTTTCATTGATCGCATGCTTGGTTTCAAGTGTGATGGGATCGGTGTGGTTCTTGGACAATGGTGCATCTTTTCACATGACAGGAGATCGAGATTTGTTTTCTGATCTGGAGGAGAAAGATCTTGGAGTGCACATCGAGATGGGCGATGATGGTAGATACAGTGCGACCGGTATCGGTACCATTTCCTTTGAGAGGGAGTCTGGTAAACCCTTCGTATTGAAGGAAGTGATGCATGTTCCAGGATTGAAGAAGAATATTATCTCTATGGCGATGTTAGAAGACAAGGGGTATGATGTTGTTTTCAGCGAGGGACAGGCTTTCTTGCGTAGCAAGACAACTGGAGAAACCCGGAAGATAGGGGTTCGAGTGAGGAACCTTTATCAGTTGCATGTAGATGGCTGTGCAGCAATGGCATGCAAGGCAAAAGGATTGGTGAGCCGGGATGATGGCGAGTTGTGGCACAGGAGATTGGGTCACCTTCACCATGGAGCCTTGAAGATACTGCAGCAGATCACTACTGGGCTTCCTAAAGGCACTCTTACGCAGTCAGATTAGTGCAAGGGGTGTACTTTGGGAAAGTTTGTGAAAGCCACCTTTCACGAGAAGGATAGTCGCGCCATGACGATCCTTGAGAGAATTCACACAGACGTGTGTGGACCTTTCTTAGTAGCTTCGACAACAAAGCACATGTATTATGTGATTTTTGTTGATGATTTCTCTCGTAAATGGTGGATCTTCTTCATGCAGAAGAAGAGCGAGACATACTCAAAGTTCTGTGAGTTCAAAGCACTGGTCGAGAAGGAGTTGGGGAAGAAGGTGAAGGCTCTTAGGAGCGATAATGGTGGTGAATACATCTCTGGCGAGTTCAAGGATATCTGCAAAGCAGAAGGGATTTGAAGAGAGCTCATCGATCCCCATAACCCACAGCAGAACAGGGTTGTTGAGCGGAAGAATAGAACGATCGTGGGTGCTGCACGAGCGATGTTGCATGATCAGGGCCTACCCCTTCACTTGTGGGCGTAAGCATGCAATACAACAGTTTATGTGCAGAACCGTTGTCCTCACAGGATACTTGGCATGAGTACACCCGAGGAGGCTTATTCTGGTAAGAAGCCTGATCTTTCTCATTTGAGGATTTTTGGTGCTAACGTTTACATGCATGTGACGAAGGATGCCAGGAAGAAGTTGGAGCTGACCGCAGAGGTTGGGATATTTGTGGGGTACACTGATACGCCCCAAAACTATCGTGTGTATTTGCTAGACAGTGGCAAGACTGTTGTGCGACAGGATATAAAATTTCAGGAGGAGAAAGCCATTAAGTGTTCGCTTGAGAGGGAGCTACACTTGCATGCAGATGAGGAGCTATTAGTTCCTAAATATGAGCTTCAGGACGTGGATCAGCCACAGGACGAAGTTCATGGAGTGGAAGAGACCACTCATGTAGCGCCAACCATCAGAGGGCGAAAGCGCTTGACAAAAGCTGAGCGACTGGCTCAAGATGCAGAGAAAGTTGTAGGAGCACCTACAGCCCAACGCAGGCAGAGACAGTCACCTGATCGGTACATTGGATACAGGGCTCTTGTGAGCAAATGTGTTGTGACTAAGCCATCCTCTTTCGAGGAAGCTGTGGAGGATCCCGCATGGGTAGACGCCATGGTGGAAGAGTATGATTTGATTGTCAGAAACAGTGCATGGGAGATTGTCCCAAGACAGGAAGGGAAATTAGTGGTGGGTTCGAGATGGATCTACAAAGTTAAGCAGGTAGTTGACGGGAGTGTGGAGAAGTACAAGGCAAGATTTGTTGCCCGAGGCTTTTCACAGATAGAGGGGATCGATTATGAGGAGACCTTTGCACCTATCGCAAGTTATTCTTCCATACGGACGATTCTTGCTCACTCAGCGCAGATGGGGTGGCACATTCATCAGATGGATGTGAAGACTGTGTTCCTCAACGGAGTCATTGAGGAGGAGGTGTACATTGAGCAGCCCGAAGGTTTTGAGATCTTCAGCAGCGAGTTACATGTGTGTAGGCTCAAGAGAGCGCTGTACGGGTTGAAACAAGCACCACGTGCTTGGTACACATGGATAGACATTTATTTCACCGGACTTGGATTCTCCAAGAGTGAGGCGGATCCTAACCTATACTAGATTGTGGTGGAGGGTAAGTTGCTTATCATTGTACTTTATGTAGATGATTTGATTCTAACGGGTGATGAGCTGTTGATACTTTCATGCAAGGATGATCTTGCTAAGGAGTTTGAGATGAAGGACTTGGGCCTCCTTCATTATTTCCTGGGATTGGAAATTTGGCAGCGCAGTGATGGACTATTTGTTTCTCAGGGTAAGTATGCTTGGGAGATACTAGAGAAGTTCAACATGCATGGCTGCAAGCGTGTTGATACTCCTATTCCCGGAGGTTGGAGGAAGGAGGATGCCACTTCAGTAGAAGAAGTGGATGCCACCGTTTATCGACAGTTGGTGGGGTCGCTTATGTATCTAGTCAATACATGACCCGATATATGTTATGCTGTTAACCAGCTTTCACAAGCTATGGTTAAGCCAACCAATCTCTTCTGGAAGGCAGGCAAGCATGTATTGCGTTATTTGAGAGGCACATCGGGATATGGTTTGTGGTACAGACAGGAGGATGAGGTGAAGCTATGTGGCTTCACGAATGCAGATTGGGCAGGGAGCCCAACAGATAGAAAGAGCACATCAGGAGGGGTCTTCAGTATCGGGTTGACAACAGTTTCTTGATACAACAAGAAGCAGAGATCCGTGGCACTCAGTTCAGCAGAGGCCGAGTATATGGTAGCAAGTTTGGCTGCATGCGAGGCTATATGGATGAGGAAGATCCTGGTCGGTTTGTTCGATTCTCACTTGCATCCTACTGTGATTTATTGTGATAACCAGAGTTGCATTAAACTCTCGGCTAATCCAGTATTTCATGATAGATCTAAGCACATTGACATTAGGTACCATCATATCAAAGATTGTGTGCAGCAGAGAGTCATGTTACTTTCATACATTCCAACGGAGGATCAGGATGCTGATATCTTGACGAAGGCGCTCACCAGGAGCAAATTCGAATACCACCGAGGTAGGAGAGGGGTTGCTGATAATCCATATCTTGTTGAGAGGGAGTGTTGAGAATGCAACAAGATGATGGAGCTTAGTGGAAAGAAGTCGCCTTCACTAAGTGGGCCCGCATGCTATTTTTGGCGCAAAGTCTATTTTTAGACATATGGATCATGGTCTATGAGTTGCAGGATGCTATTTATGGATGATTGGTCATGTTGGGAAAAAATAGATGGACCTCTATTTTTGGTTCACAACGCAGTGATCAGAGTCTATTTTTAGGATGCCAGGCTAAAAATAGAAAAGTCAAATATTATTGTCTCATAATAATATTTAGACTATAAACATTATCTTATCCTCTTGGAGCACTTCAGTTTGAGCTACAGATGTGGCACATGCAGCTGTTAGAAGGAAATATGCTTTTCTTATGAGTCAGTTGAGCTATTGCATGCAGGACTTCAGTTAGAACTCATGTGGTTGAGTTTGGTGGAGTTGATGGAGTTGTGTTCAGTTTGAGTTGGTTAAACTAGTTGTATTTAGTCTAACTACAGATAGACTAGTGATGAGTGATGTGAATTAAATTATTAATTAATTCACTAATTATTAACTCATAAAGCAACTGAAGAATACATCAGTTAACTCAGTGCATGTACAGTTCAGTGGAGACAGGTGTTAGAGGCTGAGATTGCTATCAGTTGTGACTATAGTTGTGCATGAGATCTTGCACAATCAGTGGGATTGAGTTATGCCAATGAGGACTGCACAGTGTGGGCCCATACCAAGCAAATTATAGCCTGTGCTCACGTGATTTTCACTTGGTATTGTGCAATAGAGGCAGGCAAAGCAGTGGAGGAGATTTGAACTTGTGACTTGTTCAGATCTGAGCTAGTTTTGTGTGTAACAGGTGGAGATAGTGCTGGATACTTGTGAGGAGTATTGTACTATGTATTGTTACATTTTCTCAATCATTATAATATACAGATAGTGTGGGGTTTTCAGCTGTATGCTTTCCCCGGGTTACATACTGTGTTAATGTGTGCATGCGATTGATGTTTCATTGTTTTTGATGCTGCTAAATTGATGATCAACGTAGAGGAGATTATGTATTGTGCATGTATTCCGCAATAGTGTATAATCGGGATAATCTCTGTGAATAAGTACTTAATTATTCAAAATTTCTACATATGCAACCCCAACTCAATCAACAAAAAAACTTGAACCATCTTAGAAAGGTGCCCCAAAATGGTTCACCAAAACACTTTAAAGTGTTCATCTTAATGAGGTCGGAAAGACATGAACCAAAAGTTCCACTAGACAAGATGGAGGTGATGTAGATAATTCTAATTTAGTTGATGATATGGATGTTTCGTATGATTATGAACTGAATTTGTCTATTAATTTTGAACCAACTTCCTTTAAAAGTTTCTTCTCATGATGAATGGACAGAAGAAATACAAAAGGAGTATGATGCTTTCATAAAGAATGGAACTTGGAAGTTGGTAGACCCATTGGGAACCAAACCAATCAATTACAAGTGGGCCTGCAAGAACAAATACAAATAAGATGGTTCACTTGACAAGCACAAACAAGGCTCACGACAAAATAATTTGCACATAAATAAGGTGTTAATTATGAAGAGACCTTTGCCCCCGCAACAAAATGGCTCACAATCCAGACTCTCTTTGACTTGGCAACTCAAAATGGATGGAAAGTTCATTAGATGGATGTGAAGATTGCTTTCTTGAATAGAGACTTGAAAGAAAATGTCTTCATGTCTTAATCAGAAGGTTTAGTTGTAAGGGACAAGAACAAAAAGTATGGAAACTCTTCAAATCGTTATATGGATTAAAAAAAGCACTAAGACCCTCGTATGAAATGTTAACTGAGCATTTTTTGAAATTAAACTTTAAACACTTTAATCTTGATGATGCAACTTTATTTGTCAAGAAAAGTGGAAATTTTTTTGTCTATTCTATGGTATATGTAGATGATCTATTGATAACAAGGAACAACGAAAACTATATTGCATCTATAAAAAACGAGTTGAAGAAAGGTTTTGAGATGACAAATCTGGGACACCTTCACTACTACTTGGGTATTGAAGTGACCCAACATCCAAGGCACATATTCCTTTCACAAAAGAAGTACAATGAAGAATTGTTTAACAAGTTTGGGATGGTTGAATGCAATTCTTTGTCCATTCTAATGGAACAAAATATGAAGCTCACATTTAAAGAAGAGAATGAATATGAGGATGCAACTAAGTATAAACAACTTATAGGAAGTCTTATATATCTCACCACTTATATACCATATATTTCATTTAATGTTGGGATCCTTTCCAGGTTTATGTAAAAGCCTTGTGAAGGACATTGGTTTGCTGCAAAAAGAGTTCTAAAGTACTGGAAAGGACTTTGGACTTAAATATTCACAGGTGGATACCTAGGTCTAATTGGATATTCTAATTTAGTCTTTGATGAAGATACGGAAAATGGAGTGTTGACTTCAGGCTATCTTATGAGTCTTGGATCAAGAGTTCTCTCTTCGAGGTCACGAAACAATCAGTTCCAACATATTCCACAATAATGTGGTAATTGTAGAAGCAATGAAGGAGATTTTGTGGCTCGTGAAAATTCTTGAAGACTTGTAGGAGAAACAAGTGAGCTCTACTCCACTTCTGATTGGCGATACTTCTATAATTAAGTTGGCCAAGAATCCAAAATTTCACAATTGAACCAAACATATCAACACAAAGTATCATTTGATTCAATATCATGTAGAGGCCAAGACTATTCATCTACGACACCGTTCCACAAATGAACAAATTGCAGGCATCTTCACCAAAATGCTAGGAAGAGAAAAGTTTGAAAGATTCATAATGATGCTTGGACTCACAAACATCCCTTCAGATTAAGGGGGGGAATGCTAGACACCTAATCCTTAGGGATTGGGTGAATAATTATAAATAGGTAAATAAAGAAAAAATGAATAGGAATCAACCTTGGAAGATGAATCCCATAGGTCGCACCTTGATGTTATAAATTATGTTATGATTAAATGCAATATGTGTGATGTTATAACTTATGATTAATGCAGTATGTGTGTGATTCGAGAGTCACCTCTCACATTCTTAATCATTAGACCCATATATCATACATGGAGTTTATTTAACAATTTGAATATTAGCTTTACATATTTATTATTATTATATTTTATTAAAATAAAACAAAATCTTGTAATTATTACGCTGCTATGTCTAAGTGATATTTTTGGGCATGTTTTTGAGGTGGCATTCAATCATATTTTTTTAATAACTCTTATTGAGCCGAGAGGCTCATTTTACATCCTAGTATGAGGGGATGTGTAAGTTTGTCGGCCCCTTTAAAATAAAAAATAAAAATTATGTTTTAAATAAAAAAAATATCGGCTATAATTAAAAGAATGAATATGTTGTAAAGTAATTAGAAGTAAAAAAAATTGTGTGAATCAGATGTTTAAATCTTATATTTTTCAAAATTATTTCAACTAGAGATTCAAATAAACTATCTGAAAATATATGTTAACTAATTTATGTCGATATAACTTCATATATATCTATATATAGAAAAAGAAATTAAGTTTTTATGGCTAAATTTTTTATTTCTTCTTATATACTCTTTTTAGCATTCAAAAATACAATTTCAACTATAAAAAATAACACATTATATTTTACACTCTAAAAATGTTTGCACGTGAAGAAATTTGATTTTATCCATACTAATTATTATTAATGATAGGTATTTACTCAATATTTTTTAATAATTTTATTATTATAATTCCAAGTTCCAATTATTCTACTTTTCACCTTTTCACCAAAATTCAATTCTTTATAAAGTCTTTATTTTTAATTGACCTATTACATAAAAATAATCCAAAATCTTGTTATCTTGAAAAATCCATACAACATTCAATCTATCTATACAAATTTAGCGACTAAGATATACGATTTCAATAATTTTTTTTGCTTAAATAAAACTAATAAAAATAAAAACTCATAAACATTTATTAAAAAAATATCAAATATTTAGATTACATTTTATTATTATTGTTATTTTTAATTATAAAATTAGAAATTAATAAGATAATTTAGTTTTTGAAAAATTTTTTGGCGAAAATTACATGGAGAAATTTTTGTCGACGAGTTTCGAACCAACCAGTGTGGTTCATCGTCAGGACAAGTTGAATGACCGCTTATGCACTTTAAATAGACCAGGCAGAATATCCAATGACTCAGATTACTTGATAAGGTAACATCTAGAAAGACAACAGCTGGATTTGGCGTGATAACAGCTAATTTGACTATTATATTAATTTATATTATTTATTTATTTTATTTATATAACAGAAATTTTAGTTATAGAATAAATTAATCATAAAATGAATTAATTATAAAAAATTAATTTTAAATATATTAATAAACTTACATTAATTTAAATCTCTTAGAAATGTATACTATAATAGGTAAAATTATAATAAGTAAATTACTAAAAATAAATAAATAATTTCAAATATATTAATTTTGAACTGTTAAATAAAAATATTAGTTAGTTATAACGACTAGTTTGACCATGATAAGGGCTAGTTTGATAAGGTGTATTTAATTTATTTATTAATTTTTTAGAAAATTCGGTTATTATTATGGAATAAATTAATAAATTATAATAAGTAAATCATAAAATACATTAATTTCAAATATATTAATATATTAATAAATTTAAATTAATTTAAAACGGTTTGAAATATATAATAGAATAAGTAATAATAATAATAATAACATAAATAAATAATTTCAAATATTTTAATTATTAATTTAAACTCTTATTTAATTTTAATAGGTTAAAATTATTATTAATATTATTAATTTATTATTATTATTTGTTTATATATATATATATATTTTTATTTTATTTTATTTATTTTTTAAACTTAATTTGCATAAAGTTAATTTTAAAATACTATTTTTACCATTACATAGACCTTAAATTAATTTTTACTAATTAATATTTTTATCTAACAATTTAAAATTAATTTTATTCTCATTAGTTAATATATTTGAAATTATTTATTTATGTTATTATTATTATTACTTATTCTATTATATATTTCAAACAGTTTTAAATTAATTTAAATTTATTAATATATTAATATATTTGAAATTAATGTATTTTATGATTTACTTATTATAATTTATTAATTTATTCCATAATAATAACCGAATTTTCTAAAAAATTAATAAATAAAATAAATAAATAAATAAATTAAATACACCTTATCAAACTAGCCCTTACCTTATCATGATCAAACTAGCCGTTATAACTAACTAATATTTTTATTTAACAGTTCAAAATTAATATATTTGAAATTATTTATTTATTTTTAGTAATTTACTTATTATAATTTTACCTATTATAGTATACATTTCTAATAGATTTAAATTAATGTAAGTTTATTAATATATTTAAAATTAATTTTTTATAATTAATTAATTTTATGATTAATTTATTTTATAACTAAAATCTCTGTTATATAAATAAAATAAATAAATAATATAAATTAATATAATGGTCACCAAATCGAGCTGTTGTCTTTCTAGCTCTTACCTTATCAAGTAATCTAAGTCATTGGATATTCTACCAGGTCTATTTAAAGTGCATAAGCCAGATCTGCTCATTCAACTTGTCCTGACGATGAACCACACTGTTCGAAATGGGTCGACAAAAATTTCTCCATGTGATTTTCGCCGAAAAAGTCTCAATTCAATAAGATAATTTAAACTAAATTTAAAATTTAATATTATTATAGAATAATATATTTAAGAATTTAGAAATTAAATATAATAATAATTTAAAATTTTAATAGAACAATAATTTATAATTTAATAAGAGTAAAGGTTTTGGGGTTTCCCAAAACACACTTAATTGGATATCTCTCTTAAAAGACATCTACTTCTTTTAAGGATAAATTATTATTTTTTGTGGATGGATATTTAGAAGATTGATAAATTATAAATTATTTTTTGGGACATTTAATTGGATTTCTCTTAAAAGATATAGGAGTTGTTGAATTGAGGCCTTTGTGATTCATATTAAGTTTATAAGAAAAAGTTTTTTCGGCCTAAATCACATGGACCACACTCGTTGGTTCGAAACGTGTCGACAAATGTATTATCATGTGATTTACCCAGAAAAACTTTTTCTCATAAACTTGATATAGGAGTTGTCTTTAGTGTGACTTTTTGGAAGTTTTTCCGGTTGATTTTTCGGTTTAATTTCTCTAAAATCCTGCAGGAATTCATTGAAATCACAAGTGCTGAATCCATATATACAATCAAAAAACTAATTTAAATAACACAAATCAAGATTTCACCACAAAATTTTCCGCGGAAAACTCCAAAAAATCGCACTAAAAACAACTCCAAAAATATATATTTTTGGATTTTTAAAAATTAATAAATTATAATAATATTAATAATAATTATCGTTATTATTTTATTTTTTTGAATTTTAATAAAAATTAGCTTAATTTAAAATTAAATTTAAATAATATATATATGAATTTAATAATAAAATATAAAATTTATAAATCAAATTTGTAATTCTAACCGACCCGGATCTAAAATATTCACTACAGCCTAACACATCTGCAAGGTACACATTTTGAATGTTACAGGAATTTCTTTTACATCTACAAGGTACACATTTTGAATGGGGTGCGCCCTTTCCGGTTTATCGGGCTTGGTCTATCTGACTCTCGTGTTTCCAAGTGTATAGGTAGGGTGCCCTGCGCTTGTGTAGTACTGGCGCTCTGTATACTCTCCACTGCTTAAACCAACAATGGTAAGGCTCACATGTTATTTCATTTTGCTGTCGAATATCAATATCGATCGACATTAATAGATATTGACTTTACTTAGTTCGGTTTTGGTTGCAGTCTGTTACTCTGCACACAAATCTGGGCGATATCAAATGCGAAATCTCATGCGACGAGGTGCCCAAGGCCGCAGAGGTAATTTGCTTTGAGCCCAATTTTATCTCCATGTTAGAATTTTGCGACATTCGTCTAAAATAATATGAATTTTTTTACTGGTCTGTTGCCTAGTCTCACAGGTCATGAGTTCGATTTTGTCTGAAATTAATTTGTAAGCGCCTGTGTTGCTCTGTGCACCGGATTTTGATGCTTTCCTAAACCCCTTCGATTTAGTTGCCTTATGGTTTATACTCCACATTGATGTGGGGTTGGTAATACGGGTTAATAGGTGGGCAATTATAGAATGATGGTAAGAAGTTGGATTCCCATGCAAGGGTATTCTCTGAGTTATATTCTTGCGGTGGTCTACCCCACCCTAACGGCATGATTTCCAAAGGGACGAGGCTACGTGTATGTCTCAGGTGATCCCTCAGTTCCGGCACTTAATTCAAAGGAAGTCCCTTCTCTTTGGAGCTGCGCTCGCATTTCATCTGATAATTTTGACGGATGTGAGTACGCAAAATTTTTAAAAGAAAAAGAAAAAGTTATAAACAAAAACATATAACCATCAATATCAATCTTTATGGATTTCATATTTCAAACACGATGAAAATTCATTTTATAGATTTTATCATTCAAACACTATGAAAATGAAGCCATTTCAGCACTGAAATTTATAGGAAAATTACTGTTGGTTGCTGCTACACAAAAATTTACTTCCCTGCACTCTTATCCTCCTCCAAAATTGCTTTTGAATTCTCACATGCACCCTAAAAACTTAGCAGAGAAAGCAACGATGAGGAAGAAATGGGTTCTTATGGGCATAGATAAAAATAAAATGCTCTCAAAACCCTATAGAGACAATAAATTCATTTTTAATTTTTTAGCTGCAAAAATGCGAATCTAGGGCTTAGCTGCTATTGTTATGGTGCATCATGTCAATAGCAAACATTTAAATTCCAATCAGGAAATACCACCAAAGAAGACATTTTCTGCAACATCGATTTTGTCATACGAGCTGAGGTTTTGGCCTTTCGTTTGAGATTTTGGAGGGTTAAACTTCTTATTTTAAATTTCTTACCAATGCATCTAGATTAAATGCTATTATCTTGGCCTTTATTTAGAGTTTTTACACTTTGCTTTTTAGCTTGCTTGTGCTCAATCGATGTCACTGCGTGAGAGAAGGAAGCAAGATTCAACTTGTTTTTATAACATGTTAATGCCTGTTGTTTGGAACTTGGAAGTGAGACACTAGTTGTGTTTGTAGTTGTTGGCACACAGTTTTCATGAATCAATGATTAACTATAGTGAACTTTGATAGGTATAAGAGATAATATAGCTCTTAACTTTAGAAATAGGCATCTAAACTTCATATATAATAAAACATTTACACCATAAATACAAGAATATAGAGAATAACACTTAAGGTAGGGTAACACCATCAAATACTTCTTATGCAAGGAATCACTCCACAAGCCATGTTTGCTACAAAACAATATATTCAACATATCTCAATACAATGATACTCGTGTATTTATATTTTTCATGAGTATTGAAGTTCTAGGGCTAATTTTCTATGCTTTTTCCAAAAAAAGATTCACTAATTTCCATTTTTTCTAAAAATAATTCATCCAAATTTTATAGTATAAAATTATTTTACCTTAAAAATTGCCAACATTTTATATGGAGACTAGAAAATTATTAGAAATTTGAGATTCACCAATTAGTGAGATTTGTCAATGTTTATAAACTTTAAGATAAATGTCCATCCTTTAAATTTCCCACCTAGTATTCCTGGGGATCTATGCTAAGCTTACTAGCTACCCCTTATAATTATATTATTTCCTCATAACTACCTAGTGGACCTATTTAATATCCATCCACTACCAAGTGAGTCTATTCCATGATTATGGCCACGTTATATTCATTATCCGCTCCAGTACCTCTCTAGGTACTTGATATTATTCTCTCTAGGTACATTACATTTCGCCCCCCTTCACAAGTTTCATCCCGAAAACATGGGAAGAAGCCATATAATATAACCTACTAAGCAATGTAGTGAATTAGTACCATACATAAACATCCATCCATCATAGTGAAATGTGGACATAGGGTCCAACTATGGTCTTTCCTCCTTGATCTTGATTTTGGTTTCTCCTTGGGATCCATGTCTTTGTTGTGCTATTCTGAGATTTCCTTGCATTGCTCTTGAGTCTAGTCCTCCATGTGCCTCCATAATGGTTGCTTTTTTGGTTCCATTTTGATTTAGAGTAAGTGTGTCGACGCTCATGCTATCGCCTTGATGATTGTTGTTTCTCTAGGTGGTGTGGGTGGTGATATACAACAAATTTAACTATTGGTTTTTCCTTCTTTGACTCTTTAACATGTGGTTCCTTTGGGTCATTTAGCTCCATTGCTTCTTCTTCCTCTTGATATCCTTCCTATGGCTTTTCTTCATGTGTTTCTATAGGATTTATTTATGATTTAACCATAAGACTCTTCATTTGATGTGTCACTGAATACAACATTTAATTTCCTTGCAAAGACTTCTTTAGGTGCCTCCTTGGTCTCTTCTCGCTTAGTAAGAGGAATATCCTAAAATGTAATTTTCTTTTATTTGTACCAAAGCTTCAAAATCTTCTTTTTCACATTAATATTGAACGTACCAACTAAGTCCATCCAAGGAATACCCCAAAACAATATCCATATCAATAACATGAAAATTTAAATGCACACAGTAATCCATGGCAATCTTCAAATCTATAAAAAATTGAACATTTTTGCTCTCAACTTGTGTGCTTTGAGTACTTTATGGTATCTTGCAAACTTTTAGCCAAGTTAACCTTAATGAGATTACGTTTAACACTATGGTTTATTGAAATGGTAATATTTTCTGGTTGAATACTTCCATGAACCTATAATGAGTTTGTGCATGAAAGAAAACCCTTAGTACTCTCTTTAGCCTGCTTCCCAGCATGAGACAACATGTATAAAAATACTTGTTCATATTCTTCCTCTGAAAGTGTCATCATCTTGTCATGGCTAAACAAATTCCACTAGATGGCTGGATTGCCTCTTAAAGAGGTAGACAAATTTTGCAAAACATTTTTAACAAGGACTTCATCTCTTTTATATATTCTTCAATATTAAGACTATCATCTTTTCTTGTAAATAACATCTTTGAAAATAGAACTAGGGTTTTAAAGAAAATCACTTACTTTTCAAAAAGTTTCTTAATGTAGTTAGGGTTTTGAGATAGTTAATTTAAAAGATCATAACCTTAGCAATATTCATTTGATTAGCTATGATGACCATAATTATGAATTTTTATGGTCATTGTGCAACTACTAACACTAGTTTGGGTGAAATCTAGGTAGTCTATAAAAATATATATGATCTACAAACTGTAAGACCATCAATGAAAAATCCTAAAACCTTTGATTTTAAATCAACACTAACTCCACTTTTCGAATTTGGATTTGGATGATTTTTGTTTTTGAAATTGGGTATTTTTTTTAGAGGTGTTAAAGCCTCATGAATCTAGAAGACTGATTTAGGATCAATGTGAGATTCATATTATTCATAAGATGTACATATAAATACATTTGTTTGACCCTTGGTTTCATATTCCAAGAGGTCTTTTCAACATCTATGGCTGTTGGAATTCCTCCAGGCCAACCCTAACGGATTAGGTGTCCAACATTCTCCCCCTTAATCCGAAGGGGTGTATGTGAGATCAAGAAGAGTGCTGAAATACAACGTGCATGGCAACAAATGGTTGAATGTGCTCTCTGAAATGGTGGTTTAAGGAAGACCACAAACCAAATGAGGCAGAAGAACCCGAAGTTTCTACTGGTGGTGGTTTAAGGCTGACTACCAACTCTAGAACTGGGCTCGAAATAGTTCCTCGAACAATTCCGAATCTAGCTAGAAATTGAAGTCTTCTACGGAGTGTAAGTGCTCCCTGATGATGGTTTGAAGATGACCAAAAACTGATGTAGCATAAATTGAAGTTTTTTGTTGGTGGTGGTTTAAGGCAGGCCACCAACTAAGTAATGCTCTTGGAACATGAATTTGCCTTTGCCTTTGGCTACAACTGTGACTTTGGATCTAGGCTCTGGCTTAGGCTGTGGCTCAGGCTCGCTTGATATTTCTTTGAATCTCGCAGTTGATCATCAATTCCCCCCTAGTCACATACAAGGTGAGAAGATGAAGATATATCCATTGCAAGATGTGTCAATCCATGAGAATGAACTCTAAGGTATGATTGATATATCTTCTTGGCAACTAAAGACCATTGCCAAGAATTGATCCATCGAAGGGTGAATCTTTTCTCTTGTAGGAGTCTTATGTCTAGAGCATCTTTCTAAATGATGAGTGTGTTTTCCAGAATCCTTAATAGGGTGAAGATAAAAACACTGATCTTTCACATGGCCAACCTGATCACAATGTTGGCATCTGACAATCTATGGCTATGGAATTGGAGCAGGATGTGGAACAAGTGAAGATGAACCATCTTGAATGAACCCAACACTATGAAATTGGATTGGCTTAGAATAGTTTGGAATGTGAAAGGAAACATCCTTGTTATATCCAAGACCAATTTTGTTCTTGCTGCTGATAAGTTCTTCCCAAGGTCTAATGATGGGCTTAGGAAGTGCAACCTGAACCTCTGCATCTTCATGCAAATCTGCTCCTCAAATGGCCTCATTGATCTGATCAATTTTTGGTTGCTAATGGGATTCAACTTAAGACTAAAAAAGGGAGTTATTCTGAACAAGAATCAATTCAGAATGTTGACTCTTCTGTTGTAGTTCATCTTGCTGTAGCTGTGACTCAAGTTGGAGAAACTCAATCTTCTCCTGTGCATGTTGTAGACAAATTTCAACATCAACAAGAGTGGCTTTATTGATTTTGATTGTTTTGTTAGTAGTAGACATGATTAGAGTTTTCAGGAAACTCTAATAATCCATTAAATCTAGCCATTTTTCAAGCTCAACAAATGATAATATAATGAGGAAAAGATACCCACTTGTACTCTCAACACATTAAGAAGAAGAGAAGACCCCAGGCATCAAAAAATACTATGAACAATCTTCCAGATGCAAAAGTGCAAGTATAGTGACCAAAAGACCTGGTCACAATGATAGAAATGACAACCGCAAAGAGTTTTTAGCTGTATAATTCAACTCAACATAGAGCTGAGAGGAACGTAATACTCCCTGGTATAGATCACAATATCAAAACTTGCCGCTAAGGAGGATTTTAAAACAACATTGACAACAAAACTCACTACCAACACTTCAAATTCCACCCTCTTACACCAATATGACCAAAAATAAACGCTTGTCGTGTTCCACAAGCTAGGGTTTCTGATACTTTGCCTTCGACTTAAGCCATTTCAAAAGGGCACCCACTCCTTTTTCCACCCTTTCATGGTTTAACTTGGAGGGAACTCGAGCTTTATTGTTTTTATTTTTTGTATTATTGATGGAAATTGAAGCAGAGAAAATTAGCTAAAGGAAAACTGAAATTAAAACTTACTAACAGTGCCCCTCAGACGCCTTGTAGATGGATGCAAATCCGTCTTGCCTAAAATCCCTTCGCAAATCTACAACGTTGCAAAAACAAATATCTGTATTAAACCCTAAATGGTAGCTATAGAAACACTCAACAGTGAACCTTCAAGTGCTGAAAAACAACAATGACCATAATCGAAATCTGGGGAAGATGCTCACAGGCCCCAACATCCAAACTCATGGAGGAGAAGCCACGTTTTAGTGTGATAGAGTAGCTTGCTTAGACCGATCAAGACCATGGTGATGATATTGGCAATCATGCAGATGGTGCAAAGACAAAAGGTGCTTGTTGTTAGCCGTGGGAATTTTGGCATGGAACTCTGCCTAAACCTCTTCAATCGCAATGTAAATCCATCCAAACTTCTTTACGGGAGACAAACATCTGCATCAGCTATACAAAACACACCTCTAGAGGGAAAAAGAGCCACAACAACTCATTGGATACACAAAAATTGTATAAAATATGAAACATGAAAATCCCATTTCCACTGCTGAAGCAGTGTATGTAAATGTTTTGTGGGAATCGAATTGTAGATATGACTTTGAATCGAATGAGCAGGTGTTCCTGTAGTTGATATGGGTCTTCTAAACAAAATTTGAAAGGAGATCGTTGCATCCTCAATTAAGTCCTCTGATGGGGCTTTGGTCTCAACTTCAAAATCGTAGCGCTTTTGCTGGCTCCAAATCGAAGGTCTCACAAACAACAACATGATCAAATTACTATGGAGAAACTGCAACCAAAATTTCGAGCTGGTCTAGATGCATTGGCAAAGTTTGTTCTTGAAAGAACAAGGCCAAAGCAAGTTGGAGCAACAACTATGATTGGTCCTATACTTGCAGGTCTTACAAAATCATTTTTAGGTGCTCTTAATGCAGGTGCAATATTCTCGCCATGTTTTGCATGGGATCCTATTCCCCACGTCGTGATTTCAATAGTAGATCATACACATGTCGTATGCTCATGTGCAACCTTTTAGAAAGAGAACATGATCTATATGACTTTCAGGAATGAGGATTCGACCCTTGTGGCCTCTAGGGATGAGAATACGGTCTATATGGCCTCTCAAACTGAGTACCCTCACACACTAATGCCATTTCCAAGACATGTAGATAAACTAGGGAGAAGGAAGACTCCACTCCAATCACCATAACAAATGAGTGTTGCCAGATGCAATTCCAACTCTTCAAGGGCAACTGCTTGGTCTTTCTCATGGCCTTTCGGTTACTCTCTAGGACCAATGTGGCCTACGATTACACAAGCAATCATATTTTGAAAGGACTTTCCAATTAAAGTATTGAGCTCCTAGTGCTTAGATGACCATTGGTGCAAGGATTGCCCCTATGGTAGGTTGAAGATAGATAAGCATTGGGGAGTACCAAGTGCTGCTTTGCTAGAACATATGTTACAAAATTTAGGAGAAACATAGGGGTATTACTATGCACATGACAAACAACAAATGTTGCAAAGACAGGAGATACAAGATAGCCAAAAGAAAATGCTCACAGACACTAACACAAAATGACATAGCTCATAACTGATAGGGGCCACAAAATGACAGAGCTCATAACTGACAGGGGCCACAAAATGACAGAGCTCATAACTAATAGGGGCCATTTCTGAAGTGCTTTTCAGAATTGTACATGGCGAGGGTGTAGAAAATCGACAGAGATGGCAGGCAGAGAATGGCGCAAAAAGTGTTGAGGGAAGGCCAAGCCTGACAAGATGCAAAAATGGCCACAACTTGTGGCTCTCACACAATTGAGCAGGCTAGGAAGGAACTTGCTCTGATACCATGTTAAAGCCTCACGAATATAGAAGACTGATTTAGGATCAATGTGAGATTCATATTATTCACAAGATGTACATATAGATACATTTGTCTAACCCTCAGTTTCATATTCCAAGAAGTCTCTTAGACTTCTATGGTTGTTGGAATCCCTCCACACCAACCCTAACGGATTAGGTGTCCAACAAGAGGAATACAAATCTACATTTGAATTCTTCAAATTCCACACCAAAAGTTTTAGAAATCGATCTAAATGTTGTTCCCTATTTTAACTTGAAATATCTGCAAAAGGAAAAAAATATTTCCTTTTCTTGGCCAAACAAAGAACTTTGATACATTTTTAGGTATAAGAGAGAATATAGCTATTAACTTAAGAAATAAACATTTAAATGTTAGAAATACAAAAACATTCACACCCTAAACCCAAGAATATGGAAACCATAAACACAAGAATATAGAAAATAACCCTTAAGGTGGGGTAACATCATCAAATACTTGCTATGGAAGGAATCATTTTACAAGCTATGCTTGCTAGAAAAACAATACATCCACCATATCTCAATACAATGATACTTGTGTGTTTATACTTTCTCATGAGTATTCCTAGGTGTTTATGTTAGCTACCCCTTATTATTATATCATTTTCTTAACTACCTAGTGGGCCTTATTTTTACCCACTAACTACCAAGTGGGTCTATTTCATGATTATGAATACATTACGTTTATTATTCCCTTGGGTACCTCCCTAAGTACCCCATATTATTCTCTTATGTGCATTATGTTAACTTGTCAAATGCTAGATAGATTGAGTGTATCAATTAGATTTAAAAAAATGCTTTTCCATGCCTATACTAGTTTTCAATGGAAATGCATCTTAAAATTTGAGCAATTTATTCATTGTAACAATGAAATGTTTAGAAATGTGAAGGTGAAAACTTGTGATCTTATCATCTTAAATATTGCAAAGATATGTAAATTTTATTGAAATATTAGTAAAGGGGAAGACATTTCACATGTTTGAACTAAATGACAAATTAGGAAGATTGATTTCCATAGTGGTGTTGTGGACGTTTGTATATTGTTGAAGAGAGACTAACTTTCCTACGCAACACACGATTGACAAGATTATGCATTTTACATGCAAATTTAAAAAAAATGGTTTTATTCTTATCATTATAATCAACATTATAGTTAAATAGGCAAATTTGGAGTCAAATTGTTGTAACACTTAACATGGAGTTATATTTTTAGTAGAAGAAATGGGAAAGAGAAAGTTCCATTTATGATTATTGCTTAATTTTTGTAGGAGTCTCAAATGAGATAAAAACATATGATGTTAGCTAAGTATAATTGGTATTAGACATTGAACAGGTGGAAAAATTGTAAGGTGAAAAAAGTAGGTTAAAGAGGGGTGTTTAGATCACAAGAGATAAACAAAGATTTAATGGAAACAATTGTCAAGCCCTAAATCAACATAAACGATAAACACATAAAGAGAAGAGAAGATGAGCCCATGAACAAGAGAGACACAAGATGTATGTGCCCATAGGCTAAAGGATCAATCACTAATGAATTAATTAATTAATACAAATGAGGCATGAGTTGTGCATTTATACACAACTCATCAGATGGGTCGCCTTCCCCAGTGAGGGGGTTATGCTCTCATATAAATGACTACATTGACCATAACCACCTAGAAGATAATAAAATAGTGTTGACTAGGTCCATTGTTAACCATAACCTAGTATAACAATAATGAAGGCTCTCAACCATAACAAAGTAACGACAAGTGGAGGCTTCTCACCATCATTTAGCACCCTCCCTTAATTAGAGTAGGGAGTCATGGAGAAGATGATGAAGTACAAATGGAGTGGGTTGGAAGAAGAGAGAGTAGGTTTTGTGATTACCGCGCTCAATGTAGTATTAGTCGTTGTTGGAAGAAGAGAGTGAGTTTATGATTACCCAACTCAATATAAATGGTGACCGAATCATTTGTTGGAAGACGAGTGGAAAAAGCAGCCCAAGGAAATGGGTAATTCATGCCTCCATGATTGCTTCCTCCTTACATTGATACACTTAGGATGTTGGACCACCATTAGCTGGTCATGTGGCTATGGCACCTTGCCCTGAAGTCATTCCCACTCTATTGCCACAATGTTCACACACACCTATGGATTGATGGGCTAAGTTGGGACATGTCACTTTCCTTTGGGGGTTGGAAACACCTAATAGGGTTATCCATCTAACCATCCCTAACATAAGGAGGTAACTTGTTTATGAGACTTTATTTTGTTAGATATTTGAAGGTGATATTTGTATGAAGTGTTATTGCGCCCCCAACATTAAGTGTAGTCCAGCATGATGCTTCCATGATTATTGTACCTAATGATTGTTAATTTTCACGTGACCTTGAGAGGGGTTTTTGAAATGGTTCATCACAATAGTAGGGGCTTCTTGAGATGATTGCCCTACTTTCTCAGCAGCATAGCAGAGGCTTTCTTACCCATTGCAGAGAGAGAGTATGACCTTGTTGATGCAACGTTGCCTATCTAGAGCATAGCATTGGGCTACTTGATGACCCCACATGATGCTTGAAACTCAAGGTACCCCCAGATCTTCAAACGTTGAGCCCATGAAGCTTGGTGTTGGAGATATTGATGATGTGCACAATGGACATAGGATGCCCCAAGGCTGGCCTTGACACCGTTTGATGTGCATTACTTGTTCCTGCCCCACGATGATGATGGTCATCCATGTGATGATAAGGGAGGGATTGCACGTCACTTTGGAGCCCCAATGCTTGAGTGAGAGATTGCCACATCACCCCTCATGCCCTTTGGAGGTCAATGTTGGGCACCATGGGGATGACGTGTTGGTATAAAGGCACTTTGGAGCCATGTCCATGATCTAGGAGATGAATTTTGGAGTATGGAGTACTCATTGGCCCACATAACACCTGTTACCACTCAAAGTAGCAGGGGCCCTGAGGGGAATCCCTAAAGGGAAAATGCTAGACCAAGGGCAACAAATGGAGTCTTAGCTCACTGTCACCTCGGTTAAAGCTCCCTTCTATTTACAAAGTTTCACAATCGGGAGGAGACCGGATATGTATGGAGTCACTAATGAATGACAAGTCAATGGATATGAGTGACCCAGACCCTTTCCTAAAAGGTTTTGAAGGATGGAGCTTGCTTGCTTTCTAAGCAAGGTAATATGCGCTTCTAGGGAAAGGAAGAGGATTTTGCAGGTTAGGTGTATGGGAATAGGCTTTGAAAGGAGTTCACCACACCCTAAATCCTTATTAGAATTGGTATCTCGGATGGTTCTTGAAGAATGGTCCTTTGAAGGAGCGGGACAACACGGGGCCAAGTGGACCCGGTCTAGGGTATGAAGAAGGTATGAAACAATCAATGATATTCTTACCCTAGACAAGGTGGGAAGGATCAAAGAAAGTATTTCACTCAATAATGTTGCTTTGACCCTGGGAAGTGCTAGCCTTGGGGATGGCGGGGCAAGTTTTGGTTCTGGAGCTAGGGCTTGGCTTTTCTCCCAACCTCATCATCGGAATGGCTTTAAATTTGGAGGAGGGCTAGAGGAAAGGCCAATGCAGGAGACCTTAGGAGATCGAACTTTTTAGTGGCTAACTTGTCGGGAAATTGATGCTCTAGGCACCCCAATGTGGCTAGACTTGGGAGAAGGTGAAAGAATAAGTGTTTTGGTGACCACCCTTGGTAGATCAATGCCTTAATCCTTGGGAGAATGGAGTCTATGTTGATTAGGTGTAAGATTTCTTGGTTTCCAGTCAAGGAGGCTTCAAAATTACTTCACAAACCCCTCTAGGTCAAGTGAAAGCAATCTTGCAGCTTTTATACTTGAAATGCACAAGAGGAATGGCTTGTTAAGGTTAGATTTACCCCTAGGAGATTTCTCTCATACTACATGGCCCATACTTGGAGAAAAACATTATAATAGAGACAATCCCACAATATTAATCAAAAATTTGCATGCAACAATTAACCCTAAAACAACGGAAATCCCAATTCAGCATATATGACAAAAGTAACAAGAATAACATCAAAATTTTGTACTTACATGCAATAACCATTCACAAATGAAAATAGAGAAGCTCCAAGAGAAGATAGACCAATAACCACACATCAAAATTCATCCATAAATGCTCCAACTCATCCTCTAGGAAAAATGTGAAATTCTATAAAGAAGAGAGAGATCCAATCCAAAGTGATGATGAGAAATGATCTCACCTCACTTGTATTTATACACATCTTAGGAGTTCGAATTAGCCTTTTTGGCCTACATAACCCCCAAAAATAAAATAATGTGCTAATAATACAACTTTTGGTGACAAGCCCACCAAGCTAGCTCATAAATGAAAAAGCAAGTCTCTCAAGAGGTCGAATAATAAACTATGCATGTCTTAGGGCCCTCTAAGAGGCCTAATGAGGTCCATGGTTGTCATAATGAAGAGAAGGACCCTCAAAAGTAGTGGGGAAGGGTGTGGCCCCTTGTAATAACCTGTGGTGCTCCAAATGACATCTGGGGGCACACAAGTGTCCTCATGGGTTTCCAAACAAATCAAAGATCCCTGTAGGCTGTCCTCAAGGGCTAAGATGTTGGTGTAAGTGATGCCACATCATCGTGGAAGTCCTGGATCATCTGCCAAGTGTATGGTGTAGATCTGGGGTTAGTTGGGCATGATGGATCAAGTGCATCCTCCTCGTCCAATAAGTGAACCACGAGCAATCTCTGAATGGCTGTGGGGATCCATGGAGTGTAATTTGCTGTTGTGGAGGCCCATGGCTCTCAACGCTCACCCTACATGTGCCAATGTAGCCCTCTGGAGGATTAGGACCTCGTATAGGGAGACCAAACCCCAAATGGAAACCATCTGCAATCCTGCATAAGATCCAATGCGTCCCCTAGCCTTCTAGTACAACAAGTCATTAGAGAAATCGAGTAAATGAGCTTACCTAATCATGGACCATAGGTGGGGACTTCATAATGGCTTGCCCTTCCATAATGGGCTTCGGGATGTGCCAATGTCTCCTAAACTCCAAATGGGTTAACCAAGCACCCTATTAGGTGGTTTCCACCTCTAAAGGGGATAATATAGTCAAGATACATCAGTTAAAAGGTGGTGGCATGTGACAGATAGGTGAATGACATAGGGGATGAGAAGGGGCAACCCTGGGTCACATGCTGGGGTAAATGTAGATTTTTACTTATAGATTCAAACTGCTTGTGTAATATGTTAGAGCAAAAGACTTGAATTTACTCTACTCGTTAGCGGAAACAAAAATTGATTGATGAAAACACCAAGCAGAAAAGGAAGAATTTCAACCGCACATAACACAATATTATTACTATTATTATTTTTCGGGGGAAAGCAATTGCTCAAAACCCTGACTATCTATATTGCATTATCCAAAAGATCTGAGAAGAAAATACAATGCTTTTTCAACCCGAACAATCTCTGCACAAGTACAATCTATCTCACTGCTTCACAAACCAGCTCAAGCCAACACTTAGTCAAATCTGCTGCCTGCCAAGCCCCTACTTCCTTGCGTGGTTTCCTAGGGAATTAGCCCATATTTAATTGGGAAATTCCTCACTCATAATTGTGCATTCCATCCATAGGCCTTTCTCTGATTGCATGCACCATCGGTTTAATTCAAAAAATTATACCACTGATAGTACATTGTCCCTGAACTATAATCTCAATTGGGTTTCCTTTGAATTGACATGCATGATTTATTTATGAGTGAATTATCAGTTAACTGGTTGAGCACTGAAGCTGCTCTCCATTGTTAGACCTCCTACTAGTTCCTTCAATAGTTGGAACTAGTTTAATTGACTTTAACTCAATTAGGCTGAATTAATTAATTACAACTCAAAAGAACTCAACCTAGACCCCTAAACTTTAGGAATCATTCTACATGACTCTAGATAGACTTCCAACTCGAATTTACTGAGCCAACTAAGTCAACTTAATTTAGTTAACTGCTACAAGTTGCTATGAGAATAGAATTACAATTTAATTTCTAATTTAATTCAATGACAAATTAAATTAGGAATTTTCTAGATGCTATTTTTAACATTTCTTGTTGCTATTTTCAACACTCCCTCTCAACAAGAAAGGAATTCAACTCTATTCCGATCCGGTAGCTTTGGAATGTTCTGCATGCGACTCTTGTCACTTTTGCTATTGCTACTGCAACATCTGCAACCAAAAAGCATCCAAACAAACTAAACTAAATCAACTGTGTCTGCGACTGTCTACTGGGAAAACTGTGCTGTTGTTGAATCTGCAACTGAGCTTCTTGCTCGGCTGTCAACACTGCTCTGCACTCCTCAGTACTGACTGACACTGATCCTCTTGCTACTGAATACTGTGGGCCCCCGCAGCAAGGTAATGATCCATGAGACAAAAAACATCTCAATAGATCCTACCCAATTTCTGAACTCTTGGGACTATTTCTTCACATCGCCCCACCTCTTATCTGGAGGTATGGCTCCATGTGCTCCCTCTGCCCACTTGGCTCGAAATTCCCCCCTACTAGAGGTCTCTACTTGAGTGGATGTCTCCACTCGGTCTCCTCTCTGCTTCTCCAATTGTGGTTGCTCCACAACTTGTTGAGGCTGCATGTTGAGAGGTAATTCATGCTCCCTCTCAACCACCAAGTCTCTAACCTTTGCCTTGCTCCTCAAGGCTTTGCATGCATGAGCTAAATTTGATCTACTCATATTGCTGCTGCTACTGCTTTCGCACTGCTACTACAACTACTGCAATAATGAGTCTGATCTCCCTAGATCTTGAAGTACTAGCTTCCATAGGGCTGCTCCCTCTGAAACTAGACTCCCTCTGAGTTTCAATCTCCTTATGGGAAATCTCTCTGCTCCTCAATCTACCAATATCAATGATCAAAACTCCTTTTTGTGTCACTAAACATTGGCTCATTGATCTGCCCACTAGCAACCTTCTTGCTCCATTAAGAAGTCTGCACATAGGGTCTTCTGGATTTGCCCTGAACTAGAGCTCCATCAATCTGCAAGGACAACTTCAAATTCTTCTCTTCTATCGTGATTTCAGCTCTGATACCATGTAGATTTTTACTTGTAGATTCAAACTGCTTATGTAATATGCTAGAACAAAAGACTTGAATCTACTCTACTCATCAGCGGAAACAAAAATTGATTGATGAAAACACTAAGCAGAAAAGGAAGAATTTCAATCGCACATAACACAATATTTTTTTTTTATTTGGTTGGGGAAAGCAACTACTCAAAACCCTGACTATCTATATTGCATTAACCAAAAGATCGAAGAAGAAAATACAATGTTTGTTCAACCCGAACAATCTCTGCACAAGTACAATCTATCTCACTGCTTCACAAATCAGCTCAAGTCAAGACTTAGTTAAATTTGTTGCCTGCCAAGCCCCTACTTCCTTGCATAGTTTTCTAGGGAATTAGACCATATTTAATTGGGAAATTTCTCACTCATAACTGCGCATTCCATCCATAGGCCTTCCTCTAATTGCATGCACCATCGGTTTAATTCAGAAAATTATACAACTGATAGTACACTATCCCTGAACTCTAATCTCAACTGGGCAGGGTTGTGGGGGGAGCGCCCCCCCGCTCCCAATTCGCGCTTCGAGCGGGAGCGGCTTCGGAGTGCGCTCCTTAAAAAAAACGCTCCTTGCCTTTTCGGGAGTGTTTAACCTTTTTTTTTTTGCAGTAATGTTCCAAATGCAATTTTTTTTCAAAGAAACAAATAAGTTTTGAGTGGGGCAGCTTAATGATCAAGCCTATGGCCCTAGTATTGATATGCGATTCATGGTAATGTTAAATTCTTAAAGTAAAAGTGACATTCTCCTTAATCTTCATTTTCATCCTTTTACTTAAAATTTTTAACATCAGCATGAAATGACTCAGGATGTTTGAGAGTGGTTCCGACCTCATTGGATTTCATATGGAGAAAGTAGAATTTTAAATTTCATTCAAAATCCAGCAGACTTATTAGTTTTTCAGGATTTGGGGATTGGGGGATTGCAATGTTTCCATTGAATTTTGTCATGTATTAGGGTATGGAACTCGTATTTAATCAAGAGCACCAATCCCTCTATGTACCTTGATGTTAGTGACATTGGTTGTCGAACTCCTCTATCATGAACCTCTTAAAAATGTACGCATCACTCAAACAAAATCTTGACTTGACATGCTATGCTTTTTCTATCTTTGTTAATGCTTAGAGGGTGATATTAGTGACAAAGATCCCTATACAGATACAGAGATAATGACAAAGATCCCTCTGGATATTAATGCTTAGAGGGTGATATTAATGACAAAGATCTTGATTGTCCAACAAGACTAAAAAATTAGACATTTCTCGTGGTGGTAAGAGGCCCAAGCATAAGCAATAGATAATAGATTTACTTGTCTTTTCTAGTTTCTAGTTGTTTTTATAACTATTGACTCTTTCATATTTATTATGATATTTTTTAAACAATATATGACAATTTAAGTTTGAAGTTGGCAATTATAACTCATTAGTAATGAATTATGAATATGATGCTTTATGAAAGTTGAAAGTTGTTTCATTTCATTTCATTTTATAACATTTCATTTCATGTTATATATTATTTATTGTAATGGTTACACTTAGCTTACAAGTACAACTTAGGTGATCAATAATGATAAATGTTATATATTGAATTTTGAAAGCTTGAAACTTTAAGATTGATGAATCATGAGACTCAATATGTTGTATGTTACTATGTTACTAACTTGTGGACGTGGTTGATGAAGGTTATAACTTTTAGATGATTGTTGTTATATGGTTCAATCTATGTTTTTTTTAATGTTTTTATATTTAATTCATCATTCTACATGTTTTTGTTGACATATATGTATCAAAACATAAAAAATATATATTATATAAAAAACACTTCGGGATTTGCTCCCAAATCGGGAGTTTTTGAAAATGTCGCTCCCGTATCCGCTTTCACTCCCGCTCCCGCTCCCAAGTAACACTGCAATTGGGTCTTCCTTTGAACTTACATGCATGAGTTATTTATGAGTGAATTATCAGTTAACTGGTTGAGCACTGACGCTGCTCCCCATTGCTAGACCTCCTACTAGTTTCTCCAATAGTTGGAACTACTTTAACTGACTTCAACTCAGTTAGACCGAATTAATTAATTACAACTCAAAAGAACTCAACGTGGACCCCTAAAATTTAGGAATCACTCTACATGACTCTAGATGGACTTCCAACTCGAATATACTGAGCCAATTAAGTCAACTTAACTTAGTTAACTGCTACAAGTTGCTATGCGAATAGAATTACAATTTAATTCCTAATTTATTTCAAGGACAAATTAAATTAGGATTTTTCTAGATGCTATTTTTAATATTTCTTCTTGTTATTTTCAACAGTACAAGGGTAGCTAATAAGAGGGAATCCCACACTTTGGGTTTATAATGTGTAGGAGGGAGCAATCGTGGTACATGAGGTGCCTCGACCTTGGTTTTTCCACCCTTCTTTATATGCCTTTTGCCTTTTATGATTTTCTTTGATTAACTGCTGGGGGCTCAAGGGGTTAGGGCATGATGTGCAAGATATAGCTGTGGAATTCCCCTTTTAAGGTCATCGCCCACCAAGGATTGGGACGATCATGGGCTCCTATATGATAAAGAAAGCTCATAGAACCTGCAGGAACTAGGGTGATGGCCATGATAATGGGGTAGAACTCATGTATTGGCTTTTGCCCATGTGCTAAAATGTTTTTGTGCCGACCATCTTTTGCATTTTGTGGTACCTTTCCTTTTGAATGTGGCCATATATGCTTTTAACTTTCTTTTCAGCTGCATCAACCTCCGGGCTTCATTCCAGGCCATGACCCAAGGTGGAGACAAGGGGAAGGGGCTAGCTAACACCATGTGGACCCAATGGAGGAATGTGGACCCAGGCGGGAAAAATGATGGATGGGATGATAATGAATGGAAAGAGGGTAATATAAGCGAATAAGGGAGTGGGACCACATAACCAAAATCAGGGTTTCCCGTGAAATACCATCCTTGAAACCGAATGGTTTTTTTTTTTTTTCTGAATTTGACTAATTCTATTATCATACAAAAACAAGTTTACAAAATAGAGTACAAAGGGCAAGGCTTAAGGATATGTGCTTATCAGCCCTGGCCTTGCCCACTTATCAGCGCCAAAATTGAAGGGATTCAAAATTGGGCATATCGCTGAATCACTGCCGACACTGTTACATGACATAGATGGATGGAACATAGACAGACACGAAGACACCAGGGCCATGGAGTAGCCCGGACAAAGACACATAGACAACTGGACAATGACAATTGACATTTGGACAATTACAAATGACACTGGAACAATATAGCCGACATAATGACCGAGAACAGGCTGCCATATAGCCGAATTACATAACAAGATCCCAACAGAAACAGAAATTACCAGAACGAGTTCAGTCTTCATCAGTGTTTTGGCGTGCCTCAACAATCCTGTACCCGAAATGAAGCGAAGTCTCAGAATCAGAAAGTTGGATGATCTGATCTGGGTTGCTTTTACGGGCCAGCATGCTCGGACCAGGCGGTGAAGCAGCAGCATGCATCGACGGGCCGGCATTCAGGTCAAGATTAGTATCGGGGCAGCCCAGGCCTTTTCCATGTGCGCGCCGAGGCTCCATCCTTTCCTGCTCAGGATCACGCTCAGGCAGAGGCAATCCTATTTCTGCACCGACCGGAGGGCAGGTAATTGGAGAGTCTTCTCTGCTGGAGCGCTGCCCCTCTGGCAGAGGGTCGACTTCCATATTCTCATTATCACCAGGTTCAACAGTAATAGACACAATTAAAGTGGAATTGATTTGAGGGCAGGGGAGCCGATACCGGATCATGGGGAGGGAACTCCCTCTGCCTTTCTTCCGCGATTGGGCTACTTACCATGTACCTCCCCTCCTCATCGTTGCTGTCCTGAAACCACCGAGGTCGCGAGGTAACTTCAATGGAGGAGGAGGGGAATAATAATCATCTCTCGGAGGAGCTCTACCCTGAATCCCACCCCTTCGGCTGCCCATTCTCGGCCTGTCCCTTGGCATTGTAACTCTCCTGCTAATTCCAGGCCTCCAAGCTTCAGCAGAGGTCAGAGCACCCACCGGCTTCCAGAACGAACCCCAGCACCAGGTCTTGACGCCACCCTCGAGAAACAAATTCGTTAACACGAACCAGCACCGAGAACCCACCCCAGCATCACACATTAGCACCCAGAAACAATCCCAACAGCACGAGACAGCCAATCCCGGCAGCCTCCAGGCCTTGGTTCCTCCCAGGAACAAACACCAGCGCCAGGCTTTGACTCCCCCTCCGAGAACCAACCTCGGCAACAAGAACCAGCACCGAGACCCCTTCTCTGCTACACGAACCAGCACCCAGAAACAATTCCAACAGCAAGAACCCACCCTTGGAGACAAACCCGACAGCAAAAACCAGCCCCAACTCCAGAGACTACCTCCAGTCTCCCAAACCCAGCGCCGAGAATTCGCTTCCGTCTCGCAGTCACAGCTCCAAGAGCTACCCTCCGTCAGCTCTGCATTCTTCTTGCCATGCTCACAGACATTCCTCAGACGTGCCATCCTTCGCAGTTTAAACTTCCTCACCACCCCGTCGCTCAACTGCCTCCCTCGAGCCGAGTAGACAGGCATTAATGCCTTCTCCCCTGCGCAATTAATCTTGTTAATATCCCTCCACGAGTGGTACAGCCAGGGTCCGTGGGCGTGCCATCTGCCCACGTGATGGCGCGTGCCATCCCTTCGCCCTTTATACACCCGCATCCGGGACTTGAAACCGAATGGTTAGTAGAAGAGATCCCATGGGATTAGAATCCAAGGTTATTTCCTAAAATGGGTCTAGGGGACAGAAGCACAGACCTAGCCCATTCTTTCCGCCGAATCCCCCCATTAATCCATGCCCAAAGTGTCCATGATAAAAAAATACTACAATACTCAATTTCAAAATGACAAGGCATACCTTTAGATTCGGGAGGCCCACCTTCAAACATACAATCATGGCAGATGGGCGAGGGAGCACATGGGTGGCTCAGGGGGCGGAGAAATTGCACAATGAGCTAGTTGATGGCTATAAGGAGCTACTGATCGCTGATTGAGGACCACCTTGGAGAATTTTTTTCTCCTAGGGATATTACCCACAAAATGGTGGGTAACATCTAGCTCCAACTGGGACGTGATTTCTCGAAGAAGTGGGCGAAGCTACTCGAACAGGAGGTCACGAGAACTCCAACAATCTTTTGGTTATTGTAGACCTGTCACCTACACATATACTAAATGGAAAACAACGGGTTAGCATGCTTTCACGACGTTTCATGATCACTCATGCTAATATGTTAGGCCATAAAATCAATAGAAAATAAAATATGCATCTATCTATCATGAGGAACGTCATATGATGTTATTTCTAATGCAAAAATCAGCATGCAACGCATCCTACTCTACCATGCATATGATACAATGTCAAGTGCTAGGTATAATCATAGACCCAACGCAACCAACATGTCAATCGATCAATACAAGAACACATGTTTCCATGATTATTTTTGCAATGGACTCGACAACGGGAATAATAATATGAGGGGTTGTGGGGGAGGGAGAGACCCATATGTCATAGAAAGGGATCTTGGAAGAAGGAAAAGACACCAGTCGAGAGGATTGGGTTTGACCCTTCAACTAGGAGATGGAAATGTCAGTAACCCAGTATATGAATCTTTGATGGAGAACTATCTCAAGGTTATCATCCTTAGGGTAAGAAGGGGTGAAAGACTCAGACATATTTAGGATGATACTGTTTTGGTCATTGGGAAAACAAGAAGTGGGCTCATCATCGTATTTGGGGAAAACCATGATTCCTGGTTCTTTATAGGGGAAATCAACTCTTCATCAAAACTAGGGGGATGAACATTATCACAAACATCTATCTCTTGGGTAGGGGAAGAATGCTCAAACATGGAGAAAAACCCCCTATCGATGGCATGGCCTAGGGAAGCATCCTCAATTTCTTTTATATTAGAGTCATCATAATTTCCCACAATCTTGGAAGGCTCTTCTTTTATTGAATCATCTTGGAACATAAAGAAAAAACCTTTCCAATCACTAGGAAGGGCTTCATAAGGACCAACATTGTTATTTGGAAGGGGTGGAGCATTTTCTTCTTCCCTGAGCTCATTCTTATGAGCTTGAGAAACCATGGGGTCTTCATTTCTATAATCATACCTAATTCCCCAATCAACAACCCCAAAGTCACTCATAGATTCTCTGTTTATTTGACTATCATGATTTCCTCGGAATCTTCCCTATATATTTGGTGTTGGTTAGAATGCCATTCATTCCTTCTTTGGACAGTGAGGATTTTTCTTCCTTCATTCGTTCTCAAAGAATGATCTGCAAGGTATTATTCGAATAAATGCCTCAAGAAGAAGGTCATCGGTAGGATTCTCTTTATATATACTTTTCATTTTATGGAGCCTTTCTGTTTGCTCACAATAGTGGGAGAAAATCTCTTGAGAGTCATATGTGGCCATCAGTTTCTTGTAAGACTTTTCACATTCCATCATCCATTCTTGCAATATCTGAGGGCTCTCAGGGTTGAGATCTTCCTCATTGTCCTCAGAGGATATGCTTTCCAATTCATGAGTCTCTCCCTTGGCATTATTATTAAAGTACGCATCAATAAGAGGCCCTTATTCAAACATAAAACCATATTCAATAACTTCCTCCTCTCGAAGGGCCATATCTAACATTTGGGATATGTCTTCATGAGATTGGAAACTCGACCCTTTATGCAACAAGAACTGCGTAATCAACATCGAAGAGAAGGAATGCTTTTAGGTTTACATGATTCAAGCCAATCAGTACTTGGGGCAATGGATAGGACAAACAATTCCATTTGGTCACAAGGTTGAGTTACATTTTGCTTTGAAAGGTACCTTATGAATCTTACCACGTGGTTAGCTACAGAATGCAGATCCCCATTGAACATTGGCATATTCTTCATGGATTTCGATGAAGGGCATCTTGGGGTCCCTGTCATATCTATGGTGGGAAAATATGTGATCAACATGTTGCTGGGTCCTTAATGACATGGGAGTCGCCAGGGTGAATGAAATTGCCGTAACAAATGCTTGCTTCACCCTACAAGCATTGACTTTGAAGTTCAGTGAAGAACTAGGGCTTTGTTCTTCCAATGGAATCACCAATAATGATATGTCAATATGTCGTATATGGAACAAAACACACTTTTTTTTCCTCGTCAACGATGCCAAAATGTTACCGCTCAAACTAGCAGGGGACTTGAGGGGAATCCCTAAAGGGTAAATGCTAGACCAAGGGCAACAAATGGAGTCTTAGCCCACTGTCACCTCGGCTAAGTGTTAATTTAGGTAACAATGGTATGTTCTATGCTTAAGAGCAATTTACTTCAATTTCTTTATTAGCCCAATATCAATATCCACTTTAGCAATCACATCAGCATGAGAGTAAAATGCAAATAGAACATAAACATAAACAGTAGAAGACAAGCCAAGACAAGAGGACACAAGATGTGGCACCAGCCAAGGACAAACCCCAATGTGGGGAAACCTTTGATCAATGCTTTTTATATTCTTCAATAGTTCAGCAGAGAGAGAGAGATAGTACATATTACAAATTTGATAATTTATGATAGTAGCAGCAAAGCCCTAACCAGAAAAGTCAACGCTGGTCAAATAGGGCAGAATTCTTCCTTTAATCAGCTCGGTCAAACCCAATCAATTTCGGCCTCCAACAACAAGCCCAATCAACCCAAAATAGTATGAAAAAGTCTAGTCAAACGCTGGTCAACGAAAGTCAAACTGCGACCAACCCTAGGGCAGTCAATGTTGGTCAAATGAGAGGTCAAATTGCCTTGATTTTGGTGCCCAGATCCGTGGCCTGCTAGGAAGAAGATACCTCACCCAATTTGTAGTCAAAACAGGTCAACGCTAGAGGTCAACGCAGTTAAACAACAATCCTGCAGTTCGGTCAACGCTGCTCAATGCAATCAAACAAAAAATTGACCTACTTCCTTCGCACGAGTGAGAGACAATTGCTCAGATTTGCTTACCCAATCACAAGAGGAGAGAGAGAGATGATGATAAAATGACTTGAGGTCTCCTTTTATATGCAATGTTGAGGATGAGCTGGGGCTTTGAATCCCTGTTTTGCTTGCTGGTCGACCTTCACAATTTGTTCATAATATAAATAAATTCATATCTTCATTTTTACATGTCGGAATCGGATGATCTTTAGATCAATCCTACACCTCTCGGAGAGAGGAATCCAAGAAAAATAGCAGTTGTCATAAATAAGATGACCCATGTGGAGTTTGCCCTAGTTGCCAATTTTAACACTCCCTCTCAACTAGGGAGAACTCCATCTGCTAATTCATCTGCCAGTCGGTACTATCTCTGTCATCAATGCACTGTTCTGCTTTGCTGAACTATGAAGAAGAAGAAGTGATCGAGAATGTATCATACCATTCTCTACTGACTTGAAGCCAGTCCCAGATAAACGAGAGTGTCTCATACCACTCTTATTGACCCGAAGTCAGTTCCAATCAAAAGAGAGTGTCTCATACCACTCTTACTGACTCGAAGTCAATTCCAATTGATCCCAGATCAATATCGGTCATCCTAGCATAGGGAGTACGGTAGTACACGATGTGTCCACCAGTAGTACTATGGTACCTATCCTCATTTCCCTACTCATTGGCTAGATAAGAGGTACTTCCCATGAGTCCCAGATTGCATGGGTAGGATGTCTCAGCAGGAGAAGGATGAACCACTCATCCTGCCTACATGTCGCCACGGGGTATCACAGGGGAAGGCTGAACCACTCACCTGTACACAACAAACCACTAGGGGAAGGTTGAACCACTCACCCTAGGTTACTCGTCGCTCCAAGAAGTACCTCAAGCCCCCCAAAGCTCCCAGAGCTCAATGTCCATATCATACAGGACCCTCAGAGGAGGGTCTCTCCACGACTCCAAGTCGTTTTTGGGAGGCTAAGAACTTGACCTTCCCCAGGGGCTTTGTCAGAATATCGACGACCTGCTCATCAGTGCCAACGTGATGGAGCCTTATTGCTCCTCGTTGTACCATATCTCGGATAAAGTGGTACATGATATCTATGTGCTTGGAGCGATCATGAAATACAGGATTCTCTGATAATTGAATCCCACTCTAGTTGTTGCAGAGGATCACGGTGGTATCCAACACATGTCCAAACAACTCACTGAAGAGCTTCCTCAACCAGAGAGCGTCACAGGAGGCCATACTAGTAGCTATGTATTCGGCCTCAGTGGTGCTCAAGGCAACTGATTGCTGCTTCCTGCTTATCCAGGATATCGAAGCAGAACCCAAAGAAAAACAACACCCAAAAGTGCTCTTGCAGTCCACCACACTACCGACCCAATCAGCATTAGAATAACCATGCAGCCTCACATCTCTGGCATTGTATCTCAGTCCATGAGTGATTGTGCCACGAAGATATCTCAGAAGATTCTTGGCACCAATCCAATGTATATGATGAGGCTCAACCATATATTGGCTCAACGTATTAACTGCAAAACATATGTCCGGATGGGAGTTCACCAAGAACATTAGTGCTCCTATGAGTTGACGATATTCAAAAGCATTTCCCAATTTAGGTCCGACAACACTACCACATAACTTCTTGAAGTTAAGTTCCATCGAGGTAGTCACAGGCTTGCAGTCCACCATCCCAAATCTTTTCAGTGTTTTCACAACATATTTTCCTTGAGATAGGAAAATTTCTCTTGGCTTTTGCTAGACCTCCAAACCTAGGAAGTAGTGCATCAGTCCTAGATCCTTCATCTTAGATTCAGAAGCCAACTCCCTCTTACATTTGTGAATGAGAGGGTTTGCACCTGTCAGAAAGAAGTTGTCCACATAAAGTACCAGTATGAGAGGTTTATCATTTTCAACCTTAAAGTAAAGGTTTGGATCGGCTTCACTACTAGTGAATCTCAGCTTCATCAGATAGTTATCAATTCTCTCATACCAAGCCCGGGGTGCTTGCTTCAAGCCATAGAGAGCTTTCTTCAACCTGCATACATGAGATTCCCGGTCATGAACCTCAAACCCCTCGGGTTGTTCCACATAGACTTCCTCTTTGATCGAACCATGAAAGAAAGCGGTCTTGACATCCATTTGGTGTAGGTTCCATCTTTGCGAGGCAGCAAGGGCTATGGTCGAGCGGATGGTGGTGTATTGGGCAACAGGTGCAAATATCTCATCATAATTTACACCTTCCTTTTGAGAGAAGCCTCGAGCAACAAAGCGATCCTTAAAATTTTCTGTACTTCCGTCAACTCCATGCTTGATTTTGTAGAGCCACTTAGAGGTGACAACTAATTTGTCTTGGGTCTAGGGACCACATCCCAAACATCATTCTTCATAATTGACTCGTATTCTTCATTCATAGCATCCTTCCATACTTGTTTCTTCACAACTTCTTCAAATGATGAAGGCTCATTTTGAATGATAGTGCTCATGACGGTCAAGTATCCTTGATACCTGTTCGACTTCTTGCTCTCACGGAAAGTCCCCCTTGGTGCAATATGTCTCTCAGCATCTTCGAGAGTCTCCCTAAGCCATGAGGGTCTCCTCTTGGAGGAGGAGGGCTCTTGGGGAGGAGGATCAATAAGATCCATAGGTTCATCAACATCAGGCATCGTCTCGTCCTCTTTTTCACCCTGTTTTCCAGTGTCAGCTTCTTTGTCCTTCCTTGGGATAGGAAGGTTGTTGATCTTGCTGAGAGCCATATCTTCATCAAAGGTGACATCATGACTTATCTCAACTTCCCTTTGACCAGCGACATAAATTCTATAACTCTTAGAATTTTCGCTATAGCCCACAAAGATTCCTTTCTTCCCTGATGCACCCAATTTGCTTATTTTCTCTTTCGGCACATGAAAATATATGGGACTTCCAAAAATTCTAAAATGAGAGACATCAGGTTTCTTACCAGTGAACATTTCTTCGAGAGTCTTGGAGTCCAATGATTGATGAGGGCATCGGTTTTGAACATACACAACGGTATTTGCAGCTTCAGCCCATAGGAAATTCAAAAGCCCTTGATCATGAAGCATAGCATGAACAACTTCTACAATAGTACGATTCTTCCTTTCAGCCACACCATTCTGCTCGTGAGTGTATGGTGTTGTAGTCTCCCTCTTAATGCCAGTTTCTCTACAATAATCATGGAATTCATTTGATTCGAACCAGGGAAAATTTTTAAGAACCCCCCTAAATTTACATATTAAATAAATGGGTGAATATCCATGGTATATAGGAAAAATGGAAGGCGATTTTATCAATAAATATGATATGTATATAATAATTTTTGGCGAATCTCTCACCAGGCATGACGAATATTTTACTCAATTATAAGATCTTTGTTTATTGAATACACAAATGAAATCATTGCATTTCTTTAAAATATCTTTTGAAAATCAAAATTATCGAAATTACATATCGATAACCTAGTAGGTGTAGGATAAAATTCACCCGTGCCATTCACAGAAAGCATGAGAAAAAACCTAATACTATATATAAAACCAAGAAAAATTCAAATTCATCACTTCTAGGGAACTCGTAACCACCCTACCAATACACAAGTATGTTCCTGTTTGCAATTAGAAAAATTACCCAAATTACAATATGTTTACTCCAACATATGTTGGAAAGTTATAGAAGGATGACTAGTGCAATTAATCCATTCCTTTTAGCTCTGGATTTGTTTCAGTTTAAAATAGAAGTATACAAATATACTTGTCCAATGTCTATGCTTTAACCATTCACCTTAAGATGTTTTTACAATATAATTTCCTAAGTCTATTTAATATCTTCATTATCATAAAAACCAACCTATATCCATCTTAACTCCACATCTACCACTCTTAGGGGATGAAATCTATTTATCCTTCTGAGCACTTGGTAGACCTAGAATTAAGATGGATCTAAGATGATAGAATTTCCCCTTTAAATAGTCTATGCTCACATGAATACCATGGTATTACCATGGGTCAATACCATGGGTTATCATAAACCTGGAGCTTAAAAATTACTATTAGTATTTATAAAAATTAATAAAATTAATAGTTGATTTTTATTTTATTTTTTATTTTAACCAAACTAAAATGTTTAACATACATTAAATTACAACATCCATTTTTACTCTTGATCGGATCAAATATTTTTTCACTCTATGCTAGTTTGCATATCACGATGATCCAGAGTAAAAATGGATCTATGCTGGTTTAATTCCCCCATTTAAATAGGCTACATTCCAGGTGAATACCATGGGTCAATACCATGTGCCATTTTGGTGAATACCATGGGTCAATACCATGTGCCATTTTTATTTTTATTAATACTAATATTAGGGTTAATGATGTTTTTTTGCATGGTATTAATAACAATCTAGTCCATGGTATTTGTCCCATAGTATTTTGCCCATAGGTTTCACCTAAATATAACACATTTTTTGAGTTTTTGTAAATATAAGGTGACTTGTGGAGTAAATATAAAAAAAATGTTTTATTTGTTTACCATACCTCTCTTTTATTTATATTTTATTAATTTACCATACCTCTTTTACAAATATGGTATTTGCCCATAGGATTCACTTAAATAAAACCTCTTTCTTGAGCCTTCATAAATAGAACGAGGGTTATGGACTAAATATAAAAAGAGGTTTTATTTATTTACCATGCGTCTAGTTTATTTATATTTTTATTTATTTACCATACCTTTTGAGTAAGTATAAAAAGACGTTTTATTTATTTACCATACCTTTTGAGTAAGTATGAAAAGACGTTTTATTTATTTACCATACCTCCACTTTACTTATATTTTTATTTGTTTACACCCTTGCATGTATATAAGGTGACTTATGGAGTAAATATAAAAAATGTTTTATTTATTTACCATACTTCTCATTTATTTATATTTTTATTAATTTACCATACCTCTTTTATAAATATGGTATTTGGGCCTTTGGCCCATAGGATTCACTTAAATAAAACCTATTCTTGAAAATAGGCGAATGGATTCACTTAAATAAAACCTATTCTTGAAAATGGGCGAATGGAAGGTTGTAACTCCTAATTTCAAGGGCTAAATTTACCTTTTTTACCCTCTCCCTTAAAAGAAGGTGGGCTATTTGAGGTGATTTGTAAAAATGTACTATGATACAAAATAATCGCCCACTAAAAATTGAAAACCCCTTAATTTCGCCAAAGGGCGAACATTCGCCCCTAAAATCACCCCTAATTCGAACTTAGTCCCATTATCAATCCTCAATATCTTGATTTTCTTCTCGGATTGGTTTTCGATCATGGCTTTGAAGTGTTGGAATTAAGTGAACACTTCATCCTTCTTTTTCAAGAAGTAGATCCAGGTCTTGCGAGAATGGTCATTTGTAAAGGTGAGATAATATAAGTATCCTCCCAAAGAGTTTACGAGCATCATACCAGATATGTTGGAGTGGATCAATTGTAATATATCTGTGGTCTTGCTATTACTAGAGGGGAATGGTCCCCTTGTAAGTTTTCCTTCGGCACATCTCAGACATACACCTTCATGCTCTACTTTGAACTCGGGCATACTTGTCACCATCTGTCTCACATCGGGTAGAGCCTTATAATGAAGATGGGAAAACCTTCGGTGCCATAGTTTAGATTGTAGAGATGTGTCGCAAGACATAACTCCCAATGGACTTCCTCCAACTTGATACAGAGTGTCAACCTTGAACCCAAGAGTAAAAGCATCTTTAAATTTCCTTTTCCAAACACGTAGCTTTCCATCGATGAATGCCACCTTGTATCCTTTGTCTTCTATTGCTGAAATGGACACCATGTTCTTCTTGAGATCAGGTACATATAGAACTTCTTGTAAATGAATCGTGTTGCCTTGATTCAATTGAAGGGTAACATTCCCTACTCCCTTCACGAGATAGGTGGCATCGTCTCCAAGGATAATCTCCAAGTTTGTCTCCTTCTCTATCAGATTAGAGAGAGCTTCCTTGTATTCGGTGAAGTGCCTTGAGGCACCACTATTAATTAGCCAATTCCCCAAAGTGTCCGGTGGAGAGGTAGTCGAGAGGGCCGATATAAGATAGTATTCCTTTTGCTTATTGTTAACAACATTTGATTCTTCATACCTGAAGTTCCTTGCTTTCTTGGAGGGTTGACCATTTCTTTGATGTCCCGCATTCCTTTTACCTTTGCCATTGTACCTGCCATTTCTTTGATTGTTGTGGTTGAAGTTACCCCTAGAATGATTGTGATCATCATCATGTGATGTGTCCCTTCTATTTGGACACTCCCTTGCATAGTGGTCAAACTTATTGCAAACAAAGCACCCATCCTTCCTTCCACCCTTAGATCCAAGTTTTCCATTGAAATGACATTTAGACCCTGCATTATTTCTCCTTTTTGTTGATTTGGGGTAGCATCAGATGTGCTCTAGCCATGAAAATTGGTGGAGAGGCTAAAGCACATGAGATCTCCAAGACCCAGAAATGGTTTGGACAAATTTTACCCGGTTTGGGAGATATTAAAATGATTAATATTTTTAATGGAGTTCCTAAATCCAAACTTAGGAAAAATAAAATATTAATGGGTATTAATATAAAACTAGGTTAGAAGGTTCCAAAAGTCATGGATCAAGCCAAATTTAATTTTAGCCGTTGATTAGAGATTTAATCTCAGTCGTTGAAGGACCAACGTGAAAAGTATAAGAAGAGGCTTGAGGGTCAGTTGGAGAACACACCAGAGTGATTAGTCATTCAATTTGCTAGAGCGGGGTTGTTAAGCAAAGTCGAATTAGTGATCAGCAGCGAGGGGCAGTGAGTACTGGGCAGAGAGGCAGAGACATTGCCAAGAGACCAGCGCAGAAGCAGAGAGCGAGAGGCAACAACCAGTTCAGGCCACGCAGAGGCTAGAGGGATTGTGTCATCCACACAGAAGCTGCAGGAGTGATGCAGAGGGTCACAAAGGCTGCACAGTGACTCAGAGGGTTGACATAGAGAGGTTTGAGGTTGACGTAAGGCAGCAAGAGGCTGATGCAGAGGCCAGAAGGGCCAACATAGAGCTTCAAAGACGCTGGAGAGGGTTTCATGGGACAAGTTTTTTGAATACTTGTTTTCGAATAGAGAGGTATTGTTGCCGTGTATTTTTTCTCTGTTGGGTGAGACGGTTAGGCACCTAGTTGTACTCAAGGAAATACTGCATGATAATACACCCTCAGAATAACTGCATTGGTTTTCCCGCATTGGGTTTTTCCGGGGACATTTGTCCAAAAATAACAGTGTCACTTGTGTGTTTGTTTTCTTTCAGCTGATGATCTGTAGATGTTGTGACTGTATTGTGTTTATTTTGTATTTAAATGTTTTAAATAACTTGTTCAAAATTTACAAGTAGAAGAAATAAACCAGCAGAATACAGATTAATTTTCTAACAGATAGACTTAGAAAATTCAACATGGTATCAAAGCGTGGTTGCAGATCACAGGAAAGCTGAAGGCATCAACTGAGTAGAGCATTTGCAATAGATTCAACTGTCCCGGGTAACAAAGCTGATCCTTGCAGAAAGCAATAGAGGAAGGGTTGACACAGAGGGACTACGTCATCAGTCTGGGCCTAAGAGAGGCCAGCGCAGAGGCTGAGGAGGGTAGAAATAGGCTCACACAAAGGCCAGGAGGGCTGACGCAGCTGGATGAGGGAGCTGTTTTGCCAGTGCCGAGATTGCGTAGAGCCAAGAGGCTCATTCCTTCAGTTGCTGGGGCGAAGGAAGCTGTAGGCAGTTTGCGGGTGCGAAGCTGGTGGGGTACTGTGGTCAGAACAATACCTAACAGGGCAAAACCAAGGTAGAGGGAGTTGTTGTCGAGGCGGATTTCTAGCCAAGGAATCCGGATCAATGTTGTAGTTGCACAGACGATCAAAGAGGGGCAACTTGACGGTTGGCAGAAGGATTTCCAGGAGGGAAATCGGGACTCAGAGGGAGTCCAGAAGAGAACTTCCAGACGAGAAGTAGAGACTCGGAGGAGTCGAACCGAGAACTTCCAGACGGGAAGTAGAGAGACTCAGCAGGAGTCGAACCGAGAACTTCCAGGCAGGAAGTAGAGAGACTCAGAGGAGTCGACGGAGAAGAGCATAGAGATGGTCGTGAATGGGTTGAGGGATCAAGGATAGGTTGGACAAAGCGTCAAACTTTGTGGTCTAGAAGGCCAAGATCTTGTCCATTCTAGACATACATCGCATCAAGGGCTTCGCCTTGAGAGTAATGGCTATCCCAATGGACCCGGTAGCTAATGAAAGGTACGAGGAGGCAATGGCCAAAGCAAAATGCATCCATCCTTGATGGGGTCAAGGATCTTGTTGTCCAACATATTGCCGAGAAGGAGACGACAAAGGAAATGTGGGATACCTTGAAGACATTGTACTAGCATACTTCCGTGCAGAGGAAGATGCTACTTGAGAATTAGCTACGATCATACCAGATGCAGAAGGGAGAGCAGATATATCTCTTCCTTGGTCGGTTGAAGGAGATCCGGGACCCACTGACTTCCATAGGGGCCACGCCGGATCAGGAGTTGATGGTAAGAACCACACTAAATGCAGTCTCCGAGGAGTGGGAGACATTTTCCCAGAGCATACTGGGCAGGGCGAATGTTCCAAATTGGGAAGAATTGTGGGCGGCTCTTCGTCAAGAAGAGATCAGACGGCTGACCAAGACGGGAAGTAGCAACAATGAGGTCCAAATCAAGAAGGAAGAGGAAGAGGATGCAGCTCTGGCATCTGCGAGAAAGCAGGAGAAGAGGAAGAAGAAGGACCTCTCCAAGGTCAAGTGCTTCCACTGTGGGAAACTGGGTCATTATGCTAACCAGTGTCCGAAGAAGAAGAACAAGGGAGAGGTGTCTGACTCTAAGGCAACATCAGCGAAGGCGGAGAAAGAAGTCGAGGAGGATGACGATTGTGCCATGAGTGCTCATGTGCCACTAGAGAAGAAGTGGGGAGACATCGAGCTGTAATCAGGAGGACTACAGGCGATGAGGGGCGGGATCCTTGAGGTACCCAACCTCTTGGATTATACCTTGCTACGGGAGCCTCGAAGAGGAGTAGCAGTATGGCGGATGTCGGTAGAGATGGATGCGGATCAAGCGACAGAGAGTGCTCCAGTGCAGGAGTCCCCATGCGGCGCGAGGCTAGCAAGTTGCAACAGTGCGAGAGGCACAAAGTGTTGCAACGGTGCAGGATGGCATAGAGAGGTGTGCAACAATGCGAGATGCAGGGAGTTGTTGCAGCAACACAGAGGTTAGTAGAGGGAGCACTTGTTAGCGGCCGAGAGAGCTTCAACATCGGAAGTGTTTATAGCTTGATAGGGATGTCAGAAGTTGGGTGGATCAATTACTTACTTCTCAGTAACTGAGTTGTAGTGCAGTAGCAGTATGCAGTAGCACGATGCAACATGATGAGAGGGGGATGCAATGTTGGGAGGATGGACCAGCAACAACACAGATGCAGAGGGAGCTGCCGTACGGATGCAACAGTGGCAGTGGTAGGGCCATGGGCAGCAGTACAGGATGCAACAGTGCAAAGGATGTTGGGCGGGGAGGCCTAGCATCAACATAGGTACCGGTGCCGTATAATTAGAGTAATGCTCAGTGTGGAGTATTACTAGAGCATAGTCCTCGCTAAGAGGGAGTGTTGATTTGAGGTAGCATCGAATGTGCTCTAGCCATGAAAATTGGTGGAGAGGCTAAAGCACATGAGATCTCCAAGACCCAAAAATGGTTTGGATAGATTGTACCTGGTTTGGGAGATATTAAAATAATTAATATTTTTAATGGAGTTCCTAAGTCTAAACTTAGGAAAAATAAAATATTAATGGGTATTAATATAAAACTGGGTTAGAAGGTTCCAAAAGTCATGGATCAAGCCAAATCTAATCTTAGCTATTGATTAGAGATCTAATCTCGGCCGTTGAAGGACCAACGAGAAAAGTATAAGAAGATGCTTGAGGGTCAGTTGAAGAATACACAAGAGTGATCAGTCATTCGATTTGCTAGAGCGGGGTTGCTAAGCAAAGTCGAATCAGTGATCAACAACGAGGGGTAGTGAGTACTGGGCAAAGAGGCAGAGACAGTGCCAAGAGACCAGCGCAGAAGCAGAGAGTGAGAGGCAACAACCAGTTCAGGCCACGCAGAGCCCAACAGAGACAACATAAAGGCCAGAGGGACTGCGTCATCCACGTAGAAGCTGTAGGAGTGACGTTGAGGGTCCCAGAGGCTGCAGTGCCTCAGAAGGCTGACGCAGAGAGGTTTGAGGCTGACGAGGAGGCGAGAAGGGCCAGCGTAGAGCTTTAAAACGCTGGAGAGGGTTTTGTGGGACAGGTATTTTGAATCCCTGTTTCCGAATAGAGAGGTGTTGCTGCTGTGTATTTTTTCTCTGTCGGGTGAGCTGGTTAGGCACCTAGTTGTATTCAAGGAAACACTGCATAATAATAAACCCTCAGAATAGCTGCGCCGGTTTTTTTGCATTGGGTTTTTTCGGGGACATTTGTCCAAAAATAACGGTGTCACTTGTGTGTTTGATTTCTTTCAACTGATGATCTGTAGATGTTCTGACTGTATTGTGTTTATTTCAGCATTTAAATGTTTTAAATAATTTGTTCAGAATTTACAAGTAGAAGAAATAAACCAGTAGAATACAGATTAATTTTTTAACGGATAGACTTAGAAAATTCAACACTTTTGGCATGAGCGCAAAAAGCAGAAGGGTTGCTTCTATTAGAAGGCATTTCTTGCTCCACCATTCTTGTTTCTTCTTGAATGCATCTCGACATCAATTCTTCAAACCCTAGAATTCGATCATTATTGAGAATAGTGGTTCTAAATATATACCACTCGGGTGGGAATTCTCCAAGATTAGTGATAGTAAGTTCCTTGTCAAGAATGACATCTCCAATCGGAAGTAGACCATTCTTGATCTCAGTGATCCTTAAGAAGTAGGATTGAATATCCTCGTCCTTGCCCTTCTTAATAGCTTTCAATTTATTTTTGAGAAATAAAATTTGATTTGCATCACTAACCTTGAACATGCTGACCAACCTGTCGTAGATCTCCTTGGAGGTGTTCAAATCGGAGATGTAGGCCACCAGACGCTTGTCAATGGAATCTCTGATAATCTTCTTTGCTTTGACTTCAACTTTATTGTACTTGGTCTTTGCAGCAGCCTATGCATTTGAAGGAGGCTTAGGGATTTTACCCTTCACATAATCCAACACTTGTTCTTCCAAGGTCAAATCAAGAGACATCTTCCATCCATGATAGTCAGAATTTTCATGGAGCTTATCTTCAACTGGGAAGTGGGATGAGGAACCCATTGAGCCTTTAGTCCTTGTCCAACTGTCTTTGGTGATTGCTCTTTCACTCTTGCTTGGGCTTTGTCTTCACCTCACCTCTGATACCATGTTAATTTTAGGTAACAATGGTATGTTCTATGCTTAAGAGCAATTTACTTCAATTTCTTTATTAGCTCAATATCAATATCCAGTTTAGAAATCACATCAACATGATAGTAAAATGCAGATAGAACATAAACATAAACAGTAGAAGACAAGCCAAGACAAGAGGACACAAGATGTGGCACCAACCAGGGACAAACCCCAATGTGGGGAAACCCTTGATCAATTCTTCTTATATTCTTCAATAGTTCAGCAGAGAGAGAGATAGTACAAATTACAAATCTGATAATTTATGACAACAATAGAAAAGCCCTAACCAGAAAAGTCAATGCTGGTCAAACAGGGTAAAATTCTTCCTCTAATCAGCTCAGTCAAACCCAATCAACTTTGGCCTCCAACAGCGAGTCCAATCAGCTCAAAACAGTCCAAAAAAGTCCAGTCAAAAGTTGGTCAACGAAAGTCAAACTGCGGCCAGCCCTAGGGCAGTCAACGCTGGTCAAATGAGAGGTCAGATTGCCTTGATATCGGTGCCTAGATCTGCAACCTTTTAGGAAGAAGATACCCCATTCAATCCACAGTCAAAACAGGTCAATGCTGGTCAAATGAGAGGTCAGATTGCCTTGATTTCCATGCCCAGATCTGTGGCCTGTTAAGAAGAAGATACCTCACCCAATCCGCAGTCAAAACAGGTCAACGCTAGAGGTCAACACAATCAAACAACAATCTTGCAGTTTAGTCAACTCTCGTCAACACAGTGAAATAGTCAAACAGAAAATCAATCTCCTTCCTTCACATGAGTCAGAGACAACTGCCTAGATTTGCGTACCCAATCACAAGAGGAGAGAGAGAGATGATGAGATGAGATGATAAAGTGACCCAACGTCTCCTCCTTTTATATGCAACGTTGAGGATGAGCTAGGGGTGTTGTTGGAATTTCTAAGTTTAACTTGTTAGAAATTCTTCCTGTGCTATCTGATTTATTTCTTCCTACTTGTTCAATTACTTAACAAGTTATTTACCATGTAAATACTGAAAATAAATACGAGCACAATATCAACACATACAGATCAACAATTGAAAGTAAACAAACACACAAGTGACACCGTTGTTTTTGGACTAATGTCCCTGGAAAAAACCCAATGTGAGAAAATCGTGCAATGATTCAAAGGGTTTTATTATTATGCAGTTTCAGAATACAACCTGGGTGCTAGAAATGGCTCACCCAACAGAGAGTGCCCTCGACAGTAGTACCTCTCAGTCAGACACAGATATTCCGACTAAATCACCGGATGAACGATCCCACTGCAACAATGCAACTTCTGCTGCTTTGCGTCACTCTAATAGGGACTGTGTCACCCTATTCGGCTGTCCAGCTCTGAGTCTGTCCCACTAAAACTCTCCCAGGGCTGCCTCTAGGCTCAGCGTCAGCCTCTCTGGCCCAACGTCAGCCTCTCTGGTCCAGCGTTAGCCTCTCTAGGCTCTGCGTCAGCCTCTGGAGCCTTTGCATCTCACATGCTGACCCTCTTTGGCTCTGCGCAATTCCTGGTTGCCTTTGCGTGGCCTCTGGCTCGCTTTGCGTCAACCTCTCCCGGCTTTTGCGCTGATCCTCCCAGTGCTAACTCTGTCTCTCTGCTATGTATTCACTGCCCCTCAGTTGCAACTCTGATCACTCACTCAATTTCCTCAGCAAACCCTGCCCCAGAAAATCGAGTTCTTGATCTCTCTTGATGTGTTCTCCAACTGACCTTCAAGCCTTCTCTTATACTTTTCTCGTTGGCCCATCAACGACCGAGATTAAATCTCCAATCAACGGCTAAGATTAGATTTGGCTTGATCCATGACTTTTGGACCATTCTAACCCAGTTTTATATTAATTCACATTAATATTTTATTTTCCTAAGTTTAGACTTAGGAACTCCAATAAAAATATTAATTATTTTAATATCTCCCAAACTGGCTAGATTCTGCCCAAACCATTTCTGCGTCTTGGAGCTCTCATGTGCTTTAGCCTCTCCACCAATTTTCATGGTTAGAGCATATCTGATGCTACCCCAAATCACGACTCCCTCGTAGCGAGGACTGTGCTTTAGTAATACTCCTCACTGAGTATCAACTTGATCATCTAGCATCGGTCCCTATGCTGATGCTAGGCCTCCCCCCTCAACATCCTCTGCACTGCTGCATCATGTACTGCTACCCATGGCCCCGCCACTGCCACTGCTGCATCCGTATGACAGCTCCCTCTGCATCCGTGTCGCTGCCCATTGCCCTGCCACTGCCATTGCTGCATCTGCACTGCGTCCTCTCTCATCATGCTGCATCGTGCTGCCCATAGCACTACCACTGCTAATTGCTGCACTACAACTCAGTTACTGAGAAGTAAGTAACTGATCCTCCCAATTTTGACATCTCTGTCAGGCTAGAAACACTCCCGATGCTGAAGCTCCCTCTATCGCTAACAAGTGCTCCCTCTACTGACCTTTGTGCTACTGCAACAACTCCATGCATCTCGCACTGCTGCCTCACGCTGTCCCGAGACTCTTGCACTGTAGCACTCTCTGTTGCTCCATCCGCATCCGTCTCTACCGACATCCGCCAGTCCTGCTACTCCTCTTCGGGCTCCCGTAGCCAGGTATAATCCAAGAGGTTGGGTACCTCGAGGATCCTGCCCCTCATCATCTGTAGTCCTCCTGACTACAACTCGATGTCTCCCCACTTCTTCTCAAGTGGCGCATGAGCACTCATTGCACAGTCGTCATCTGTCTCCACTTATTTCTTTGCCCTCGTTGGCGCTGCCTTGGTCTCAGAAGCCTCTCCCTTGCTCTTCTTCCTTGGACACTGGTTCGCATAGTGACCCAGTTCCCCACAGTGGAAGCACTTGACCTTGGAGAGGCCCCCGCAGATGCTAGAACAACATCCTCCTCTTCCTCTTTCTTGATTCTGACCCCCTTACCGCTATTCCCTGCTTTGGTTAGCCGTCTGATCTCTTCTTGACGAAGAGCCGCCCACAGTTCCTCCCAATTCGGAAGGTTCGACTTGCCCAGTAAGCTCTGGACAAATACCTCCCAATCCTCTGAGACTGCGTTCAGTGCGGTCCTCACCAACATCTCCTCATCTGGCGTGGCCCCTATGGAAGTTAGCTGGTCCCAGATCTCTGTCAATTGCTTGAGGAAGATATCTATTTGCTCTCCCCTCTGCATCTGGTATGACTGCAGCTAATTTTCTAGAAGCATCTTCCTCTGCACGGAAGTATGCTGATACAACTTCTTTAGGGCATCCCACATCTCATTTGTCGTACCCTTCTCGGCAATATGTGGTACCACATGATCCTTGACCCCGTCAAGGATGATGCACTTAGCCTTGGCCATTGCCTCTTCGTACTTCTCATTTTCAGCCGGGTCAATTGGGATCGCTATCGTTTTCAAGGCGAAGTGCTTGATGCGATACCTGTCTAGAATGGACAAGATCTTGGCCTTTGAGACTATGAAGTTGGAAGCTCCGTCCAATCTATCCTGATCTCTCAGCCCATTCACTACCATTTCGCTGCTCCTCTTTCGACTCTTTCGAGTCTCTCTACTTCCCTCCTGGAAGTCCTCTGATCGACTCCTGTTGAGTCTCTCAACTTCCCGTCTGGAAGTTCTTGGTTTGACTCCCTCTAAGCCTCGATTTCCCTTTTGGAAACCCCTCTGCCAATGTCGAGATGCCCCACTCCGATCGTTTGTGCAACTGCACCATTCATCCAGATTTCTTGGCTAGAAATCCTTGGCAGCAACTCCCTCCTCCTTGGTCTTGCCCTGTTAGGTACTGTTCTGACCACAGTACCCCACTAGCTTCGCTCCGCAACTCACCCACAACCTCCTATGCCTCACAATCTGAAGGTTTGAGCCTCTAGGCTCTGCGCAATCCCGACACCAGCAAAATCTGCACCTCCTGGCCACAACGTCGATCCTTCCTGACTGAGAAAGATGACCGGGCACTGCGTAGGTCAGGTCTGCTCCTTTCTGCCTCAGCGCTGATCCTCCTCTTGGCTTGAATTGATGATGCAGGCTCTCTGCGTCACGCCTTCCTTGCTGCTTTCTCCTAGGAACAATTCTTGTGACTCGGGATAACTGTTTTTGCTGCTGCTGCTCTGCTCGGTTGATGCCTTCAGTTATCTTGTGATCTGCAAGCACGCTCTGATACTATGTTGGAATTTCTAAGTTTAACCAGTTAGAAATTCTTCTTGTGATATCTGATTTATTTCTTCCTACTTGTTCAATTACTTAACAAGTTATTTACCATGTAAATACTGAAAATAAATACAAGCACAGTATCAACACATACAAATCAGCGACTGAAAGTAAACAAGCACACAAGTGACACTGTTGTTTTTGGACTAATGTCCCCGGAAAAAACCCAATGCGGGAAAACCGGTGCAGCTATTCAGAGGGTTTTACTATTATGTAGTTTCAGAATATAACCCGGGTGCCAGAAATGGCTCACCCAACAGAGAATGCCCTCGGCAGTAGTACTTCTCAGTCGGAGACAGATATTCTGGCTAAATCACCGGATGAACAATCCCACAGCAACAATGCAGCTTCTACTGCTCCGTGTCACTCTGATAGGGATTGCGTCACCCTATTTAGCTCTCCAACTCCCAGTCTGTCCCACGAAAAATCTCCCAGCACTGCCTCTAGGCTCTGCGTCAGCCTCTCTGGCCCAACGTCAGCCTCTCTAGTCCAGTGTCAGCCTCTCTGGGCTCTGCGTCAGCCTCTAGAGCCTCTGCGTCTCACACACTGACCCTCTCTGGCTCTTTGCAGCTCTTGGCTACCTCTGTGTGGCTTCTGGCTGCCTCTGCGTGGCCTCTAACTGGCTTTGCGTCAACCTCTCCCGGCTTCTGCGCTGATCCTCCCAGTACTAACTCTACCTCTCTACGATGTATTCACTTCCCCTCAGTTGCAACTCTGATCACTCACTCAATCTCCTCAGCAAACCCTGCCCTAGAAAATCGAGTTCTTGATCTCTCTTGGTGTGTTCTCCAACTGACCCTCAAGCCTCCTCTTATACTTTTCTCGTTGGTCCATCAATGTTCGAGATTAAATTTCTAATCAACGACTAAGATTAGATTTGGCTTGATCCATGACTTTTGGACCATTCTAACCCAGTTTTATATTAATTCACATTAATATTTTATTTTCCTAAGTTTAGACTTAGGAACTCCATTTAAAATATTAATTAATTTAACATCTCCCAAACTGGTTAGATTCTGCCCAAACCATTTTTGGGTCTTGGAGATCTCATGTGCTTTAGCCTCTCCACCAATTTTCATAGCTAGAGCACATCCGATGCTACACCCAAATCAACAGGTTTGAATCCTTGTTTTGCTCGCTGGCCGACCTTGACAATTTGCCCATAATATAAATAAATTGATATCTTCGTTTTACATGTCAGAATCGAATGATCTTTAGATCAATCCTACACCTCTTGGAGAGAGGAATCCAAGAAAACTATCAGTTGTCATAAATAAGATGACCCATGTGAAGTTTGGCTCTAGTTGCCAAATTTAACACTAAGGCTCCCTTCTATTTACGGACTTTCACCGATGGGAGGAGACCCGATATGTATGGAGTCACTAATGAATGATAAGTCAATGGATATGAGTGACCCAAACCCTTTCCCAGAAGGTTTTGAAGGATGGAGCTTGCTTGCTTTCTAAGCAAGGTACTATGCCCTTCTAGGGAAAGGAAGAGGATTTTGGGGGTTAGGTGTATGGGAATATGCTTTGAAAGGAGTTCACCACACTCTAAATCCTTGTTAGAATTGGTATCCTGGATGGTTCTTGAAGAATGGTCCTTTGAAGGAGCGGGACCACATGGGGCCAAGTGGACCCGGTCTAGGGTATGAGGAAGGTATGAAACAATCAATGATATTCTTACCCTAGACAAAGTGGGAAGGATCAACGAAAGTATTTCACTCAATAATGTTGCTTTGACCTCGGAAGTGCTAGCCTTGGGGATGGCAGGGCAATTTTTGGTCCTGGAGCTAGGGCTTGGATTTTCTCCCAACTCAACCGTTGGAATATCTTCAAATTTGGAGGAGGGCTAGAGGAAAGGTCAATGCCGGAGGCCCTAGGAGATCAAACTCTTTCAGTGGTTAACTTGTCGGGAAATTGATGCCCTAGGCATCCTAATGTGGCTAGACTTGGGAGAAGGTGAAAGAATAAGTGTTTTGGTGACCATCCTTGGTAGATCAATGCCTTAATCCTTGGGAGAATGGAGTCTATGTTTATTATGTGTAAGATTCCTTGGTTCCGAGTTAAGGAGGCTTCAAAATTACTTCACATTCCCCTTTAGGTCAAGTGAAAGAAATGTTGCAACTTTTATACTTCAAATGCACAAGAGGAATGGCTTGTCAAGGTCAGATTTGCCCTTAGGAGATTTAGCTCATACTACATGGCCCATACTTGGAGAGAAACATTATAATAGAGACAATCCCACAATATTAAGCAATAGTTTGCATGCAACAATTAACCCTAAAACAACGAAAATCCCAATCCAGCATATATGACAAAAGTAACAAGAATAACATCAAAATTTCATACTTACATGCCGTAGAGTATATCCAACCATTCACAAGTGACAATAGAGAAGCCCCAAGAGAAGATAGACCAATAACCATACATCAAAAGTCACCCATAAATGCTCCAACTCATCCTCTAGGAAAAAGTGTGAAATTCTCTAAAGAAGGGAGAGGTCCAATCCAAAGTGATGATGAGATATGATCTCACCTCACTTGTATTTATACACATCTTAGGAGTTCGAAGTAGCCTCCTTGGCCTACATAACCCCCAAAAATAAAATAATGTTCTAATAATACAACTTTTGGTGACAAGCCCACCAAACTAGCTCATAAATGAAAAAATAAACCTCTTAAGAGGTCGAATAATAAACTATGCATGTCGTAGGGCCCTCTAAGAGGCCTAATGAGGTCCATGGGTGCCATAATGAAGAGAAAGACCCTCAAAAGCAGTGGGCAAGGGGGTGGCCCCTTGTAATAATCTTTGGTGCTCCAAATGACTTCTGGGGGCACACATGTGTCCTCATGGGTCTCCAAACAAATCAAAGATGCCAGCAGGCTGCCCTCAAGGGCTAGGATGATGGTGTAGATGATGCCACATCATCGTGGAAGTCCTGGATCATCTGCCAAATGTATGGTGTAGATTTGGGGCTGGCTGGGCATGATGGATCAAGTGCATCCTGTTCGTCCAATAAGTGAACCACGAGCAATCTCTGAATGGCTGTGGAGATCCATGGAGTGTAGTCTGTTGCTGTGGAGGCCCATGGCTCTCAATGTTCACCCTACATGTGCCAATGTAGCCCTCTGGAGGATTAGGACCCCGTATAGGGAGACCAAACCTCAAATGGAAACCATTTGCAATCCCGCATAAGATTCAATGCGTCCCCTAGCCTTCCAGTACAACAAGTCATTAGAGAAATCGAGTAAATGAGCTTACCTAATCATGGACCACAGGTGGGGACTTCATAATGGCTTGCCTTTCCATAATGGGCTTTAGGATGTGCCAATGTCTCCTAAACTCCAAATGGGTTAACCAAGCACCCTATTAGGTGGTTTCTACCTTTAAAGGGGAGAATATAGTCAAGGTACATCCGTCAAAAGGTGTTGGCATGTGACAGATAGGTGAATGAAATAGGGGATGAGAAGGGGCAACCTTGGGTCACATGTTGGGGTAAAAGGGTAGCTAATAACAGGGAAGCCCACACTTTGGGTTTAGAATGTGTAGGAGGGAGCAATTGTGGTACATGAGGTGCCCTGACTTTGGTTTTTCCATCCTTCTTTATATGCCGTTTGCCTTTTATGATTTTCTTTGATTAATTGCTCGGGGCTCAAGGGGTTAGAGCATGATGTGCAAGATATAACAGTTGAATTCCCTTTTTAAGGTGGTGCCGTTCATCGCCCACTAGGGGTTGGGACAATCATGGGCTCCTATATGATGAAGAAGGCTCATAGAACCCGTGGGAATCAATGTGATGGCCATGATAATGGGGTAGAGCTCATGTATTGGCTTTTGCCCACGTGCTAAAATGTTTTGTCCCTACCATATTTTGCATTTTGTGGTACCTTTCTTGTTGAATGTGGCCATATATGCTTTTAAATTTCTTTTCAGCTGCATCAACCTTCGGGCTTCATTCCAGGCCATGACCCAAGGTGGGGGCAAGGGGAAGGGGAAAGCTAACCCCATGTGGACCCAATGGAGGAATGTGGACCCAGGCAGGAAAAATGATGGATGAGATACTAATGAATGGAAAGAGGGTAATATAAGCGAATAAGGGAGTAGGACCACGCAACCAAAATCGGGGTTTCCTATGAAATACCATCCTTGAAACCCAATGCTTAGTAGAAGAGATCCCACGGTACTAGAATCCAAGGTTAATTCCTACAAAGGGTCTAGGGAATAGAAGCACAGATCTAGCCCATTCTTTTTGCCAAATCCGCCCATTAATCCATGACCAAAAATGTCCATGATAAGCAAACTACAATACTCAATTTCAAAATGACAAGCCATAGCTTTAGATTCGGGAGGCCCACCTTCAAACATACAATCATGGTAGATGGGCGAGGGACCACATGGGTGGCTCAGGGGGCAGAGAAATGGCACAATGAACTAGCTGATGGCTGCAAGGGGCTGCTCACTGCCCACTGAGGACCATCTTGGAGAAATTTTTTTCTCCTAGGGATATCACCCACAAAATGGTGGGTAACAACACCTTTTTGTGGCATTTAGAGCTCATTTGGGATGACATCATGCTTGAGGAGGATTTTCTCCTACATGTGTGGGCATTTATGGCATTTTTGTTATGTTTCCGAGCGATGAGGTTGGCTTGTAACGTCTATCTTGTGGAACACTTAAACTTGTCAATAGGGCTTCTTTACTTGTTAGTTTGTGATAATGAACAATTTAACCCTATATCATTATACCAACCATTTTCATGTGCAAGGAGACATTGCATTATTCATCATTTTGGATGAATTACAGTTGCAAACCATTTATTGATAGAACGATGAATGAACCTAAGGATGTATGTAAGAGTTATGAATTTGTAATAATAATAGTTCCTCACAAACACACATCATGGAGAGAAAGTTTCAGTTATTTAGCTCAGCCTTAGAAAATTATTCATTCTTCATGTAAATGAATGAATATTTCAAATTCCATTGTTCCATTCATGTGATACTAGCATTAAAAGCGGTCAACTCCTAATTTTTTTTGGCTGAAAATGAAAGAGTATTGAACAATGTCTAGGTGACTTGAAAAGTTCAGCTATGTATGTGAATCATTCCACATTGAAAGTGTTTAAATTCTAATTTCCACGCAGAAAAATGTAAAAGGGGCAGAACACTTCAACGATAGTAAGAGTTTAGAAACTAAAAAGCAACGAGATATTCTGACTTCGAGTTCCAGATTCATACTAAGCCTTCAAGTTCCTTATTATGAGCGAGTTAAATGAGAGTTTCGAGTGCTAATAAGTGAAAATAATCAAATTTAAACCTTGAGAACTCAGTTTTTTAATGGAAAATCGATCTATCTTAGTATTCAGAAAATTTCAAACCCTAGATCGATTTTGTTAAACCCAATATAAAAAAATGAATTATTAAACCCTTGACTTAGGCAGGAGCAAGTTTATTTGAAGAGATAAAGCCCAGGAAAATCTAAACTCGCTGAGAGAAAAATGTTAAGATTGATTGAAGAAGAGGGCTGAAATTTGGTCTACCATTAGGCCATGGAGTCTTTCTTTCCCTTGTGAGTGCTTCCTTGCTGATATGAAGAAGTTCTCTCCCACTTTGAATTGAGAGGGAAGCATCCACCTGAAATCAAATAGACTAAATACTCCTAAAGAGGGTTAAAATTTGATTTAAGAAAATATCCTAGTCTAAGCAAAGTCTTCTGTAGATAATTCCGAAGTAATAAGACAAAATATACAACAATATGTCTCTCAAATACAAATAAAAAATTTATCTAAAGAAATTTCAAAGATGCCAAAAGATAGAAATGGAAGTCTTACCCTTTCGGCAGCTTCACTATTTATCAGATCCTTTATTGCTTCAAGATCAATAGCTATTCGATCTCTCCATGAAAGGTTTGCACAATAGAAAGAAAAATACCAAAACTAAGTGATAGGCAAGCTTCTCTTTATTCTCCAATAAGTAAAAATGGCAGTTGTCTATAATGAGACTTTTTGGAAGTCTTTCCGGTGGGTTTTTCCGGTCAAAATCCGGCAGCAATTTATTGGAATCGCAAGTTTGATAGCTAGTTTCTGCACAATCAAGGCGTCCCAGGGGTTTTTCAGGGTGCTGAATCCAAATATGCAGTTAAAAAACCATTTTAACTGCAACAAATCAAGATTTAACCTCAATTTCTTCCGCCGGATTCCGTCACCGGAATCTCCAAAAAGTCACATTATAGACAACTCCGTAAAAATGAGTTAGGCAACCTCTTTTATAGGTGAAGAGGTGTGCAAACACAACCATACAATACAATGTGCTTTTACAAATCCAAGTGCTAAAACAAGTGGTTATCCAACCAATTCCTAACTTCCCCTTATCCACATGTGTGACATGCGTTTTAGGTAGTTTGATCTAGTCAAACAAGTGGAGCTCTCCATCTAGTGATCAAATGAAACCCATAGATGAGGGTCAAAGGGGGTCAAACCACCAAAACTCTTATAAATACATCAAATCTGTCCACACGTGTGGGAAATGAAATAGAGAAGTGTACCCCCTTCTAAAAGGCTTTAGATCAAATAGTGTTGACTTGGTCAAACAATTCATAATAATCCATATAGAAGCCTCTAGAAACATGTGACAAAATAGTAAATGGAGTCTAGTTGGGCTTGTGGATGTGACACACTAGTTCAACAAAACATCAATCAAAATTTTCAAGTGTGAAATGGGCTCAAAAATAGAGGGACACCCTCATATATGCTAGGTAGCAATGGTGCAATGTAGCAAATCTTCCATGTAGTGTTGTAAGCTGATGTGGACACCCTAATGATGTGATGCCCATGTTGTCATGGATTCTAAGCTCTAGTATGCATAGATCCCAAGGTGTAATGCATGAACTTTTCAATGTGTAGCACCCCAACCTATCATGATGAATCAAACTCCAAACAAGTTGTCAGGCACCAAAACATAGATATTCTGATTTAGCAATGATAATATAAGCTAATCCTAAGGACTAACCTAAGTAAGCTATAGTGGTACAACCTTATCCCCTTTACATGTGGCTTTAGAGTAGGACATAAGGTATTTCCTATGTTTCTTGATTAGGAATAGGTAAGGGCGATGTAATTTGTGGAAGGGTACTAACGAAAACCTATGAAATAACCCTCGAAGCCATAGGGTGATGTATTAGATTTGTCTCTGGTCCAATTAGTCTTTTTTGACTAGGAGTCTGCATTTATTTGTTGCAAACTTTTGAGGGGGAGCCCTTTTTATCCATTTTTTGCTACTTTGGCACCATTTTCTTCCCCTTTTAAATATTTTTCTTTAATTAGTTTAGTTTTTTTTCTTTAGATGGGCATTTAACTATAGGACTTTAGGGGGTGGGCCTTTCATTGAAGTAGTAGAACTTTTTCTTTCGTTTTCTTTGCTATTTACCTCTCAACCTTTTATTTTGGCTTGATTTAGCTGAGGTTTGTATGATTTTTCTTCTAAATTCTTCATTTAGACCTTTTCTAGTAACATGTGATAAGCTATTCATAAGTTGGGGAATATAAATTAAAATGGATGAGATGGTAAGGGAATTTGCAGAAAGTGTTAAGTATGGATATGATATGAGCACGCTACCTACCGTGATCCCTAGTAGTACCTAGTGGCCTAGGCTAAGAGACACTTATCTAGGGACAATTATGTCTGCCCATGGTTGGAAGAGGCAAGAATGTAAGATTTTTACTTAGTTATGGATGATGCAGGTTCATATCTATGTCACAACACATTTACAAACAAGTTAAATTACAACACCATTCTAAGCTAGGAAACAACACATGGAATGATAGCAATTGGAATAAATCATCATCACATAATGTCTACTAGCACATATGAAATGAAGTGTCTAGGGAGCAAAAGTTGATATACCACTGCAGGATGAATCTGAAAGCACATGTGTATGATGGAATGTAAGTAGTAACTAGAATAGGAACCTCATACAAGCAACACCATCACATTCGTCAGAGTGTGTCTCTAAGGTAGTTATCTTTGAGGGACAACAGGCGGCAACATGGAAACATAATTTTTATAGGTTTCCTCAAACATTATGCTATTAATTAACATGGATGTGCATGATAAAAATTATTTTTCAAGGGTTCTTGAGTTGGTCGGTAGTTATATGGCATGGATCAAGGCTACTAAAATAATTTGATGCCAGTTTCCATTTATTCAGTTGTGCGTTGGTTGAATAACCATGAATGTTGACTTGTTTAACATTTTCATTTTTTGTGTTTTTTATTATTTATTTTTTTCAAGTTACATCATGTGTATTTGTCTTGCTTTTTGTAGAATGGATGATTTGCAGTTTTATAGGGATTCATGATGTATTCCTTACAGACAGGAATCTGTGATGGATCCCAGACAGATACGGATCTGGAACCATATAGACGAATTTATCTATGTGGGGAGGTATTATGTAACACAACTCATAGGGTCAATGGATCTATGACAAGATATGTTTCAACTTTCATCATCATTACAACTACAATTCTTGAAATATATATGCAATATTGACGAAATGCTTATATAGCTTTCACTAAAGATTGTTTGAGTATACAAACCTACTAAGTAGTAGAAGGACCTCAACAGAAATGGATATCTGCAATATCTCAATTTTTCTCCTTGGAAACTTTCTAATTATTTTTGTTAAAAACTATGCATGGATACTTTATTTTTGCTTTATTGATCACCATGAGGTAGATATATCATGTTGTTGTAAACATTGTAAATATTTTTATTTTTGCACCTAATAAGATGATGATGATCGAGATTAGTAGACGTGAGTGCCTATAGGGGCTATGATGGCACATGTGGAGAAAGGTAATGGGTTATGAGGGATATCTTTATTGTTCCTTCTAAATATCCTACTTTATCATCTTCACCTTATTTAACGCTAGGGTTAGAAGGAAGACGAGAAATAACGATAACAGTCACACATATAGTAACAACACACATAAATCATGATTTGCCCTGGAAAAACCCAACGGGGAAAAAACCAGCCAACAATAGATCTATTATTATTTTATGGCTTAAAAGCAGCCATTTTGGCCAACATGTTGGCCTTTGCCTAGCGAGCCTTCCACTCTACTTTGGCACCATACAATGGTGAATCCCAAAGCCTTTTGAAGAATTTAATTACATGTAATAACATGGGCTTAATACCACGAGCCACTAATACCAAGTGTTTGAAACCACAACTGTAAACCTAACAACCTCAACAACAATAGATCTATTATTATTTTATGGCTTAAAAGCAGCCATTTTGGCCAACATGTTGGCCTTTGCCTAGCGAGCCTTCCACTCTACTTTGGCACCATACAATGGTGAATCCCAAAGCCTTTTGAAGAATTTAATTACATGTAATAACATGGGCTTAATACCACGAGCCACTAATACCAAGTGTTTGAAACCACAACTGTAAACCTAACAACCTCAACGATAACAGTCACACATATAGTAACAACACACATAAATCATTATTTGCCCTGGAAAAACCCAACGGGGAAAAAACCAGCCAACAATAGATCTATTATTATTTTATGGCTTAAAAGCAGCCATTTTGGCCAACATGTTGGCCTTTGCCTAGCGAGCCTTCCACTCTACTTTGGCACCATACAATGGTGAATCCCAAAGCCTTTTGAAGAATTTAATTACATGTAATAACATGGGCTTAATACCACGAGCCACTAATACCAAGTGTTTGAAACCACAACTGTAAACCTAACAACCTCAACCCTTTCACCGAGTCATGTTTACCAAAAAATCCCCCATTTAAAGTTGACTTGGGGTTTCCCTTAACCAAATCTAGCCAAACTAGAAAAATGAGCCTTCACCGCTCATCTCCAGGCCCTACCCCCCTCAAAGTCTATAATCAGGGTATCTTGGAATTACACATGCTATCCAGGAATCCCACATGCTCCCCCATATCACCTAGGTCCTGCGTTTAGACTTTAGTAGTAATTTTTTAGAGGTATGCATGACTTACCAGGTCTTATAGTAGTATGCCCATTTACATGTAAAAAATTCCAACTCCATTCTAATATATATATATATATATATATATATATTCAGTGTTGCTAACTTGGTACTTACACTACCATCCTATCACCTCGACATTGTTTTGATCTCAATCACCAACAACTAGCTCCAACGGCTGCTCTCTATAATATGGTTTCATCCAATAGAAGCTTTGCCATTGCCCATGAATATGACTGATCTACTTCTCCATAAATCGCATATGCTTCCAAATGCAACCAACACGACAATGAATCACTGCACATACCTTTTACACAACCCCTTTGGATCTAGAGAGAGACACTTGAGTAAAACAAATTACCTTGGATCCAACCACCTTTGGACTTGACTACCACAATTTCTTGTTGTTGTAGTCACTTGAATCTTCATGCGACCCTCCTCTAAGACACAATGGAGTTCTTCCTTCCAATACTTTTGTTTCTACTACTTTGACTACCATTTCCACAACAATCTCCGGTCACAAATCTCTAGTCACCATAATTCCATAATATTCTTCCAATTTCATGGATCCCCGCCCACAGGAAGGCACAACAGGGCCCGAGAACGACATGAGAATGTGCCAGACATCATTTCTAGACATGGCCAACGAGTGGATACTTGATTTTTTTTTTTGCAACTTCTGTCGGCACTGATAATCTCTCAACATATTCAATGCTTGCAAATCTGAGGGGCAATGGATCATTGTTTCCTTGTAGGACAACTTTTCTCTAGACTGCAGTAGGTGACATCCACTTGGAATTCGGGAAGTAACATTGTTCCCCATTTCCACCAAATTGCTTTGAATTGCTACAGAGGAACAACAATTGCACTGGCTTTGGTGGCAATTTTAACAATCACTGCTTTTATTCCATAACCGGTAGCTTTGTTTAACAAACTCTGTTAATTTTAAGTTAACATGATCTTTGCTTAAGACAATTACTTCAATGTTCCACGTAAGCCCAAGTTCAATTCTTTTTCTTTCATTAGCAATCATATAAATCTTTATCACATTGATAGTAATTGACGAAAGAACATAAATAACATATGCTGAAGACAAGCCAAGACAAGAAGACACACAAAAAATTGGCTCAAGCCAGGGAAAAACCCCAAGATGGGGAAAACCCTTGATTAATTCTTCTTATTATTAATGTCAAATGTTCAGCAGAGAAGAGAGATAGAGAGTACATTCAAAGTCAAAATTGACTAGCTAATATGATGATCTGTACCACTGACCAAATGCCAAGGAAACTGCCCAGACAAGAATGTGATTTTGCCTTTAAACAATAGGAGACAAATTCTGCCCTAACTAGTGGTCAATAATAGTCAATGCTGCTGCACAATAGCTCTGACTGGGTTCAATTAATGCGGCCTCCAATGCTGATAAGAATGAACTCAAACAGCCCAATACGGAGCAGCCCAGTTTGGTCAAAGTGATGAGAAACCCTGTTGTCAGAAGTCTTCAATTAGGGCTTGTCATCAAGGAGCCCAGATTATCCAGAACTTGTGCTAATGACTGCGGCCTTTCTTCCAAAGCAAGCTACTTCAACTTGCAGCTGACTATCCTCCTTCTAGGTCTCTAAACAACCCCAATTCCTTCTCTGTTCAACACATCAGATCTGTGGCTTCTGGCTGTAAGTTCTAGCCCATCAAACAAGAGAAATAAGGCCAGCTGCCTAGATGAAAGAGCCCTCCACAAGTGCGGCCTGCTGAGGGGATAACATAGCCATGAAATTACTCCTAAACCAACCCAGAAATCCTCCTTCAGATAGTGGCATTCTCCCGCAATGGCTCAGACCTGCATAAGAAACAAAATAACCCAAGACATGCTCTTTGATCTCCTTGCTTGATCTCCAAGGGCTGCGGCTAACTTCAGAGAGAAAATATGTGTTATAGATGTGTCTTATGAGGTTGGAGGACACCTCTATTTATATAGAATGGAGAGGGGTTCAACTTATCTAATTAACCCCAAGCCGACCTTGATACATGGCACATGTGTGGGCTTGCTTTCAAAAATATATTTTTCCTTATCCAAATATAGTGATCCTTAGGTTGATTTTGGTCCTCTCGGAAAGAGGAATTCAATGCCACAATTATCTTCTCCAAAGGAGCTGCCCAAAGTGGAATTTGGCCCTAGTTGCCAAATTTAACACTCCCTCTCAAGTTTCAACTAGGGAGAATTCCACCTGTCTATCCATCTATCATCATGCCATCCTGTCATCATGAACCATCTCTGCATTTCGTCTCAACTCTGCTGAACACTGATATAGATAATGAAGAAGAATTGATCGAGAGTGAGTTACAAGACCTTGCCACTCTCCAAATAGCCAGGGGTAGAACCCCAATTGGACTTGATCCCAAGTGATCAAGTGGGTAGAACATCATGCATCCTAGACATAGGGAGTACGACAGTACATGATGCGTCCATCGGTAGTGCTATGGTCCCTAACAACTTTTCCCAACTCATTGGCCAGATGAGAGGTACTTCCCATGTGTCCCGGTCCCCGACTACATGGGTAGGATGTACACTGGGGCAACCGCAAGAGAAGGTGAACCACTCATCTTGCCCATATGCCATAGGAGAAGGTGAACCACGCATCCTATGCATATATCATCAATCGTAGGGGAAGGTGAACCACTCACCATATGCATGTTTCCTTTGCCTAAAACACAACCATCGTAGGGAAAGGATAAACCACATCCTACGCGCATGCAACCCGCCAATAGTAGGGAAAGGATGAACTATGTCCTACATGTATGCCAACCAACAATCGTAGGATGGATCCTACACGTGGAGAAAGGATGAACCACATCCCGACGACATGTCAACTACCGATTGTAGGGAATGAGCATCCTACATGTGGGGAAAGGATGAACCACGTCCCACCGACATGTCCACATGTGACAACCGACAAATGCCTATATGCATCTCTCACTAGGGTAAACATGTACAGGGAAAGGATGAACCACATCCTGTACATAGCGAACTCATAGGGAAAGGAAACCACATCCGTGGTCACATATAGCTTCACAAAGTACCCCAGGGCCCCAGGAGCTCCCAGAGCTCAATGTTCAACCCAACCAAAGATCCCTTCATAAAGGAATGGTGCCAGGCTGCTCTCTGAAAACCAATACTAGTTCTTGGTGATAATATTCATGACCAGTTTGTCCATAGAGCCTCATTGCACCACCCAGCAGCATATAGATGTATGTATGAAGGCACACAGCTCACTAACGAGCTTCTACAGACATACTGACTTACAACTAGCCATTCTAGCAGCAGAGATCTTAGCAGCACTTAGCAATCCTTGGACTTCTGCATATTCAGGATTCCAAATCTTGATAAAGAAAATACTTAACTGCTCTTACTCCCTCTTACTCCCTCTTACTCAGGGAGACCACAATCCTAAGCTTGTCTTTCCAGAGATGGTTCTTCAATATTTCATATGATTAGACTTCCCTCAAAGTATCCATCTGGTAATCTGCTCAGCATGAGATCCATTAAATTTGAAGATAATTTATTAATGCAATTAAGCATGCCATGATTCTGGCAGTGCACTTCCATAAACAGAAATGTCCTTTGCTATACTTGTGGGGAGGGTTCAATAGACAACTCCCTCTGAGACTGAAGAGATAAGACATCCATGTTAGAGGTAAGTTGCTCATAAAATGTCATAGACATACCTTTACTCAATATGTAATCATAAGTCTCTTATTTATTTTCTTCAAATGCCAAAGGTAGCTTCAAAAGAGCTTCATAATCAGTAACCAACAATGCATGAGAGGATCCTATCATTGACCAATCCTGGTAGTAAATCAGGAAATCTTCAAATCTTACTCCAAAGTCTGGGCTTTTGCTTTTATTCCAATCCTGCTGTTCTGTATTCTCTATGCTATCTTTAACACAGTGACTCAATCAATTATCCGGGCTATACTGTGGCTGTACCAATATCTGAGTACTGTAATGAATATAAGGATTTAGTATAAGATCTGCATGCTGTAAATTATATATAGTAAAACATCCTCGGACTTGTCACTGTTAATATGAAGATTCTCAGCAAGACATTTTCAATGAGGCATAGCATACTGATTACAACTTTAGTATAAGTATATACTTAATCTAGTGAAGGGTCTCGGTTAGCTGATTCATACACACCCTTGTTTTAGTTATCATTCTTTGTCCAGACTTCAGCCATCACATGATTTAACCTACTGTAGTATATAGTATATACTTCATCTAGTGAAGGGTCTCGGTTAGCTGATTCATACACACCCTTATTTTAGTTATCATTCTTTGTCCAGACTTCAGCCATCACATGATCATACCTTAACTTATAACCATAACTTCAGCATGTTGTATTCCTTTCGATTCAGTCAAACTATGAACAATCTCAGCAGAATAGATTCTGATCTCCTGTAGCATTTCGATAATAATCCTTAATACATCTCAAAATAACCTCAGATGTCACGCTGTAGCTTAGGATGGCACATATTACCGTAATTCAATCACCTGTAAATTAAGTAATATGTAGAGTAGCTCTTGGACTACTTAGATCAAGATCATCAACCAATTGATGTAGTCTTTGGAACTTTTAAACCTCATCATCTGACAACCAATGTAGACCTACCTTAGCCAAGAATAATATAACTTACCTCTTTATTGCAATCCGGGTTAGAAAGCCTTAGAATGGTGCCATAACATGTCTCCTTAGATCCCACAGAGATATTATTTGGATACGAGTCTCAGTTCAGCTTGGATAGGTGACACAACACTCCTTAACAGAGATCTAGATATGAATGCCATAAGCAATATTCTTCAACAAAGAACTGTACCTGATAATAGAGGAGGGATGGTGCCATAACATGTCTCCTTAGATATAATTATTTGGATATGAGTCTCAGTTCAGCTTGGATAGGTCACACAACACTCCTTAACAGAGATCTAGATATGAATGCCATAAGCAATATTCTTCAACAAAGAACTGTACCTGATAATAGAGGAGGGTCTGGCCAATTTCTAATACTCTTTTCAAGGACATCTTCACTGAGACACAGAAGTCCTTTCTTTGCTGAGGCTTGATCAAACCAAGGCACCAGCTCCCTCTTGGTCAGATGATCCTTCTCACTGCATAAGATATGGAATTTTACAGAGGATCTCGATTCTCGGTCTCTATATCAGAGATCTGCATTGTATCAACAAAAAAATTAAAGGATTAGACCAACTCAGCTCCATGTGCAATATGTTGTAATAGGACTGTTCTCGTTGTATGATTTCATACAGGGGTGAATCCTCTATAACTGAGGATCTTTCATCGCATGCTCTCGGCCTTATTACCAATCAACACATTCAGTGCCTTTTCTTCAAGGGGCAACAAGAATGTTGGCCCATTCAACCACCCTTGACAGGTCGACTTTTTTAGAAGATAGGGATAGTATATATATGAGACCAGGTCATAGCTACTTGACTTTTCTACCACATAAATGCACCAGAAGTGGCTTCTTCTTCTAACTGTTCTTCATGAATGAACACTTCAAGAGTGCTATAACCCTTATCCAAGACGCCAAATTAAAAAGGAGCTGCATTTTATTTTTCTGATAGATCCAGTAGCCTTTTTTTTTGTATATAAAAAAAACTTTCAAAAGGAAACAATTCTGCTATTCCTGATATGGCCTTCTTGCTTTAGACTGTTTCTCGAGTTAGGACTTTGATTTGCTCATAAGTTTCACTGTTTAGGGCCTTCAATTATTCCTGAAGTAGCTTTGTATAGTCTCAGGGAATCACCTCGTTAAACACTTCATAGAGGCTGATCTGTGGTCCTTGGTAGCTTCACCAATTTCTGCTTTCGGGTCTCTGCTTAGGGCTTGTCATTCCTATCATTGCAATTACCTCAGAGATTTGTCACAGGACCCCACAATCTAGGGCACAGTTCTTCAACAGATATGGGTATCATACACATCAATTTCTCCATAGGATCAGCATCACTATGTTTCTGAAATGATATCTCAACCAGACCTTAAATGCAAGTGATATAGCTTTGAAATGGAGGGCTGAAAAAGTAATCAAACCTTTGTTCTGAAGAAGACTGAGTGACCTTTAAATCATCATTAGCAGATCCATTTCAAGAGAACAGAAACAGATGTTCTTGAGATACACCAGCCACTGTTGATGTGATTGAAGCTGAGGCCGAGTAACCTTCAGTCAGAGGTAACTTGCAGCCCACAGAGATCCTTGACATGTGGTCCTGCTTAAGCTCAAGAGAGGCCAAATAGTCTTAGTGATCAATGAACCTATTCCAGAATATTTGGAAGTATCGAACAAACTTTCAGAAATTGACCTCAGAAGGCAACACCAATCATCTCGGATTGGGTTACTAATACTATGGTTAGGGCATCACAAAGATCACAGAAGGATGCCTTCAGATCTGAGTTAGAAACCTACGAATATGCCTCAGAAAAGCCTGCATGCACAGGGGTGATATGCCTTAAATAGGCTCAGATTTCCACATAAGTTGGGCCACAAAGAACTTCACTTTTGCAGATATTGTGCTTCTGTACCATAGTCAACACAGCCTTTAAATCACAGAGAGAATACCCAGCAAAGTCACAGATATTTCATCCTTCTAGCTGTAGGGCGATGCATTGCTGTAGGGCTTGTCCTCTCCTGAGCTCTGATACCATGTTAAATTTAGGTTAACATGATCTTTGCTTAAGACAATTACTTCAATGTTCCACATAAGCCCAAGTTCAATTCTATTTCTTTCATTAGCAATCATATAATTCTTTATCACATTGATAGTAATTGACAAAAGAACATAAATAACATATGCTGAAGACAAGTCAAGACAAGAGAACACATAAATTTGGCTCAAGCCAGGGAAAAACCCCAAGATGGGGAAAACCCTTGATCAATTTTTATTATTAATGTCAAATGTTTGGCAGAGAAGAGAGATAGAGAGTACATTCAAAGTCAAAATTGACTAGCTAATATGATGATCTGTACCACTGACCAAATGCCAAGGAAACTGCCCAGACAAGAATGTGATTTTGCCTTTAAACTGTAGCAGACAAATTCTGCCCTAACTAGTGGTCAATAATAGTCAATGCTGCTGCACAATAGCTTGGACCGGGTTCAATTAATGCGGCCTCCAATGCTGATAAGAACAAACTCAAACAGCCCAATACAGAGCAGCCAAGTTTGGTCAAAGTGATAAGAAACCCTACGGTCAGAAATCTGCAATTAGGGCTTGTCATCAAGGAGCCCAGATTATCCAGAACTTGTGCTAATGACTGCGGCCTTCCTTCCAAAGCAAGCTACATCAAATTGCAGCTGACTGTCCTCCTTCTAGGTCTCTAAACTACCTCAATTCCTTCTCTGTTCAACACATCAGATCTGCGGCTTCTGGCTGTAAGTTCTAGCCCATCAAGCTAGAGAAATAAGGCCAGCTGCCTAGATGAAAGAGCCCTCCACAAGTGCGGCCTGCTGAGGGTATAAAATAGCCATGAAATTACTCCTAAACCAACCCAGAAATCCTCCTTAAGATAGTGACATTCTCCTGCAATGGCTCAGACCTGCATAAGAAACAAAATAACCCAAGACATGCTCTTTGACCTCCTTGCTTGATATCCAAGGGCTGCGGCTAACTTCAGAGAGAAAATATGTGTTATAGATGTGTCTTATGAGGTTGGAGGACACCTCTATTTATATAGGATGGAGAGGGGTTCAACTTATCTAATTAACCCCAAGCTGACCTTGATACATTGCACATGTGTGGGCTTGCTTTCAAAAATATATTGTTCCTTATCCAAATTTAGTGATCCTTAGGTCGATTTTGGTCTTCTCTAAAAGAGGAATTCGATGCCACAATTATCTTCTCCAAAGGAGTTGCCCAAAGTGGAATTTGGCCCTAGTTGCCAAATTTAACAAACTCAAACATTGGATCCATTCACACACTATCTCAACTTCTTGGCTGCTCTCAACTTGTCCATTCTAGCCATCATGTCTTTGGGCAATGGTGTCCCAGGTTCAATTTGTGATGCTAATCTCGTGGCGTCCCATGAGTTTTGCTCTAATCAAAATACCTGGGGTGACTACTCTACTTGCAGTCAAGTATGTTGTACACCAAGGCATGTTTCCCCAGAGGCACAACCCTATTGCACCTATGCCAATTCCCTCTCATTGGATGGATGCCCTAGATAAAGACCATTGATGCTTCCACGCCAATTTCACCCCTTCCCTCTGGTTGTCATTGTCGCTGTTGCTTATGGGAGGCTTTGGAAGCTCTCAACTTTACTATCACTGCCAAGCTACCACTCAACAAAACTTGTGTATTCTGACTAGGTTTCTGGTAGTTCCAAATCCAATCATGCGTGGTAATGACCGCTAGACAGAAAATTTCAGTGTGAATAATTGTGTTGTCAATTTCCCCTTGTCGTCATGGTTTCACCAACACAGTTTTGCACTAATCGGGTCAGAATCCTTTGCACACACAATAGTTAAGGCTTGTCCATGTTTTGGCGGTTGACAACTATATCAAATCCTCCTTTGTCGCTTCTTCTCTATGCACTGCTCCACATAACACGATGGATAAAACTCTATCCACAAGCCACTTCTCCTCCTTTGTGCACGATTAACTATTCCCCTCCACCAAGCTTTTTGCAAATTTCATCTCTACTTAACGACTATTCAACTTCAATGAGGTTCCTCCATGCAATGTGCATCATGGTTAGGGTTTTTATGGCATTCAACAAATGATTGAGCAAATGTTTGCACAAATTTAACAATGGTCTTTAAATTGCATTGGAACTCGACCCTTGGCTCTGATACCACTTGTTAGGGTTAGAAACAATACAAGAGAAATAATGATAATAGTCACAAATATAGTAACATCACACTTAAACCATGATTTACCTTGGGAAACCCCAATTGGGAAAAAACCAACCAACAATAGATCTTTTATTATCTTATGGCTTAAAAGAAGCCATTTTGGCCAACATTTTGGCCCCGACCAAGTGAGCTTTCCACTCAACTCTAGCACCTTACAATGGAGAATCCTCAGGCCTTTTAAAGGTTTAACTACATGTTATACCATGGGCCACTAATACCGAGTGCCCAAAAGCACAATTGTTAACAACCTTAACTCTTTTACCGAGTCAAGTTACCTTACATTTAAAGCCATGACTAGTGGAGAAAATAAATTCCTAGATTTAAGCGATCACTCTTATATTTTAACAAGGTGTCTCCCTTGCATTCTTGGGAACAAAAAGTAGTGGGGGGGGGACTTCTTGTTAGGCTAAAGGCATGGAAATTCAGATGAGAAGGGACAGGTTGGAAAAAGAGAAAACAAGAGGAGCTTTAGAGACTAGAATGGAAGAAAACAAGGTGCTAAGATGAGATAGATCAGACCAACCATGAAAATAAACATATTTTTGTTGAAAGAGCCATGAAGGAGAGACTTTTATATCTAAGCACTAGAAGGAGAGACTTTTGAGGGACTAAGAAGCAAAGAAGGAAGTCCTCTTATATTGTGAGAGGAAAGTAATGTGGGTGCCTAAAGTTGCTCTATCTTTTGCAAAGCTTGACAATGGGAATCTCCCTAGTTTGAATTCCTTGTAGACTAAACTCAGAACCATTGTTCCTTCTTCGCCCTTGTGATATCATAAGCTGGGTAGAGGGTGGATTTCTACAATGAACTACCTACGGTTGGGTGGAAATTGCTTTGTCTTGCTCGATTCATTGTTCATATTTTTCTCACATAGATAAGTTCTTTATCTTTGTTTTAATTTATGGATAAGCATGTGAATTTAAAGTTTGTCTAGTTGTGAAAATTGTGATGCATGCATGCATTGAACCATATTGTAGTTTTTTTGAAATTATTGTGATTGTTAGTTTGATTCTTTGTAAACGAATTTCTGTAAGAGTCTAATGGTTGTCAGCCTACAAATCTGGAATAAGCATTCAGTGATTGGATTTGAAATCAATGCTGTCATTTTTTTAGAGCCTATATGCAACCTAATTTGAGTTAGCAATATCATTCTTCACTCGAGAAAGTTTGATGGATCAACAAAAGTTAATTTTGGTTTATAATATGAAGATGTTTTTTTTTCTCGGCAATACTAACTACTTTGTATTAATATGTGCAGGTAAACTTTTACATCCAAAAAGACTAGCTGCCCAGGGCCAACTGTGGCTCCATGGGTGGCTCTATCAAACTTATATTTTTGCCTCGCAGGGCACTAGTTCCAGATAGAGCAAAATGCATGACGCTGAGATTTTCCAGTGTAGCACCAAAACGGCCCACGCAGGGGCACTCCCAAAAAGACGCATAACCCAGACAAACTGTAGAGACTGATAACATTACCGTGAACCGACAAGAAACAGGCAAAGACATAAAGCTTAGACCAGACATTAGACTCCGGACCCAGTACGACTGTGGTAGCCGCGAGCAAGACTTAGAAACATAAAGGAAACAGACCAAGATGCAGAACGAAAACTTGAAATTAACCAGAACCCTGACCCCGACCTGAGAGAAGGAAGCAAAAGCGAAGGAGTGCCGCTGGGAGCTACTCCTCTGGTTCTTCTTCCACGATTCTGCTCCATCCTTGTCCCTCTGGAACACCTTCCCACATAGCCATGGGATTCTGCGCGGGGGCTGGCAGCTCGGGTTCTTGAAATTGGGAGGGGGGTTGAGGGAGGCTCCCTTCCTGAATTGCCCGCTGCATTTGAAGGCTCCCCCATTGGGAGCTTCCCCCTATCGCTCTCTGAACTATCCTCAGCAGGGACCAGTGACGAACCTTCTTCATTCTCCTCATGGATTTTGGTAAAAAGCACAGAGATGTGGGCATTAATACCTGCATTGTCTCTGGAGCTACCCAGCGTAAAGGTGACTGAGCCAAATGCTGGGAGCATGGGCTCTCCCTCAATAGAGCTACCCACTTCCAGAAATTGACCAGCTGGGATTGGGGTGACTCCCGCTCTTCGATAACAGTAGCAACAGCAGCAATGATGATGAACGTCAGCTGCAGGGGACGAGAAGATTCTCCACGTCCTGGGCCTCTTCTGCAAGGCATCCTCTCACGCGTCCGCACCATGGTATCCTCCAATTCCTTATTCTGATCCAGAGCAGAGGAGGGCCGACAGTAGTTATGGTCCCTTCCCGAAGCTTGCTGCCCCCAAATTGGGTATGAACCGAGTTTAACTGAGCGAAGACAGAGCCCAGAAAACACAAGTATGGCGCGGACCTCACCCAAGCTCTCAATAACCAGATCGTGGCATCGACACTCAGAATTCTGAGAATTCTTCCTGTCGCACTGAGCTCCCTTCCCCAACCATTCATCATATTTAAGCTCATGAACATTCCTTCTGAAATGACCCGCATTGAATGCTCCTTGTAGGATTGCCATCACCTCCCGCAGCTCCATTAAGGTTGCCCTTATGCCTCTCGCGTCTTGAAGGTTCGGCGGCTTGAGGCATTAAAGGCTCTTGCTCTTCACGTGGCAGCCCATGCCAGGCATGTGGCCCTCCATTGACAGGCTCGATGACACCCGCATCCGGGGTATAATATGAAGATGTTATTAGCACCTATGCAGTCCAATTCATGATGCATGTACAAAGAACCTTGGTGTGTTGCTAAGAGTTGATGTGGACGTGATTCACTGCTTCTAGTTGCGCTGAGAGGTGTTCTACAACCCGGTATGGGGTAGTTGTGTAGGCGTTAGATGTGAGATGTGTACGAGTTAAATATGTGAATATTTTTTAAATGCCGGGCTCATAACTATACAATTACATATGTTAAATTATGTTATGTAACATTTTTACTTCCTCAAATTACATATAAAATAATTAATTAATAAATAAATAAATAAATAATTAGTAATTAAATTAAAATTGAGATAAAATAGTAAATTGACCTGAGGTTTTTGTAACCCATGGTTTTGCTCATGGTATTCTTCTCTAATAGTCAAATTACATAAAAATAAAAATAAAAATTGAAAAAATTGAAAAAAAATATTAAATATTTTTAATAAAATTGAGATAAAATAGTAAATTTATGGATGGAGATTTTTGGGCTCCAGGTTTCACAACCCATGATTTTACACATGGTATTCTTCTCTAAAGTTCAAATTAAATTAAAAAAAAAAAAAAAAAAATAAAATAAAAAAATATTAAAAATAAAATAATAGTTAATAATTAAAATAAAATTGAGATAAAATAGTAAATTTACGGATGGAGGTTTTTGGGCTCTAGGTTTTTTCAACCCATGGTTTTCCCGTGGTATTCTTCTCAAATGTATTTGAAGAACTAGAATCCTCTTTCCTTCAAAGGATTGATGAGAATTATGCAAATACTGATACTTTCCCTCAGTATGAAATATTTGAGAATTTTGTCGATTGGAGAATCCAAGAAGGAAAATGCAGAAAAATCCAAGTTACCAGAGTATCCCAGTGCATACAAAGATCCTTACAGTATTTGAAGACATTTGCTTATCAGTGGGATTTTCATAGCTTAAGAATTAGAGACAGCATAGAACCAAATCCTTTTTCTCAAGTATTCAGTCATGAAAGGATTGGTGATACTGAAACTGGTAACAATCAAGAGTTAATCAAACAGCATGCTGAATGGTTCCACGAGTTTGGCAATTTGAGATTGGTAGAAAAAATTCAAATACTTAATAAAATGGATGGTCTACAAGGACAGCCAAAAGCTTTAAAATTTGCAATTAATCAAAAGGCATTAATCACCATCTCAGTTTTATCTCCAAATTGGAACAATAATGTCATCCACATTATTAGTTTGATGATATCAAAAAGGATATGCACGTCAATGATTTTTGAGTTAGGATGGCAGCATAGAGACTGTTTGAGTGAAAACTGCAGGTTATGGATTCAACACGCTATCGAAAGCTCCACCAATATGTTTCAAATATTCAAATGGGAATCATTAGATGGTATAGAATTGGCAGTACAAAGATCACCGGCAACACGCAATGCTTTTAAAGATTCTTTTCTGGATATTGAAATAAGTGCTCTTCCTTTTTTGAACAAGTGGGGAAAACAAGAAGTGATGTATACACCACAACAGACAGGACTACACAGAATCAAAACAAATATCATAAAGGGAGAATCGTCATCTGCAGCATCTCGCCGTATAATGTCACCTAAAGAAAAAGGAGAAATGACAGATGCACAAGATCCAAATGAAGGAATCGAAGAACAGTATGACCGACTTATGAATAGATACCATCGACAGCTCATCGATGAGTACGAACCATCCGCCGGATCGTCAGAAGAAGATTTATGGGAATCTAGGAGTCCGATGGGACCCTGGTAAAGAATCTCTTGTCAGCAATGTGACACTGTTGGTTACATGTTGTGACAAAATTCTTTTGTACAAAGAAAGATTGAGTAGACACCGTCGGTGGAAAAAGATACCGACAGGACCCTCAATTATTTCTACTTTAAGTCATGTCTTAGCTAAGTTTAGATTCGTTTTAGGTCTATTTAAGAAGGAGTCTTCATGAGTTCAGATCATCGTTCGATTGAGAGCATGTGTGTTGTAATGAACTCTGAGACGCTTCTGTTGTAATAAGCTTTGTATTCTGTTCTTGCTTTTTATTAATATCGAAGCCTACTGGGCCGTCTGTCTGAGGACAGTTCTGCACGTCTGAGGATAGTTTCTGTTTTCCGAAAGAGGTTGAACTGTAAGGCGTTGGAGTGAAGACCCGTGGAGAGAGGTCGTGTAAGACTCGTGCGTGTTCCCTGAGGAGAAGAACTAGAGAGTCAGACTCTTATTTCCAGAAAGCTGCGAGATTTTAAGAAGTAAGTTCTGCATACTAATAGCTTCATCTTGTTTATATTCTGTTGAATTGCTCTGTTTGAACGGTCACCCCCATTTGGTATCAGAGCCTTGAAAACGACCCTGTATAATTCTATAGACAGAACCTGAGACGAGCCAGGCAGCCTTTGAAAAGCATCTCTGTTATACATTGTGCTGAGTAGATAAAAGCTCTATCAGTCAATTTCTGGAATAGAATTATACCACTCTATGATGGCCAAATTTTTAAGATCTTTCTCTACCATTGATAAAAGGTCAATATCTGAAGTAGAAAATAGATCTGTTGAGTCAGAGATAAATGAACATGAACAAGTTGAAGATCCAGAAAGCTGGAACCCTCCTGCCTTAGATACTAAAGAAGTCTATCCGGTTCCAATGATGTTTAAGCTTTCAAAGAAATATTATTTCAAAGAAGTTGAAGTTAAGATCAGAATTAAAGGTCCACATGTACAGATAATAGGATTAAATATATTCTCAGAAGATGAAATAAAAAAGTTTAGAAAATATGCTAAAGAAGGAAGATTTCATTATTTACATTTTGGAGCTATAAGAATTGGTTTGGCTCCCTTATTTAGACATGGATTAAATACTCCCTGCATAGCAGAATTGTTTGATTCAAGGCACAATGAATATGATCATGCAAGAATAGGAACAATACTGGGAAATTTGATGTCTGGTTGTCAGTATGGAACAATTTATCCTGATTATGCTATTAGTCTGACAGATATTCATCTTAAAGAATGTTGGAAAGCCTTGATAGGAGTGCAAGGACTGTCTATGGCAGATGAGAGTGAATTCTTGTCTGTAATTGTTCAAACTTCCTTTCAGTTAACAAATACAGTACATCCCAAACTAAAACAACCGGTGTTAAAAGACTGTGTGACAGTCGGGATAGGAAATGCACAGATTGAAGGTGTGCATTATGATAAAGAAACATTACCCGATCACTGGTATATCCAATATAAGTCTTTGGCGTCAGATAATGCTAGCAGCAAAATTAAAAGATTGGCTCTTGAAGATGGAGGGGTAAAAATTATTCCTAATCAGTCTATTTACCCAAGAATTCCCAAGCCAATAGTTTTGCCAGAGAAACATGTATTACCAGTAGAAAGTCCAGTCCAAAGTGGAAGAAAGTCCTTTTACAGACAGTTATCCCTACCAGAAGAACAGCCGTCTACTTCCACAAGTACACCCCGGTCTGAAAAACAATTGTATATACCTGAAGAAAAACCATTTTTAGCTGTAAATAAAATGTTTAGAACTCATGTACATACTTTTCCACCTATGGAAGAATATAGGTATGCTAATAAAAGATTTGTTAGAGGAGGAAAATGGCCACCAAAAACAAAATTCTGTGTCTCTTCATCATTGTCCAAACAGCCCGCTACAAGAGCAGACTGTGCACCTTTGCTAGAACATGACTCTCAAGAGCCCAATGATTTGGAGCAGGTATATTAGCCTCTTTAAAGGTATTCTTCGCTAATGTGAGACATTCATTGTAATAAAAGTTTTCAGCTAGATCAAAATAAATCTAATTTCCATGACAAATATCATAACCCTGAGCAATTTTCATAGCCAATTTGGCAAAGGAAACCACTCAATAGAGGCACACTACACGAAGACTTTATAGCTCTGTGGATGCATGTCTTCCAAGTAAAACTTGGGAAAAACAACTTTTTTCACTTTGTTACATTGCCTTCAAAGATTAGACTGTTCTAGGTTGTTTTGTATGTTATTCATTTTATTTTATATCTTTGAAATTTTACTCTTTAGTGTCAAGAGAAAAGTGAGCACGAAAAAAATAAAATATGGCATATGCAGTCCTACATTTTGTTTATATTTTTTTGTCCGCATTAAAATTTATTGAAGTTGCTTAGTTTAGACTCTAGAGTGTGTCAACCATTAGTTTTAACCTCCGCATGAAAATTCACTGGGATATGTCTCTCAGAGATTCATAACAACTTAGTTTGGATATAATGGTTATTGAGTATTATTTAGGAGATTGAATGATAGCATCAAAAATAAAATTAAATGAAAGATACTTAATATCCTACTGCAAAGACAGGTATATATTCTTATTGGGTTTTATGGTATAGTAGAGGAGCTTACGAGGTTTTACGGTCTAACAATAGAGCTTCAAGTAGACTGTCTTAACTACCGAGCTTATATATATATATATATATATATATATATATCAAACAAGCCTAGATCCATCTTAACTCTGGATCTATTAAGTGCCAAGAGGGGTCAAATCTCATGAAGTGCAAACATTTCTTTCAGTTTTGCAATCAAAACAGAGGTTTGCACAATGAGAGATTTGATCCCTCTCGGCGCTTAATAGATCTGGGGTTAAGATGGACCTAGGCTGGTTAATAACTAAGTTACCAGGATATGGATGTACCATCTGACAGTTATTTATCTAATATGGTTATGGCAAATTTCAGGAAATCATGATACTATAGAACTGAGATATTGCAAATCCAAAAATAACAAAAGATACAAGTATGCAAGAAAAACCTTAAATCATAAAAGATTGAAAACAACATTCATCATTTCATAAGTTAACAGTCCATAGCCTAGTATTTTCATTACCATTACAATGCCCTACATACCAAATGACTGTACATCACTCTTCAAAATTGGAGAAATGTTTAAATGATAACTACAATGTGGAAGAGGAGTTATAATCATATATGTCCTATCTCTAAGATAGTTTTGCTTGTATGGTATTGAGATTGAAGGATACCTATAAATGGCTTTGTAACTGCCTGACTTGAAATGCATTTTTTAAATATATGATGGCTAGGTATACTGCTATCAAATCTGGACATATATCCCCAGTGATAGAATACATGGATTTAGAAATTATCTAATCTTATTTGTAAGGGCTTGCTTGTTTTTATGTCATTCTTGCATGCTAACACAGTAGGTGTTGAATTTATCGAAATCAAATTTGATCGCATTACAAGTTTTATTCTGCCTCAATGCTTGCATGTATTGTCATTTGTTCTATTCAAGAGTGATCTGTGCATATCTTGAATTCGTTTTTCTTGCTTCCATTGAGCATTAGTCTACATGATATTTTACTGTTTACTGTTCAAAACTGTTGTCAGTTTGTTTCCCCTTTCCCTTTGGATTAATTCATCACTGAATGCTTGTAGAATGATCTGTAACGTTGTAAACATGTTACAGAATTTTTTGGCATTATGTGCCAGTGGCTATTATGATGGTACAATATTTCATCGGAACATTAAAGGTTTTATGATTCAAGGTGGAGATCCAACGGGTACAGGAAGAGGAGGGACCAGCATATGGGGGAGAAAATTCAATGATGAGATAAGGGATTCCTTGAAGGTATCTCGTGTCATTTGTATGAAGATCTACTACCCTGCATCGTAAAATTTTTGTAATATGTACCATGCATCTACTGTAATTCTGTTATGTTTTGGAAGAATAATTGATAAATGTTGTGAATTGTGCAGCACAATGCAAGAGGGATACTTTCTATGGCCAACAGTGGACCTAATACAAATGGCAGTCAATTTTTCATTACGTATGGTAAACAACCACATCTGAATGGTCTGTATACTATATTTGGAAGGGTTATCCATGGATTTGAAGTTTTAGACCTGATGGAAAAGGTGATCTATCTTCTAGCTCAATGACTGCCTTGTAAAATGAACTTTTTTGAGAGCACATGCATTTCTTTTCAAAATATAGCAGGAATATATCAAAATAGATGAATGACTAGGGCATTCTTTTTATGATTTTATCCAGCTTGTATACTAAATCAAGAACTGTGATTATCAATATTTTTGCAGACTCCAATAGGACCAGGGGATCGTCCACTTGCAGAAATTAGAATGAACCGTGTAACTATACATGCAAATCCACTTGCCGGATAAAGTCATGTTTGTCTGTATGTAATCAGAAGTGTTAATTGTTATGCTTGAGTCAATGCTGACATCTGTCAAACTGTGTAGGAGACTAGAAGTCCATGTCACAAGCAGGGGGGGAACTTGTATGGTCTCTGTCTGTTTAATATGTTAATCAAAGTTCAAACGAAAGAATAGAATAGTAAACATGAATTTGTAGGTTGTCAATTGTGATGCAAGATGCTTCTGGTTGTACTAATGTGGCAAAGGGCTTTCTCAAACATGTTGCAGACAGCATGTGAACCTGAAGCAATTATTTCATTCCAAAATTAGACGAGAGTTTTCTGAAAACAGTTTGACCCAGCTTTTCACTATAAGGATCCGAGAGTCACATGAAGCAAGATACTTAAGTTACATTTGTTTTAAGAGCTATGGATCTGTGCTCCAGCTAGATGTAGTAAAGCTTGTATTCTGACTTTTTCAAAATGTCAGACCACCACTAGAAAATTCACTATAAAAATAAAAAGTGAATAGCAAATTCCTCAGCGGTCTGTTTGACCAACTTTTGATGACATGTTGGAGATCAATAAAATTAAAATTATCTATCACCAAAATGATTGCGGATCTTTCCCTCTTGTTTATAGAAAAGACACTGTTCTGCATGGATGAGAAGTCATATCTATTTCAGCAATGTAATTCCTTTCATTTGTGGCAATGGCAAGGCTTTGGATCTTAGAGTCGCAAGTTGATCAACCAGATATTTTACATCATTTGGTGATGGGTATCATTTTAACTTGTCATCAAAATTTTCTTTTAGATCTTTAGTTAATGCTAACATAAAATTAAAAATGGGGACAAGTCTAGATTTTGTTTTGTAATCAATGATACTAGTTAAAAACAAATAGTAACATGTAACAAAGCAGTTCCACTAAAACAATGCCTCTTGTGTTGTGCTTTCTTAGAGACTTTAAACATTCTTAGACTATGAAAACGCCCCCCCTCAAACTTAGAGTATAAAAATACTCTCAAATGTAGTTCATCATGTCAAATATGGTCATTTTTAGAGGGTATGTGTAATAAACCATTTTGATTATTTTCTTTTTCAAAGAAAAAATAATAATTTATTTATAAAATAAAATTACATTGTTATATGCCACAAGGCATTCAAAAGAACTGCTTTGTACGCAGATGGAGCAACAACTTTGCATACATGCCTTGCATATCAGTGAGTTGTATTAAAAAAAGATAGTTAATCCTTGACCTAAAAGGACATAAATTACATATTTCAAAAGCAGAATTAGAAAACTGTCCACTATCACATATCCATTAGCTGTATCATAAAAAATATAAGGCTGTTCCATGACTTATACAGACAAATTAAAATATTTCAAAAAGTACTCTGAAATTTGCCCACTGTGAAATCATCTGTATGGCCATCCTATAAGGTGGAAATGATCCAAGTAACATGCTCCAATCCCAATGCCTCTTGTGAAAGACCATCAGCAACCCCTGTTTCTATCCCTGAAAATATGAGACAAAGAAATGCATGAGAAAACTGTCCTTTGTTGTTGAATATCATCAAATGGTGGCTGTAAAGTGAAAATTTTGAGTTATGCTTCCTTTCGTAACCATTTGATAACCAGAATTGAATCCCCATAAATTGTAAATGTGAAACCCCATATTCTTGAGCTAGTTGGAGGGTTAATTTGAGTGCCATCAGTTCACAATGATTATTTGTTTAGCCCTATCTTAGCTTTGAAAGCTATACTGTGATTTGATGAGAGATGCATGATTACTCTTAAATTTTTTCTCAGGGGATTCCCTTGAGAGGCACCATCAAAGTATGCTCCAAGAATGTTCTTATTGATGATTTCTTATTTTATACTTTGCCTCTTTTGTTTTCCTCAACATGTGGATGACCATTTTGGATTGTACATTTGAGAGGTAGTGTCCTTTCCTTCAAATAGCTTCAGGTTTCTAGTGAGCCATATTCCCCAAGCTATATTAAATTGAAGAACTTTGGTCTTTCTTGTTTTATTATTTTTTGCATACCAAGCCCTGGATGCTTCTTAGTATTTCCTCCTTCCCATGCATTACTTAACCTTGTTATGCTTCCAACATTTTTCCGAACCTCTTTAGAAAACAAACAAGTTAGAAGTGAGCATAAGCTACACCACCCTGGGTCAAAGAATATTTTTCTTGTGTCGTGCTTGTTACCTCCCAAAAGGTAACTATTTGAAGAGGGACCCCTAAGGGTGTATGCTGCTGAATTTGCTGGAGCTCCTCTACTCACATTTGATCTTCAGTCTTCGAAACAGTCGACTTATTTTCTCCTCCCAGCACTCATGTTGGCTCAACCATGATGTATCAAAAGTCTTCCTCAACTTAGATGGCAGATGCAATGTTGTTCTCATGACTATTTGATGTACACATACGTAATCGGATGATGTTATGGCCTTTAGTGAGTAAGGATAGTGGTGCTTATTGAAGTAGGACTTTAACACCATTTCATAATCCTCTATGTTTATTTATTTGTCTTGTCATACTATGTAAGAGATGATCCACTCATAAAAATGTTTTATTTTCTGTGGTTTGTGTTATATTAAGTGGTTTGTTGAGGTATTGCTCCATATCCCTTCATAGATAACACCTTCCACTTATGCCTTCACCTACATTCCATTCATGAAAAAAGTAATTTCCTCCCCTTCATGCTTGGCTTCTCAAGGGTTAATATTTGGCTTCTCAAGGGTCATTATTAAAGTGGCCTATGTAAGCATGAAATTATTGAAAGCTTAATTGAATATAAAGAAGCTCATGGTTGTCTATAAAATATCTAAAAGGGCTAAATATGTGGAGAAAAATTAAATAAAAAATGAAGTTAGAACTAATGCCATCTCATTATGCGACTCTTCCCTAGTCCCTGGCTTATCTAAAGAATATCTAAATGAAAGGGTTGTGCTTTTCCCTGGTCCCTGGCTTATCTAAAGAATATCTAAATGAAAGGGTTGTGCTTGATGAGTTGAGCACTTGATTAAAAGAAAATAAGGGGTAATTAAATGATGTTGAGGGTGGACATTTCAATGCTCGAAGCTCCCTCTTAAAAGGTTGTTTAAAAAGGAATTCCTAGCCTAGAAAATGATATATATATATATATATATATATATATATATAATTGTAATATTTCTCATATTTTGAGCAAGTGGTTAATTGCACATGGTTTTGAGCCCACTTTTTGTAGTTCGTTGTAAAAAAATGAAAAACTCCATTCTATATAAGGAGAGTCTTTTTTATTTCAATTCGTTGAAGAATAATGAAGGGCTCCTCTAAGTCATTTTGAGCACAATCATGACTTGGATGCTAGTATCATTGAAGGGTTACAATAGGTTTTTTGGTAATCTTGTAGAGGACTGAGCTACAACTTAAGGCCAAAGAAGGGCATTTGGATCCAATAAGGACATCTAGGTTGAGATCTCCACATGGTTCTCTTTTGACCATTAGAGTTAAGTGGTTTTGAATTGAATTAAGATGTCCTTGACTCTTCCCTCTTATCATTCTCCTCTTTTGAGATCATCCTCTTGCACTTGGGTGTGACCTGAACAAGACCATAATCCAGCGAAATCCTAAGAACCCTACTCTTCCCTGAGTAGTGCTGGATAGGTAGTCCTCCTAGTAACCATCAACACTACCCTATCCTAAACCCTAGTATCACTAAAAGAAAAGCTTTTTTGACCCATAACCCTCAAGGCACTAGTCTTTCCCATCTACAACCAAATAATAAAATCCAAAAAACACTCTTTTAAACCTATTCCCTTTTTTATTTTCATTTTTTGTTATTTAGGGTTTAATTCCCATGATTAATATATCTAGGTCACTAGGTTTGAACTATACACTTATTGTTGTGATCGTTTGAATTTATGTATGTTCTTTAGATAATCCTGAAGCTTTGTGGTTTCAATTTCTTATGGTTAGTTTATTTATTGGTTTGCTACCTATTATCATATGTTCATGCATAAGCATGGCCCTAAAATTTGTATGATGTGTTGGAATTAATATTTATCATCTCCATCATAACATAGAAAAACCTTAATCTCTTTATTTCAAGTCTATTATGCATTTTTGGTTTTGTTTGGTTTATTGAGTATAATGTCATATTGTATTATCAATCACTCAATTTCAATCTTCTCTCCATCCATAATCATTTAGATACTCTCATTATATTACTACACTAGATTTGTACATCTCAAACATTTTACATTATAGTTAGTGCAATTAAACGCTCATCCTCCATTATATCGTACAAAGCTTTATCACTATAAGAGGGAAAATTCAAAACCATGCTCAACTCATAGTTATCCCTTGATCATCAACAATACATCTTACATGAGCGAATCCTAGTTGTATTCCACCCACTTTGAGGAGTGAGGCCTTCCTCAATTCACCATGTCAACAATTTAAAGAGCCTTGACCCATGTACAAACACAACCACTAAGCTTTCATTGGCCCATAATGTGGAGGTTTTTTTGAGACTTTAGTCTTTTGTTTGGTGCTTGCTCTCATGACCTAATGGAGTTATCATTCTTCTCGGAAGATTCACTAGGAAATCATGACTCCATCTTTCCTTTATTGTCTAGCTTTATAAATCATGATTGATGTTCGCGGATGGGGCTTAAAACCCTAATTCACATGCTCTATATGTCACATTGTATCCATATTATAGGGTTTCCCCCTTCCACACTTACATGTGTGTACATCTCTCTCATCGACTTTCCAATGATCAAATCTTGTGTGTCCTTTATGTTGACCCCCGATATTTCACTTCAATGTCTTGTGGCATCTCCTCAATAATTGAATGAGGAGTCTAAAGACAACCTTTGGCAAGTTGCTTATTAATGAGGTTGTTGACGTTCAACCATAGCAGGTTAACCCTAGAAGTTTACACCACTAACTTTGAAATGTCACATGAAACACAACAACCTAATCCATAGGGTGTATTGGTTTATCCTCTTTCAAAGCAAGATCATTCAAATGCTGTGCTAACTTTGGGGGTTGTATCACGTTCATTCATTATTCATTTCTATCATTGCTAGGGTTGGATCCCTTTGGTCTCATCACTTCTTGTTTCACACACCACGAGCCCATTGCACAACATATGGACACATCTGTTGTGAGCTTATTATGGATCATATCGAGTTTATGTGTGTGTTGGATCACTAAATCACTTCATTTGTGGAGCAAATAATCTTCACATTTATTGGGTTATGATGTTATAATTTTTATAATGCATACATAATTTTCAAACAAGATTTGACATTATAATTGCAATTCTTATATTTTATTCAATGACATGAGTATCTACCATGATGATAAGTGTTATCTCTTCACTTATGATCTGATTGTGCTAACTATTTTGGTGGCAACTATATTATCCTTCTGTGTTGTAGGTCAAGTATCTAAAATTCATCATCATTCAAATTGTTACAGCTCTTTCTCCCTCCTCCTTTACCGTTTCCTTGGAGGGGTTGGTGTACTTTCTACTTGTTGGTTGAACTAGGTCTTGTTTGCTTTTGTGTTTTTGAATCAACTGAGACCTAGTTTGGAAATTTTAGAGATTCCCCCCTTGGATCTAGGACACATTTTCCTATTTGCATATAGGTGAGAGGAACAGGCACCAATGTGACAATGGGTGGCTTCCCTAGTAGTTTCCCTTTGGCTCTTGCATGTAGGATTGGCTTTCCCTTCATCGAGAGTTGAGCAACAATAATACCTCCTAGGTGGGAGTCTCGTTATTTAAAACTAGCCACATGAGAATTTTATTTTTGGAGGGGCACCTTGACTTCCAGGAATATTACCAGATGTTATGGTCCCTCAACATTAACTTCCACCTCTCACCAAGCTTTCCTTAACAAGGACTCTATCACGTAGTTTTGGTACATATGTCCCAGAAAGGTTAAGAGACCATAACATTTGGTCATCTTCTTTCCATATTTTTCTATTGCTATCTTTCAAGGCATTTGTGTATGACTTGAAAACTTTGAAAACTTCAACAATTTGTTCTCCCAATCCAACCTCCTTCCAAGTGAACCATTTTTTTGCTAATTTGTAGACCTCTCCCAGTTCATAATTTGTCTTAATAAAAATAAACCCTTTGTTTCTCAACTCACGTGTCATCGGAGGAGGTAATATGTCAAGACCTTTATCGCCTTTCCATGGTTTAAGCCCAATTTGGAATTTATCCCCTCTACCTATTGATCAACAGATTAAGGTATCATGCACCTATTTCATATGGTTCCTAACCCAATCTCCTATTGTGGTTGGGTACACGTACTTAGTTCTGATTACTTGTACCCATAGGATTTTTCCTTGTACAAGTCTCCATGCAATTTTTGTAGTCAAGGCCTTGGAGAAGAGGAAGAGGTTGTGAGGCCCCATGCTTCATTTTCTCTTGGAACAACCAATTTCCTCTAAGATGATAGCACAAGTTCTTTCTTTTTTAATCTCCTAACTTGATAAATTTGTAGCACAATTTCCTAATTTTCTTTGATACACCTTGTCAAACCCAAGCCAATGAAATCGAGTATACTTGTATGACCTCTAATAAAGCTTTGATAAGTACCAATCTACCCCCTCTTGATAGCCACAAATTGCACTAATGATCTATCTTCTTTTCTACTTTGGCAATCAATAATCACTAGTCGCACTATTTGTATAGGTTTTCTTTTAGATGTGATCCCAATACTTTGATCCTTGATCTAAATCTAATCATCTAATAAGGAAATAAATGGGAAAAATATCCCTTCTCTTGCTTTAGTATGTCCTATTTGGATAGAGTGGATTTTTCAAGATTTGTTATCATACAAGTAGCTTTGCATAATAAGTTCAAAATATTTTTAAACTTCTTGGCTATCCTTTTAGTACCTTCACAATATGTTAAAATATCATCCAAAAGCAAAATATGTGTGATAGTGCATGTAGGTACCATGTGATATTAAATTGTCATGTCTTTAAAAATGCCATTTCAGATACTTTTTTTTAATAATCTAGTCATCATTTTAACTATTAATAGGAATAAGAGGTGAAAGGGGGCGTTATTGTTTGAGACCCTTACCTATTTTGAAGAGAGGGGATGTTTCCCTATTGATAATGGCAACAAAGGATACTGAGATAATGCAACTTATCACTCATGCCACAAATTATGAAAAAAATCGATGTGAATGGGAATCAATCTCATGTAAAGCCAACTTGCCCTCTCATAAGCTTTGGATAGGTCTACTTTGATTACTATTGATCTTTGATTTTCTGGTCTTGAAAGATTTCTTACGCTATCCCAACTTCTTTCATCAACTCTAGGTTGTCCTCATTGTTTACAAAATTGGGAAAAATAATGAAGAGCCTAATTACTTCAACGATTTTGGCAAGAATCCCCTTTGAAGAGATTGGAGAAATAGTTGACTCCATATTCCGTGTAATTGAAATTTATTGCCCACTTCTTGTTTCCTTTGTTAATCTTCTAGTCAAAGTTTATATTTTTTCTATCATTGGCATACCTATGAAATAACTTGGAGTTTTCATAACCTATTTGAATCTAAATGGCCCTGCTCTTGAGCCTCCATTCTTTCTCTTTCTTCAATAATATATTCCTCTTTTTCTTCTTCTTGTTTCTTTACTTGCAACATCTAAAGTAATCTATCTAAATCCTCCACTATTATAAAGGGTCTCTAGACCTTCTTGCACTTCTTTTAGAAGCCTATCATCCCTTTTTGGTCCTTAGCCTATTGGGTTGCTACCTTCTTTGCTTCTTTCATATTTTGTGGAGTTTGAATTGAGCCTAACTCTTTTAAATGTTCATCATCATGGCTGCTAGACATCATTGATCTTTTTAATAAACTCTTCCACCTTCAACCATTATTGATTCAACTTGAAGGGGATGGGTAGTTTTTCTTAACCAAGCGCCACTTCTAACATAACATCATTATGGTCTAAGTCACCTCTTGAGGCAACTCATTGTCCAATGTAACAAAGTTCGTATACTTAGAGGAATGCTCTGATACAAATGTAATGAACAAGGTTAGCAGAAATCTTTAAAATACTTCAAAGGCGTAAATGTTGATTGTAAGACATGTAATTGTATATTGTATAAAAGAGTGAATATAATTCATATAAAAATAATAAATATAAATATAAATATAATAATAATTAATTAACTAATAATTAGTTAGTTAGTAATGAAGAGGCATGTCTTTTTCTTCTTCTTGTTTCTTTACTTGCAACATCTAAAGTAATCTATCTAAATCCTCCACTATTATAAAGGGTCTCTAGACCTTCTTGCACTTCTTTTAGAAGCCTATCATCCCTTTTTGGTCCTTAGCCTATTGGGTTGCTACCTTCTTTTCTTCTTTCATATTTTGTGGAGTTTGAATTGAGCCTAACTCTTTTAAATGTTCATCATCATGGCTGCTAGACATCATTGATCTTTTTAATAAACTCTTCCACCTTCAACCATTATTGATTCAACTTGAAGGGGATGGGTAGTTTTTCTTAACCAAGCGCCACTTCTAACATAACATCATTATGGTCTAAGTCACCTCTTGAGGCAACTCATTGTCCAATGTAACAAAGTTCGTATACTTAGAGGAATGCTCTGATACAAATGTAATGAACAAGGTTAGCAGAAATCTTTAAAATACTTCAAAGGCGTAAATGTTGATTGTAAGACATGTAATTGTATATTGTATATTGTATAAAAGAGTGAATATAATTCATATAAAAATAATAAATATAAATATAAATATAATAATAATTAATTAACTAATAATTAGTTAGTTAGTAATGAAGAGGCATGTCTTAGAGACATGACCATTCATGAAAGGGCACCTGCCTAGGGTATATAAGCAGACCCCCATTCTCATTTGTAATAATCTCATATCACATCAACTCTTTTATACAATATACAATATAGAATTACGTGTCTTACAATGGACATTTACAACTTTGAAGTATTTTAAAGATTTTCGTTTTGTATACAAACCTTGTTCGTTACATTGGTATCAGAGCCACGTTGGCAGATCCCAACCTTTGGTCATCAATTTGTCATCACAACTAAAGCATTTCGCTACACGAGTTGGAGCTTCTCCATTTTTGGTCAGGCCCTTGACCACTTGAAAAAAAAGAGTTAAAAAAAGAGGAATTGGAAAAAGGATTATAAAAGAAAAGAGTTATATAATAATAATAATAATAAGGCCTTTGGCCACTGACATTTCAATGATTCTAGTAAAAAAAAATAGTCCGATGTAAATTTTGAAGGAGAACACTCATATATATATATGAAGGTTTTACATTATTGATAAAAAGTGTATGACAAAGTCAAAAGAGAAGCTTTCAAAATATCTTTAAAACTATATGCAAGAGAAGGAAGAGTAGATAAAATTATCTTGATTCTTCATTAAGTGGTGTTAGCAACCCATGGTAATTGCCCATGGTGTTTTCAAGGTAAAATAAGAACAAAATGAAGATACAATCTATTTACGTGAATGGTAAGTTTTACTTCTTACGTGGAGAAAATTAATTGAGTCAGAGACACATAAGTGGACATATATTTTATATTATACCTCAAAGAGGTGAATAACCACGTTTCACTAGGGTTGTAACTTTTCAAAAAGGAAAAAAAAGTTTATAAAAAAATTAAAACAAAATATATATATATATATATATATATATATATATATATATATATTAGTAAGGAAGGTTATCAAGTGGAGCCTAATTCAAAAATAATGAAGGAAGTAGTCAAGGTGAGTCCCGCACAACAATCACTATTTTGGACTAAATGTCCATTTTGTTTGGACAAAATTGGATATACTTATATTGAAAAAAAATGCAATTTAAGATGTCTAAGGTGTGGAAGATTATTTAGTATCGAAGAGAATAATGATAATGAGTAGATACAAATAAAACAATTAAAGGAATAAATCACAAAACTTCAACAAAAGAACGAAGCATTAGAGAAGAAATATAAAAATCTCGAAGATCAATTTCATGAAAAATCAACAGAAAGTAATGAGGAGATTTTGTGCCTCAGAGACTATAATAAAAAATTACTTGAAAATGTCAAAAAGTCCAATATTAAGAAGCAAAAATTAAAGCAAGAGAACGAAAGTTCTAAGGAGAAATTCAATGAGAATCTATCGAAGAAGGAAGAAGAAAATTTGCATTTAAAAACTCTAAATCAAAAGTTATTAGAATAGATAAAAAATAAAGAAAAAGATACTAAGGATAGTCGACAATTCAGAAAATGACGAACTTTCACGTCTAAGGAATCACAATCAGACCCTACTTACACAAATTAAGAAGCTTAAAAGTGACAAGAAGTCACTAAATGATAAGTTAGAACAACTTCAAGAAGAAGTATTGATGTCTCTAGTGATTTCAGTCCAAGTTGAAGAAAAAAATAAATACCGATTCAATTAATATCACAACTCAAGAGGATGAGAAACCAAAGAAGTTAAAACATATTCAGAAGTTGCAGTTCAAATGATGGACATTCTAAATGATGATGTCAGTTCTACAATAACAACACCTGAAGGAAATCTGGGAACTTCCACTAACATGATAAGGGAAAGTCCAACCAAAAGAATTCCTTATCGACATCTGAATCACAAGAGCAAACTTTCCAATAAATCTACTTACCAGTATCACTCACAATGAAAACAACAAATTTATGTTCCAAAGAATACTGAAGTTTGTAGAATCTAGTTAGATGATAACAATTTAGTGCAAATTTCTAGTGACCAGAATATTTCACAAAGGATTAATCTAGGATGGTCAGATCCATTTTTGATTCGACAATTTTATTTATCGCTCCAAGGATCACATCATCTTGTAACAACGAAGATGACAGTTCTGCGATGCGTAGAAAAAAAGGATCCAAACTTTTATTAGTAAGCTCCAAGGACAAAGCTTTTTGAAGAGAGAGGCAATGTTATGAATATAATTCATATAAAAATAATCAATATAAATATAAATATAAAAATAATAATAATCAATTAACTAATAGTGAGTTAGTTGGTAATGAAGAGACATGTCTTAGAGACATGACCATTCATGAAAGGGCACCTGCCTAGGGTATTTAAGCAAACCCTCATTCTCATTTGTAATCATCTCATATCACATCAACTCTTTTATAAAATATACAATATACAGTTACATGTCTTACAATGAACATTTACGTCTTTGAAGTATTTTAAATATTTCCGTTGCATATACGAACCTTGTTCGTTACATTGGTATCAGAGCATTCATCTGAGTATACAAACTTTGTTTGTTACATTGGTATCAGAGCATTCCTCTGAGTATACGAACTTTGTTTGTTACATCCAACTTGAATAACTTCATTCATAAATTTGTCATATATTAAGAAGTAGTCATGGCTCTTAGTTATTCTATTTTTCCCTATTTATTTTGGTTGGAGTTAGTTTTTTTTATTTGATGTCCAAGAAATATGTTGTTGATTTTTTTATTATAAAATAACCTAAGATACAATCCATGTGAGTTGTATGTCCCCAAATTTCTAAAGCTGCTAAAGTAAAGTTTAGGTCCTCCACTATCATCACAAGGCCTTTAAATGCACTCCATTTTATTAAATTTGTCTCATTACTCCACTCTATCTATGTTAGGGCTATATACATTTATGAAAAAAAAATCTTTTCCCATATTTATCCATTGAGAATAAAGCTAACCTTAGACCTTTTTTTTTCCTCTCTGAGGAAATATCTGAGTAGATCCACTTGAAAGGATCACTTCTCACCAACTTATTAACAGATCTTAACCCTGAGGGCATTAAGAAAAATTGACCTCGTGACCTCCCTTTAGAGAAGTGATTTAATAACGAGAACTTGACCAATTGAGATAACCCTCAGGGGCTAAGATACCCCTGGACCTATAGGAAAGGCCTTGGAGTTGGAAAAGGCATACAAACAACACTACCATTCATTTATATTCCCATTAGATCTACCAATAGCATAAATGTAACTAAACTCCCACCCAATCATAAATTTTGAGGGTTCCTAAATTACTTTTTCCCCACCTATCATTGTTAAAGCGAGGATAAAAAAAGGTTTTTATGGTTCTATATGTAACTTTATGGCCAATTTCTTTAATGGATTGGCTAGCCATCGAAAATTGAGGGTCAAGATGATAATTTAATCTCATCACAAGGGGTTGATTATCTAATATCCCAATTAGACATAATTTTTTACCATATTTTACCTCTGATGATTCTTGTTTCCAGGCCAAGGACATATAAGAATTTCTCCCTCTCTAGTTTGGCTTCTCATTTTTCTCATCAAGGAAACCTAAATCCCTTGTTACTTTCCTTAGGAAGTCAAGGATAATTTTTTCCATGGGTCAAATATTACATTTTGAGAATTCTAGGCGATTAAAGTCCCAAGAGGTCCTCCTGGCCTTACATTCCAATTTAGGGTTTTCAAATGTCCCCACTTGGGTTTCTTCTTCCATTAAAGCCTTATCAGTCACATGTAGAGGGATTAGGGTAAAGGAAACAAGATTCTTAATGCTTGAAAAATTTGGTAGAAATTCATGTATAGACTCCAAGACTTTTGATTCTACCTCTAATCCACGCGTTCCAAACACTAAATTTTATGAAGATTAATTCCTTTATGAGAGGAATGTCATTGTCAGGACTTACCAATGAGAGGTTTTCCATCCTTTTTGTCACTAATAGAATCGACGCTTTGTTCCCTGTGGTGACCTAAGGCAGAAGGCTACTTTATTGGTACTAATATTTTGTCTAGGAGATGTTGTATATTCCTCTTTCCTTCAAATTTTTAGAGGAAATTTGGAAATTATACACTTAGTGCTTGTCACTTATATAAGCCCACACCTTCCTTTGGGTAGGGTAATTTCAGTCTACTACTAGATTCCCATAGTTATGACATCACCCACATCTAAAGGGTATACCTTCATAATCAAGGGTTAGTTCATAAAAATCTTCACTTCTTTTAATATCCAATTCCTATTCTAATCCTTTAATAATGTCTAAACCCACTAGGACTCTTTCCATCTCAAAATACCAAGTGTCTCGAAAAGATAAATCAACTTCATAAATGAACCAAGGGAGTTTACTATTTCTTGAAACACATCCTCTAACCATAATACAAATGGTAGACTTGAAATTCAAACCCACATTGGTAGTATGTCCACTTCGATTTCTCTAGGATCAAAATCCAAATTCCATTTCTTGATAAATAGTTTTTCTGTACCCCACTTCCACTTATTTTATAAAATTTTGGTTACCTTTATAGCTAAGTTGAAAACCAAAACTAACCAACCCTTAGCTAAGGTAATTGTGCAAGGCATGCAACACACAAGAGATTTAAATTTTAGCCTCGTCTAATCCTTTAAATGCCCATAAACAATATTTCTTCTAGGAAACCATCCTAATACTTCCTTATCTTCTAGCTCTGTGTCATCATTCAATCTAATTTTTGAGCCCAAATTTATGCTTAACATCTATAGGATTTTCTTAATGCATTTTCTCCTTTTTGATTTCCTTACTCTTTCCAACAAGGGTTTCCCTAGTTTCCTTTCTTCCACTATAGTAGAGCTACTCATTAGGTTAAGATCCAATTGTTTGCCAATGGATCCTACCTCTTGTCGAGTGGCTGAGTTGTAGAATTGAAGTTTGATATCCCCATAGTATGCAGGCAGATGGATAAATGTTCCATCACCATCGTAAGTGTTCTTAATGGATCCATCTCTATATGTACTAGAGAAATATTGTCTAAGATCTTCTGGATTAGCCCCTTTGTATGCCACTGGTGGGATGGGATATTAGGTGCACCATTAAATCCCATAGGATATTCACTATCTATTCCTTTATCCATCACATCTAATCACTGATCCCTTCAGTTCCTTTTGTGGCTATGCATCGAGACAATTTGATTATAATGGATAGCGTTTCCTACTCCAATAGGACCAACCCCACTGAATACCCCCTCCTTGAATCAACTAGAATGTTGGGCTAGCCAAATATAGGGGTTGCCTACATCAATTGATCCTTTTTTAGGTTGAAATAATAATCCACCTCTTCTTATCACCTCTAACCATGCCATGAAAAATCAGCCTCAAACCTTATTGCTTAGAACCAATACTTCATTGCCATCCTCCTACGAGAAACCTAAATTGCTCCTATAAAATATTCAACTTGGTACTCTAGAATTTATTGAGTACCTTTGAGAAATCCTAACCATTTGACAAATTTTCACATCACTTCACTAAATTTGAGGGAAAAAATAAACCATTGACATGGAAAAGTGACCCTAAGAGGAGTCTTCACATAAATACCTCTATAAAATTTAAGATTGGAAACTTAAGAAAGCCAAGACTATCATGAGGAAACCTGATGGAAAACTTGATCATATGGTTTTTTGAAAGAAAAAACACACAAAAAACTACCTACATGTAGATTCTCATCAGCATCCCTCTCAGAAGATTGGTGTCATCAAAACCTTAGCATGTAGAGCCTTCAAAATCTCTGGTACATACCATCAGGAAAAAGAAAAATAACATATAATTAAGGTCTTCAAAAAATTTAGATACATCAATAAGGATAATAATCAATGATTATCTAAAAATGATCTTATAAGGGACAAAAGTCCTCTCAACACCAACCCCAAAACTTGAGAAACACTGCCTATTTACCTTACCTTAAAAGTACCATTGATGAGATCACCAAAGTTATAAAAATAAAAGAGATAAAAACTTGTTTTAGACCTCATACTACCATTAGAAAAATGATGAAGTCAATAAAGTATGACATTTACCACATCCAACACAAAGGTGTTTACATAATATAATGCTCCTATGGAAAATGTTACATTGGAGAAACAAGGCACTCCCTAAGAGAAGGATTAAGGAACATGGTGCTGACATAAAACATGAGAGGATCAAGAAATGAACTATTTATAAACATTCTAAGTACACAAAGCATCAAAATCCTTGCTAAATATAGCCATTATTATAGATGTAGGTGAATGGAAGCTGTGGAGATCAAACACCCTAACAATATAAATAGAGATAGTGGCCTTGAGATCAATAAAAACTGGTGGCCATGCTATCCATGAAGCATAATATTTTACCTTCCCTTTTCCTTTTTCCTTCCTCCTCTATGATCTTTATCTCTCTCAATCCTTGTGCACCCTCCTTTCCTCAACTCCACCCCCCCACCCCCCAATTTTTTTTGGTTTTGTTTTGTTTCCTTGCCCTCTCTTCATTATCCTTTGGCCCTTCATCTCTCTCTCCTCTCCCTCTTTCCTTCCTTTGCCTTCCCATTCTTAATGTATCCTTGTCTTCCCTCCCCTGTCTTCTCTCTTCCTCTCACTCTCTTCCCTTCATTTATTATCCTTCTCCCTTTATGGGTTTATGGCCCATATATTGACCTTTGTTAAGGCTATATTAATTAGTTACTTTACATTAGCTACTAGGTTATTTTTTTTTAATTAAATATCATTGATATATTATATACTATATATTATTTACTACTTATACTATATATTATATAGTAATAAAAAATATATAATATATAGTAATAATTATTTACTATTTACTATATATTATTTATAGATATTGTATGTACTGCTATAGAATTAAGTCACATAATATACTTTTACATATAAATTAATATTATACATTAATATTTATTTATTTATTGTTATTTCACCTAATATTTTCAACTGTCGTCATAGCTTTGGTCGGCCATTAGGGTTTCCTTACAATATCACAACAATATTAATTTTTGCTCTGCTCTTCATATCTTTCTCAAGTCTTAAATATGGACCCAACTAATGGTTTCGAAATGTTGACTCAAACTCCCAAATCTATGGATATTCCACCATTGATTAGCAATCCCAACCATAAAAACCTTAAGTCTATAAGATAGTTTTGTTAAACTCCAATGAATGACCAAGATAACAAGTCAATTTGACTAGAGTATATGTCCAATGTGAATACAATGTGTGAGCGAAAAAGCAACAACTATGTAATACTAAAAGAAGATAAAGAAAATGAAAAAAAAGTGCAACCTAGATAAGTGTCTAGCTAAGAAAACCACTAGGCCTAACCAAAAGATAGATAGCAAAGTCACACGTGTAGTGATACAATGTGATAGTTTGTGACTAGATATTTGGATATCTCATTGTTGAGAAAGAACTTACGAAAATTTTAAACCTATAGCTCTTGTAGATTGAGATTATAATTGAAGAGGATTAAATGGCTAGAATTTTGAACAAGAATTAGGTTTCATATTTCGTTAGTATTGGAAGGAACATGATCATGGCTATATAGGATTGTAAAAATTCCTCATGTTATTAGGAAGAATGTTGATTTTAGGTATGTTTTATGCTAGAGCAATTTATTTAATTTTTCACAGTTAGCAATCACATCAGCATTATGGTAAACTGCAGATAGAATATAAATATAAATTGTAGAAGACAAGCCAAGACAAGAGGACACAAGATGTGGTCCCAGCCAGGGACAAACCCCAATGTGGGGAATCCCTTGATCAATTCTTCTTTTATGTTCTTCAAAGTTCAACAGAGAAAGTGAGAGAGATAATACATTTACAATAGAAGTCAATATTTTGACTTTTGATATCACATGAGATCAATTGAAGACATATTGCTTCAACTGATTCTCTAAGGTGACTCCTTCACCTATCATAGTGCTGCCTTTCGTCCATTTGCTGCATGTAACCGTGTGACACCATGCTATACTGTCACATGTTGATCCTTGATGACTTAGCTGCCCCTGCTCTCATCATCATGCTGCTCATTATTTATCATGCCCACTGTTTCATTCATCATCATACATCACTGCTTTGATGAGAGGATTATACACCCAAAATTGTTCATCCTTATCATTTTCATTATGTCGAGACTGAGTCCTTTTACAGGTATAGCAAGGATCTCTTGACCATCATCAAAATCTATTTCGTTATTCTAGGACTGACTTTTAGCATAATATTCATTCAGTAGAGGGAATAGTTTTATCACTACTGTTTATAGTGATATGGCAGATACAGGTATGCCACCGAGGTTTCAATACAATATATCATTGCTTGAAACCCTCGTCACTGCTTCTCCTTGTACCCAGAATTCCAGTAAATAAATCCAAGTTCTCCTCACAGCGACTGCGTATGGAATGAGAGCACCGAGATACATATTTATATGCTGAGGTTGCTGTTCCTCAAGCGAGGTGAAGTTAATCCCTTGGTTGCGGCTCAGCTTCATGTGGAGATGACTGCAGCTCCATATATAACTGTGGCTCCTCTTCATAGCTGCGTTTCTTTTGACTGCATATGCGTATAGGGTCTTTATTGACTACGTGAGCATACTGTGGCTAGATGTCTTGACGGTGGTTTCATAATTGCGGCTAACTGTATGCCTGCGGCTCTTACTTTTTACTGCGGCTTTTCTATGCTTGTTATCACTGCTGCTACATACCTTGACTGCGGCTTCACATTGACTGTGGCTTCACTTTTAATGTGGCTACCCTCTAATGAAAATGGTTTCCTTTATATCACTGCGACTACCTGGACAACGTATAAGTGCCTGCGTTTAGGGTTGCATATGACTGTCTCTATGAATGAGTCTTCATTACACTGTATGATTGTCTTCCATGACTGCAGCTAGGTGTCTCCATTACAACGTATAAACTAGGGCATCATCTGCGTATAAGCTAGGGCATCATACACTTGGCCCAACGTATCTTCTTGTGTGTCTCTCCTTCACCAGAAACCCAAGACGTGGAGAGGAGGAGATCACCCAAAGAGGATGTCCAAATGACTTCAAGTCCTCTTTTATTTATACTAAAACGTAGATGATGAATAGGCATGTCTATTGGGCTTCTAAGCCTACTCAAGTTGCTGGCCGACTTGACAATTTGACTTATAACATAAATAAATCCATAACTCCATGAATACTGGTCAGAATCGGATGATCTTTAGATCAATCCTACACCTCTTGATGTGAGGGATCCAATAAAAATATCAGCGGCCATAAATAAGATGACCCACATGGAGTTTGGCCTTAGTTGCCAATTTTAACACTCCCTCTCAATTAGGGAGAACTCCATCCGCTGACCCATATGTCCAACTGTACTATCTCTGTCATTAGTGCCCTGCACTGCTATGCTAAGCTCAGCTCAGCTCTACTGGCTCTGCACAACTCTGCTGGCTCTGCTCTACTCAGCTCAACTCTGCTAGCTCTGTTGGCTCTGCTCAGCTCTGCTGGCTCTGTTCAGCTCATCTCAACTCTGTTAGCTCTACTCTGCTCTGCTCAGCTCAGCTCTGCTAGCTTTACTTAGCTCTGATCAACTCTGCTAGCTCTGCTGAACCATGAAGAAGAAGAATTGATCGAGAATGTGTCATACCATTGTCCATTGACCTGAAGCCAGTCTCAGAGTGTGTACCACTGGTCTTAGACCAGTCCTCAACTGACCCGAAGTCAGTGTCACAGTGGGTACAACTCCTACAACTGGTCCCAGACCAGTCCTCTACTGACTCGAAGTCAGTCTCAGAGTATGTACCAGTGGTCCCATACTAGTCCTCTACTGACCCGAAGTCAGTGTCATAGTGGATACAACTCCTACCATTGGTCCCAGACCAGTATCATTGATCCTAGACCAATGTAGGTCATCCTATCATAGGGAGTACGGTAGATACAATGATGCGTCCATCAGTACTACTATGGTCCCTATCCTCATTTCCCTGCTCATTGATCAGATGAGATGTACTTCCCATGAGTCCCAGACTACATGGATAGGATGCCTCGACAAGAGAACTAATCATCTTGTCCACAAGAAAGTGAATCATCCTGTACCACAAGAAAGCGAATTATCTTGTACCACAAGAAAGCGAATCATCTTGTCCACAGGAGAGCAAATCATCCTGTGCACAGGAGAGCAAATCATCCTGTCTCACAAGAGAGCGAATCATCTTGTCCCAGTGCGCACCACCAGGGGAGGGTGAGTCACCCTATGGTCGTTTGTTGCTCCAGTAAGAACTGCAAGCCCCAGAGCTCCCAGAGCTCAATGTATGCAACATGCAGGACCCTTTTACAAGGGTCTCTTGACGATTCCAAGTCATTCGGGAAAATCACAAATTTGATCTTTCCCCGGGGCTTTGAAAAAGTGTAGCGACCTGTACATCATCTCAATGCGATGGAGCCTCCTTGCTCATCGAATTACCATATCCCGGATATGTCAGTATCTGATGTCTATCTACTGGAGCAAGAATTGAATACGGGATTCCTCAATAATCGAATCCTACCTCTGGTTGTCACAGAGAAACACAGTGGTATTCATCGTGTGTACAATCAGCTCACTTAAGAGCTCCTGCAACCATGTAGCTTCACACGAGATCATACTTGTAGCTATGTATTCGATCTCGACAGTGCTGACGGTGGCCAACTTCTGCTTCCTGCTCATCCATGATATCGAAGCAGAATCTAAAGAGAACCAGCACTGAGAAGTGCTCTAGTGATCCTCAACATTGCCTGCCCAGCCAACATTCGAATAATCATGCAGTTTCATATTTTCGACAGTGAAATCCATGAGAGATTGTGCCCTGAAGATATCTCAGAAGATTCTTGGCACCAATCTAGTGAGGCTCACCACGCTAACTACAAAACATATGTCCAGACGGAAGTTCACCAAGAACATCAACGTGAATGAGTTTATGAAACTCAGAGGCATTTCCCAAATCTGGTCCGACATCACTACCATATAACTTCTGAAAGTTAAGATTCCCGAGGTAGTCACAGGTTTGTAGTTTATCATTCCACATCCAGAATCCAACTCCCTCTTACTTCTGCAAATGAGAGGGTCTGCACCTTTCATAAATAGGTCGTCCTCATAAGGTGCTGGTATGAGAGGTATATCATCTGCAACCTTCGTATGGTTTGGATAGGTTTCACTCTTAGTGAATCTCAGCTTCATCAGACAACTATTGATCCTCTCATACTACGCCTGGGGTGTTTTGCTTCAAGCCATAGAGGGCTTTCTTCCACCTACATATGTGAGATTCCTGATTATCAATCTCAAAACCCTCAGGTTGTTCCATACCTATGGACCTGCTACATGAGGGGAATGGTCCCCTTGTAACATTTTCCTTCGGTACATCTCAGACATGTACTTTCATGCTCTTTTTGAATTCAGGCTTCCCTATCACCATCTGACTCACAGACCTCCGGTGCTATGTGTCAATGGACATGGTCCCTAGTGGACTTCCTGTAACTCGATACAACCCTGAACTCAAAAAGCATCTTTGAAAATTCTATTTCCAAACACGTACCTTTCCATCGATGAGTGCTACCCTGAAACCTTTGACTTCTATCGCTGTGGACACAAGGTTCTTCTTACGATCAGGTACATAAAAAAAGGATTCTGTAAATGAATCGAGTTATTCAATTGAGGGGTAACATTCCCTACACCATTTTCGGGATAGGTGGCATTGCCTCCAAGCATAATCCCACAATTGTTTCCATCTATACCAAATTAGAGAGTGCACCTTCCTTCCCTTTGCTCATTGAAGATGCCCCTATTGTTATCATCATCAAGTGATGTGTCCCTTCCATTCGGACACTCCTTCGCATAATGGCCAAACTAGTTATCTGCCTTTCCTTCCACCCTGAGATCCGGCCTTCCAATGAAGTGATTTATAGGTAGGACATATTCAGTTGTGTCATTCTGATGATATTCTCTGCTTTGACTCCTTAGTGAATGAGAAGAGGGATGATGATCCCTTTGATCCTTTTTTCCTATCCCAACTGTCTTTGGTGATTGCTCTTTTACTCTTGCTTGGGCATTGTCTTCACCTCAGTTCTGATACCATGTTAATTTTAGGTATGTTCTATGCTATAGCAATTTATTTAAATTTTCACAGTTAGCAATCACATCAATATTAAAGTAAACTGCAGATAGAACATAAATATAAATTGCAG